>JAFBJU010000845.1:514769-597912 GCA_016785305.1 Colistium nudipinnis
AATATGGGGGCCATACATTTGAGGAACAACAGTAACAACACTACTGCCAGTACAAACTGCCCGCCATGTTCACAACCGTTGCAGTCGAACCACTATGAGTATTTAAATGATGTTCCTGTTTTGTTGCAAGTTCCATGTTAAAGACGTACAGCTGAACAGCGGTATTGTCATGTTTTTCGACCGGGGCGCGCCGTGCATTCTTATGACGGCAGTGGCCAACAGCTGACTGAGTGCGATTTTGGTTTCTGTTTATTTTTTTCGATGCACAGAGATCCGAAACCAGCTGGTGGAGCAGTTCAAATGCCTGGAGCAGCAGTCGGACTCTCGCATCCAGCTGCTGCAGGACCTGCAGGAGTTCTTCCGCCGCAAAGCGGAGATCGAGCTGGAATACTCGCGCAGCCTCGAGAAACTCGCGGAGAGGTTCTCGTCCAAGATCCGCAGCTCCAGAGAGCATCAACAGTTCAAGTGAGTGTCTTCCCTTCTTTTTTCCTTTTTTTACTTTTGCTTTTTTGAGTTCACCTTAAGTTTATTTTTGGAACGCTGCTGTCTCTTTTATTTAAATGTTTTCCCCCCCAGTCTGCACTCTGATCACAGGGACCTGTATGCCAAGTGACTTCATTCGCCCTCTAAACACTTCAATGTTTATGACCTCGCCCAACCCTGCTGCTAATCACAGGGGCTTGTTTCTACTACGGTGGCAGGACTGTGCATCGAAATACGCTATTATGCGTATGTACCGTACGGGAACGGCCATTATGACAGTCGAGGCCTTTATGGCGTCTTCAAAGGTCAGGTGGTTCTGGCGTGATGATGGGGATGCGATTCCTTACAGAACTTAAAGACCGCTCTGGGGTGGACGTGACAAATACGACTCCAGGTACTCTAAAGGCCGTCATTTAGTGCTGAGGAAAGCTTTGGGTGAAGCTTTTTATTCGCTTCGTTGTGTATTAAATTTCACTCATTATGGAGAAACGTGGCAGACTGCACAAACTCTGCGGCAGGCAGAAAACCCCCATGATTCGGATATTCAATCCAAAAACCATATCGTTCTTCCAAGATCGTTAGCAGAAATAAAACAGCTGCCAGGCAGTGTAATTGTACGTGTTCATCGGAATTAATTCTCGCGGTAGGAGAGCTAATAGGAAAACTAACATCACTGTTTGGTGATGTTACTGACTAACAAGAATCAATGAGGATGATTTTCTACTGTATCATGTACAGCATGACCCAATATCAACATTACGCAATTTAGACCTGCCGTACGTGTCTATTAAACATGCTACAATAGCAGTTCTAAAAAAAAAATAAGCATATGTTCAACAGAGTAACTCGTTTTAAAGGTAAGATAGTAAGAGCGGGCTTTGAGAACGGAACCAATGATCTTGCGAGTTAGTGACAGGGAATACGGAAATGAAAGAAATATCATCGAAAGAAGAATTTGATAAAAAAAAAAAAAAAACTCTCCCATAGCCTTGACCTGTTTAGATGGGTTGCCCCTAGAAATGCTCAAATCCACGCTGGAAAAAGAGGTTTCCCAGTAGAACACGTCGGTACATGACCCGCGTAGGGAATGGAACGAAGCTCTGCAGAGGCACGAACCCCGGCCGGGATCACGGTAGGAATCTACACCGTCATGCGCTGCATGCAGTCCCACCTCAGCAATGCAAATCACATACTGTACTATTTTCAGTGGGGGTTATTCCTAAAGCGCTTCCTTTTCTTAAATGTTCCTTAATTTAATTTCAATGATCAGCAGCACGGTGGATGAAGATCCGACTGGATAGTTGACTCCGGCTGTATTAGGCCGTATCAGGCTGGAGGCCTGTTTCACTCTGTGGCTGATAAAAGACAGAAGTGCGCTGCCGCTGCGACACCGTGGCTTAGCCTTCGCACATTACACTTGATCTAATCCGCACAGCGAGGAGGCGGGGGACAGGTGTGAGAAACAGCCTCCGATGCATGCCCTTACAATATCACACTTAACACTGCCGAGATCAAACGGGACTTAACCGAGCCAAATTTTCTCACAACACCCACCCGCACACACACGCGCGCCCACACACACACACACACACGCAGGCACGCACGCAGGCCCTGAACAGGCTTGGTTTTGACACCTCCGACCGGCAGGTGTGAACGCAGCATTGTTCGTTTTTTTTTTGTGTGAACACAATGATTCAAAAAACAAATAAATGGAAAAAAAAACAAAAAACTTTCCGTAGCGTCACAGAAACGCTGAGATAAGAATTTGTTTTGCGTGGGTCTAAACATTTAGAAAAATCGCCCCAAAAAATCTATGATTATATTTTCATGACATTCATTTGTAATCTTTCACTATGGAGGGAAAATGTTGAAACTGTACTTCTGTTTCAAAGGATGCCTGTTATATTACATTCAAATGGGAGCAATATGTTGTCCCAAATGGATGTGTTTTGTGTGTGGGCTCTTGGCGAAGCCACAAATGTCTCGTCGAATTCTTTTTCGGAGCAAACGGGCGACAACTCATTTTGTTAATCAGCTGTGACATGCCCTTTACGGCACCTTTCATCTAGCTTTAGTGTAGTTAGGTTTGTGGTGAGCCACCTAAATAGGCTGAGGCATAAAAAAAAAAAAAAAAACACCCTAAACATTTGTGTTTGTCCAATAAAAGCCTTTAATTGGCACGAGGCCCCGACCGCTCACCGTCCAAAACTAAACAAAAAAAAAAATCAGAAAAACATTTCTGGTTCCATGATGCGCTATAGACCGAAATCACTTGAGATTTGCATCTCTTTTATCATTCTTTGTTTCATCCGACTTAAACTTCATTTCCTGTCCCACACATCTTTCAACACGCCTGTGCTTTTTCGCGTTGGTAAAAAGCTGGTTTTCACTTTTACCTAGAGTTGTAACTTATTGTGATTTGGGGGACACACACACACACACACACACACACACACCAAAACAGAGCCATAAAAATGGAGTCATCCCGACAGACTTCCGTCTGTGCCGGTTTCGCGGGCCGTTGGCGGAGACCTCTCGGGCGCAGATTCATTAGCGAGCCGAATGCCACGGTGATTTACAGCCACTGCAGCTCCAGCTCTACCGCAGCAGCAACCCGCCCCAAGGATGATTTGGCTCGTCCACGCTAACTCGTTTGCCACGGTGAAAAGAAACACGGAGGATTTGCTCAGCTGCTGCTGCCGCTTTATGCGGCTGCCTCCGTGCACCACTTGCCTTCCTCTCGCTTTTCCACAATTCTTCAGAGACAACAAACCCTGTTTCAGGGTGCGTCGGGAATGGACTTGATGATGAATTAGAGTGCATCTGTATTGTCTGCCTGTCCCCCAGACATATCTAGATGTGGCACAGCGGCGTTGGAAAGACGGCTCGTGCAATATTGATTGATTAGGGGGGGGGAAAAAAAAAACAGCTGACTGGGGGAGATAAGGCACGGCTCGCGGTGACGTCCAAAGTGATGCGCGCGTGTGTGTATACTTGTATTAATCTTTTTATGTGCCTAACGAGGGGATTGGTTTCGGAGGAGGTATGTCTGCTCACTTCTGGACAGCAGGGCACATATTTGAAAGAGCCTAAAATTGATATTGCAGCCTGTTTCTTTGACGTGTGTGTGTGCGTTTGTCTGTGTGTTTGCGTCTGGGTGCGTGTGTTTGTGTGTCTCGCCGCTCTCTGATTGGTGAAAAGGTTAAGAGGTTAACCCTCGTCTCCTCTTCACTGACGCTGCACTGCGCACTGCTCTGCTCTGGCCCCTGCGTCTGTGTGCAGCTGTGCGTTACCCAAATGTTGGCAGTTGGAATGTTCACATAAAAAAAAAACGGAAGCTTGCTGAATGATATGCAAATCACCATCAGGGCATATTGCAGCTCTGCTTGAAAAAGGGGGAGGGGGGGCGGGGTGGGGATGTAGATGGCAAAGCTGGTGACATGTGCCCAACGTGCCTCTTGTCTTTTGGGGAAAAAGAAGAAAAAAAGAAAAACGCTTGGCCTCCTTCTCGTCTTCCTCGGCGGCTCCATTGATAAGCAGCAGGCAGGCGGCGTGAAGGAGGATTAAAGCCGAGTCCCGGTTTGACAAATACTCACTTCCCTGTGGAAATCCTGGCTCAGACGCATCGTGGGCTCTGGCGACATTCACCGCCTTGCCGTTGACGAAAGCGCGGCCGCGGCGCTCTGCACAATGCTCACTTGTTCAGAGTAGGCGCGTGATGCTTGGCGACCTGCCCGTCGGCGGCGTGTCCTCGTAACCGACATCCTCAAAACCATAGGTTCCATCGTCTTTTGTTTCCCCGTTCACCTCTTCCGTCTCCGGGGGGAACTCGCCCTCTTCACGCTGCGCCACGCATTTTGTTTTTGTGTCACAGCGACGATGGGCAGAAAATTGCGAGAAGCAGGGAGACTGTCAGACTCTTCTCCTCCTCCTCCTCCTCCTCCTCCTCCTCCTCCTCACTTCTCTAGAGACTCTGAGAGCTCATCGTTTGCCTCCTGCATGTTAACGATATCCTGCGTATGAATGCAGAGGGCGCGGAGCCATCCGACACCCAGCCTTTCTTCGGAAGCCATCTTGATTAATTGACCCGCAGGCCCCCCCCCCCACCCCCCCCCGAATGATGTTTTGACAGGAAATGAGCCAGGAGAAGTGGTTTCTTTGTGACGGGCCTCTGGGTGAGCGACGGGCGTGAAGTAGGTGCCCGTGGAACTAACCGGCGAGCCCGATTTAGTTATGTGCTAAAATACTCGGCTCCCAGAGCCACAGCTAGGGCGCAGGCCTAATTACTGACCCTCTGCTCCTAATTCTGGCGAAATGAGGGCAGTGGCAAGGCAAAAAGAGATCTTTTGTCTTTTGTCTCTTTCTCCAAGGCTTAAGCGTTCACCAGTAATAGCCCCCCCCCCCCCCCCCCCAATAATATATATATTTTGGAATAAACTGTCAAATCCAGTTGTTCATTTAAATATTAGGAAGAACATTTGTTTGGACTGTTCCTGTTCGAACTGGATTATACAGATCTGGTGGGTATTTACGTTTTTTTTTTTTTTTTTTTTGTTCATGTCGACGATTGAATGTTGTCGTGAAACATAGCCGAGGTAGCGTGGAAAGCAAACACCTTCAACCTGAAAAGGAAAGTGACCTAAGCAGCAGATTTATCAGCATACTAGGAACCAAAGCGTCAGAGGAGGGCCAGGGGAGGAAGAGCGCTGGAGCCCGGGTGGTGCGAGGGGATGCGATGAAGTGTCTCTGACCACGATTTAGGGATGAGCAGGGAGTGGAGGTCCATGTTTCCCCCTAAACTCACGGAAGCCTCGCAGGCTGCGAGGTCAGTCGAGCAGAACTGGTATAAAAACGAGGGATGGCGAGCAAGTAGAAATAGTCTCTCCCAGAGGAGTGAAGGAGAATAAGGTTGGGATTAGGTGAGATTAGAGATCCGACCCACATGTTACGTAGGCGGCGGCGTAGACCCGTGGCTGGATTTCAGTGAATAGGATTTAAAAAATGACAATTGCGAACAGCAGACTAGAACATCGTCCCACACAAACATGCACATGTAAACACACACGTTGGGGGAAATTTGACCTCTACATTTGACCCATCCGTGGCGCATGCAAGGCCACAGAGCCGTGGACAGCTGGGAGCGTCCGGGGAGCAGATGGGGTTAGTGCCTTGCCCAAGGGCATTAGTGGTGGGGTCTCTTTTGTTGTCGGCGGGGGGGGGGGGGTTCGTGCATCCTTCCAGAGTGAGACCGCCTCGAACCGGCAACCCTCTGGTCCAATGCCTGTCTCCCTCACCACTAGGCCACCTCTCTCACTCCTTAACTTTCACATTTCTAGAACCACAAACAAATTGACTTGCCTTTAGGATAAAGTACTTTGCTCTGCATGCGCCGGTGCTTGTGGCCTGTCGGCATGATTTAAGTGTGTTTCACTGCGCAGTTGCGTAAAGGAATAAAGGAGAAGGCACTCTGGAGTAACTAGATATCAACGTCATTAGATGTCATTAGCATGATGGAGGCTCTCAGGGGGGTGGGGGGGGGGGGTCTTTGATGTTCCTCCTTTCTTTCCTCTTTCTCTCTCTCTCTCTCTCTCTCTCTCTTCTCTCTCTCTCTCTCTCTCTCTCTCTCTCTCTCTCTCTCTCTCTCTCTCTCTCTCTCTCTCTCTCTCTCTCTCTCTCTCTCTCTCTCTCTCCGCCTCCTCTGCTCCAATTTCCCTCTCTCTCTGTTTCTCCTCTGGGTTGGTCGATTGATTAACGCTCAGATAGCGTCCAGACAAGGGTATGGCTTCTGTATGGATTGTGCGTGCGCTTGTGCGTCTGTGCCCGTGCGGTGGGGTCTTTTTCCTATAAAAAAAAAAAAAAAAAAAGGGCCCCTTTAGGCATAGACAGTTTAAACTGATTATGCAGCAATCAGGGCCCACGACTCTCCGGGTCCTTATGGTCACCGGGGTTGTACATTTAACCGATTGAGTCCTCGCTCGAGTGTCTCATTGTTAGAGTGCGGTGGAGCACAGAGGAGACATAATGGCGTCGGGCGGTGGGAGAAATTCATTGCTGCTACAAAGAGGAATCTGACGGGGCCTTTTCCCCTCGTCGTTACCGAGAGCACCGCGGTTGTGGGTTTCGGGTGAAATGTAGCATTTGGACGGATTGCCAGGAAATTAAGCTGCTGCCATTAATGACCCCCCCCCCCCCCCCATAGCCAGGAAATTAAGCTGCTGCCATTAATGACCCCCCCCCCCGGCCCATAGGAACATTTCAATTATTGAACATTTTTATTGGGTTAATATTTCTCCATAACTTGGGCTTCTAATGATTAAGTACTTGCACATCTGTTGACACTCCCATCGGTGACATGGGTAACCTCATCCTCGCTGACACTGGTGTTTAGTTCATGTTGGATTCACTGCGCTGGCTGTGCAGGATTTTGTGCAAATCATTTATTCCTCCTGTGCGTTTTTTTTTTTTTTTTTTTTTTCTTTCTCCCAGAAAAGACCAACACCTGCTGTCCTCCGTGAACTGCTGGTACCTGGTGCTGAACCAGACGAGGCGCGAGAGCCGCGACCACGCCTCGCTCGGCGACATCTACACCAACAATGTCATCGTCCGTTTGGCCCAGATCTGCGAGGACGTCCTGCGCCTGTTCAAGAAGGTCAGTTCGAACTGTCAGCGTTCACCCCCTCGCTCCGTGTTTACCAGCGCTGTCTCATCGCTGACCCGCGACATACCGGAAAGATACAAATACCAATCTAATAATCCGCGCTATTAGATTGGAAAATCACGTCCATCTCTGGGACATCTAATTGTATTTACCTCGGGTGCAGACCTACGGTAGTACGGAGGAAAGGGGAACCATGCGCTGTGCGGGGGAAACACACACACACACACACACACACACACACAATATTTGGAAGTATGGAGGACAAGTGATAAATAACGCATTGAACTAATGTCAGGGAGCTTTGAAACAAAAATACGAGCACCTGACAATACAATACAGACAAGTGACTTATTGAGGTAAAGTATCGTGTTGTGCAATACGTCAACAGTGTCACGTTTGCAAAGATTGCATATGGGGCTCTATATATATATTTTTCGGTTAAACCGTAACACCAGGCCAGTTCTAAACCCGAGCTGAATCATTGCAATAAGCTGCTGTAGTCGCAAGAAAAACCTCAAAATGGTTGAAAGGCTGGGATTTGATATTTTAGCGTTGCCGTGTTCATTTCACGCCTCTGTCACAAGGCTGATCTGAAGATCTACAGGGTCCTAAATAATGTATGTTGTGGGGATGAGTCGGACAAAAAGCTAAAGGTCCTATTTTATGCTTTACCCTCCTCCAAAATAAAAAAAAATGCAATAATAAATGTCATTTGGGGGCAAAAAGGAGCCACATTTTTCGGATTTTAATCAAGTGTTTTTTTTTGCGGGTCTGAGACGGCTCTTACAGTGTGTTGCGTCACAGTCGTTCACTCGCCGGTTACCCCCCCCGCCCCGAGCCTCTGCAAGACACGCAGTCTGTCTCGCATCGAAACTCACCGATGCATACGGATGCCATTCACCAGCTGATGGAGCCCTCTGAGGATTGTTCCGTGCGTACCGCGTGCGGCCCGGTGTTTGAGTGCGACTTAGTGCCTGCTCTCCGGATAAGAACAAAAAAAACAACAACAACAACAAAGCCCGTCTGTATCGCTGCCGTTGCCGTTTTTTTTTTTTTTTCTTTTTTTCGCCTCTGGGTTTTTCCACTTTTTAACCCTATAGAAAGATGCAACATTTGGACAAAACTTTGTTTCATGATCCCCCCCCCCCCTTTGGGTACGATATAACGTGGCTACATATGATGATCATATGTTTTGTGTGTGTGTGTGTGTGTGTGTGTGTGTGTGTGTGTGCTCTGGCGGAATCGGAATATGAATTCTTGCCCTGCATCTCTTTACTGTTATGCCTTAGTTCAGTTGGGTGTTCTTTTGGCGCAGGCCCCCCTTTGACAGAAAAATAATAAGGCCTCTCGTGATGATTCCGATGTGAAGTGACCATTATGCATCATGCTGAGTCGTTATGTTTCGCATTGGGCCAGGGGAAATTAGTCAGTGGTACATCACATCGCAAGCTGTACACCTTTGCACGCGGCGTCTGTTGTCTGCGTTTTTGGTTTATATCCCTTTTAAACTCTAACGTGAGTTTAAAGACTTTGCCACTGCCCTGTTCAGCACTTCCTGTATGATCGCTCAGACAAAAGGTCTCACCACTTCCTTATGTCACCTATAAAGGAGCTTTTTTGTGCAACCGCTCCACTAAATATCCGCTCGATCTAATTTACCCAAACGGTTGTTTTTTCAAACTCTTATAAGGCACCGCGTGGCGACAGTAAGGACAAGATACATTTAATAACGAAGGACTGATTAGAGGGAAATTGTTGAGAGTCGCTCAACGCCCTTCCGACATCATCCTCTGTCGACCTTCAGCAGCTCGAGCTGTCGAGTCAGAAGAGTCGTTTTTTGCACGTGTGAGACTTATCACGCTGCGAAAAGCAGGTGCGATGAGGGTTGCAACAGGAAGGTGTTGTTACATTCTCTCGGTGAGTCACTTCGGGTCTTCGGATTTTTACCACAAGGCATGCCGCCCAGTGCGATGTCAGTCAGGCGCAAAAGTGAAGGTGCACGTGATTCTAAATAAAACAGCCTAAACTGGTGGGGCAGAGAAATAATGGCTCGCGCAAACTTCATGTTTTAGATGAGGCATAAAAAATGGAAACGGGTCCCCTGGTGTCCTTGAGTGTGTGTGTGTGTGTACATGACATTTGACAGCCCTCCGTGTCAAAGGCGTCGATTTATTTCTCCGTGACTCAACACAGTCGTATTGTCAGTATAATTGACTGCGCGGCCGTTCCAGCTGGTGGCGGCTCCAGTGTGGTTTGTGTCGTCACCACCGTTTCTTCTGCTTGTTGTGTTTCAGAGCAAGGACATCGGGATCCAGATGCACGAGGAGCTGGTGAAAGTGACCAATGAACTATACACTGTGAGTGATGCACTGCGTCTCCGGCGGCTCCATCTCTCGCATCCTGTCTCCTCGCACCCATCCTAGCTTCTTTGCCCTTGGTTGTCTTTCTGACCTTTCATTTCGTGGTCTTCATTTTCCTGCTATTTTTTGGTTGCGCGCTCCGTTTGTCCGTCAGACTTTTTTTTTTTTTTTTTTCATTTCTTCGGGATATTTTGAAGTTTGCCTCAGCAGGTGTACATGCTCGGTAGAGAGACGTAGAGATACGATCATGGGCGACATGTGAGGGTAGAGCTCGACGAACGCCATGATCTGTTGACGAGCTCAGCTCTGGGCCTAGGCAGGCTTCCTGTCATTGGTTGTCTCTATGGAGACTAGTAAAATACTTATATAATAGTAATACATGCCCTAGCGTATGACTGGGGTGCTTATGAGGTTGTGTCACTGCAATATTTCGATGGAGTGGAAGGGAGTAGCCCTTTAGAGAAAAATAATAAGCAGATTATATAATATAGCATATACAGGATATATATATATATATCAAAATAATATAACATATGTGCATTTCGTCTCCATAACAGTCGACCACTCTTTCCTTCCGGTCACCAGTTCCAGCTCGGCTACTTTGTTGCATTTGAAGGCACTACTGCGCTGTTGTGCATAGCCAGCCACTCTAATGAGCAGATTCTCTGCCGTGCCTTTGCTGTGTCGCAGTTGCTTTTTGTTCAATTTTGACCCGTCGGTCGTCCAAAATTCCCATTTCATTTTTTTTTTTCCATATTCTCCAAGCTGCTTATTCCTGATTCAATGCACGGACAATCCCGCGTCTTCTTCGCATCGGGTTTTTATCTCAAAGGGTGGTGAATTAATATGTGGAGGGATACATCTTTTTTTTATTATTATTATACGTCAAAATAATCAATATTTAAGTGTATTTATATTTTCTGTTTGGCAAACAGGTTTTTACCGCCACAAATCAGTTGAATGGAATTAGATGGCCGTATGAATGAAGCAAGCATGCCTCCGCAGCCCGTGTAATTATTTAGAATAGGATTTCCTGCGAGAAACCCTTGAAGATCAATAAACGTATGTCAGGGATAGGGACGTACTGCACTGGCGCTGCACCGCCACTTCAAGATGAGCTCTTACTGAGGGAGGATTAGTGCCCAGAACTGGATGAGCTCCAGGCAACTCCGGCAATCCTGTGTCCCCCGAGGTGAAAGAGAAGAGAAGGCAGACCTGCCTTTTACACGACGTATTCCTCTGTGCAGTGGGTTGAGAGTCAAACTACCACGTGGCAGTGTTGGCACCTCTCCCCGATCCTGCCGCCTGTGCGTTTAGATCCCGGAACAGGCCGGCATATGATGAACGGGAGTGCATATACTTTGTGTGAATCACATCTGCATGCGATTGAAAAGAATCCCATTGTTTGTCACACGTGGCGGCTTCTGTGTCAATGAATCACAAACGCAGTTATTCCCTGTTAGAAGATGGAGCTATTTATTCACCTGTTTGGTGACAAATGACTATTTGTTCCTTTTTCTATTTATTTCTTTTTTTTTTTAATCCACTCTCCCCTCTCTTGTCTGTGGACAGAGCAGCATAACCACGCTCAGATGGCTCCTCTTTTCACACTCCACTGGGCTTCGGCGGCCGTCTGGCCAAAGATTAAAAAGCCATATGCTGACCTATAGCATGGTTCTCTCCGTAAATGAGGCGGATTGTGGGAATTGCATGAAATCTCACGGCTAAGGTGGAAAATGTGTTGCGCTTTACTTCCTGCAAAGGAAACACCAGTTAAGGAAACGCGTGTATTTTCACATCTTGTTATGTATGTGTATGTGTGTGTGTGTGTATATATATATATATATATATATATTTTAACGTTTGTGTTTTAAGCTGGTTAGTACCATACCAATCACCTTTTAACTCCCTCTTGTTCTGTATTGTTTTTCATTGCAGCTCCCTTGTTAGTATTTCGGATATCCTAGAGGTATTTTTTTTCACAGTTCTCACCGGCTGCCAAGCAGCGATGGTTTTTTTGTCGAAAAAAAGAAAACTGTGAAATCCCATTTGGAGAGTAAAGGGACAGGTGTAAGACCGTCCGTGGAAGCGCTCATTCAAATATTGTTTTCAGCGTGACACTGCAGAGGCGCCGGTGAAAGTGAACATCCTCCTGTCTGCTGCTTTGTCAACAGTCGGAAATTAGAAATGGAAGCGGAGGCCCAAATGTCTGACGTCACTTGCGGCAACATGACTCTGTGAAATTCGGTTTTCTTCGCTTCAATATGTCTTCATTTCCTGCTACACTGATTTAATATCCCCCCTGGGATCAATAAAGGTTTAGCCTGTCTTATCTTTTCTTTTTGATCAGTCACCTTCTGCCTGTTTGCCGTCACACGGCTTATCCTATCGTAAACGCCGCGGATTCGGAAACTCTGAAGTCAAGGGTGCCGGGGTGGCTTTCATTCATTCTTTCGTTGAACTCTACGTTCATTCGTGTGGATCCAAAGTTGCGACAAAATATCCTTTGGGAATAATCGGGGAACAAACTCATTATTCATTTAATGTTCACTTGCAGGATCTCGTATTCAGGATTGATTTTCTTGTATCTCGTTGTCTTGGTTATGCTTGGTTCCTGATCTTCCTACAAGTCTCTTACGGTGGATCCAAGAAAAGAAAGGCTTGAAATAGTATTTTTGTTAGATTTATAGATTTATGTTAGTGGGAAGTATCTATCTCCCTTGCATTCGTTGTGGGAAAAACGAAAACCATGCTCTCGCTGGTTTTCTTTCACCTGCTGAGAGACCCCGCTCAGGAAGGAGGTAAATATCCCTCGGCTGTCTCGTCGGTGGACTCAACAATACACACGTGTCGTCTCCCTGCAAATTACTTTGGGTCTCTCGCTGCAGGAGCCGTGCGGATGTAGTTCAAAGTCGGGCGCAGAAATCTAGCACGCGTTCAGAGGAATTTCAAAGAAAGCGCTGTGGCAGCCTGGGGGACCTACGGGATGAGTGCTCGCCTAGTTTCCCTCCTCGTGGAGTGGCCTCATCGACGTCGGGTGTGCCACGCCTCTTTTATTCAATTTGTTTGACGCGCTTTTCAGGCGTTCGCCTCAGAGGCGTTTGTCACCTGTTGTTTTTGTCCTCGTTGTTCCTGCTCTGCCGGGAGAGGAGGGCTATTTATTCCCAGCCCGGAGTGGGGAATAAACATCGCTTCTTCTCGCACGACGGGATTGGTAAATAGTACCGTTACAGTTTGTTTGTTTTGCTGCAGCCAGTGGAAGATTTAAGTGGCAGGTGACTCGATGGCAAATGGGGTTTTTGATTGGCTGTCCCTGGTAGAGTTAAAAGGCACTCTACTGTTAGAGTGCAGCGTCAAGGGCGCCTAACTTACTTTATCGCCGGAAGCGTATGATGGCGTTCGCCCTCGGAGTCCTGAGGTGTTCGTAGGAACCCCCCCTCCCCCGAATGTTTGTTTGAAGACGCGGCTGACATCTGGACGTTGCTTTACGAGGCCTTAGGGTCGGGCTTTAAGCGGGGAGGCTCGCTGTCGGTGAGCATCTGGGACGAGTTAGGGAAGCTGCAGAATGCTCCCGTCTCTCGTCTAACGAGGGTGTTTTGGCCACGACAGTCTTGTCGTCGCTTGCCATTGGTGGAGGTCGGAGGGAGGAGGGGCGGTGTCAAAGAATTGGAGGAGATGCGCAGCGGTATCACTTCTTCGGAGCGCCCGGAAAACTGCGCTGTCCCTCTGCCGCAGGGAAACCGCCAAAAAAAACAACCCCAATAGGCTCAACAGCCAATCGTAGACCGCCCAGCCCGCCCACCACCCTGGGCCCCCTGGTTCCGCATCAAATGTTCCACCCGCCGTGGCGTCTGCGTTTCCGCTGCACTGACACCCCAAATTGATCCAGCAGGCCACGGTGGGAAAAGTCAACACCAGATTGAACCGCGACCGCCATCGCAAGTCAGTGCACAGATGGGGGTTGTCGGGGTTGTGTGTTTGCGTTTGGCCTAAATCCAAGACGCGCCAAAGACAATCCGTACAATGACGCTCGGATAATGAAAAACCACCTTCCCTCCTCACAGTCGATCCATCTTTAGAAATTCTTGCAAATGTTGTGATATATTTACCTTAGACAATGAGACGGGGTCACGAATGCCCCCCCCAAGGGACCGGTCTCCCCTGCATATTCATAGCCGTCCAAATGCCGATTCAAATACCAATAATGCCTTTCCTCTCCAGGATTCAGATGTCGCCCCGTCGCTACACTGTCTACACACTGATGCATTATAATAAATAGAACGGTGACCAACAATCATTACCGTAAAGGAACCTGCTGTCATATTCTCAATGCATGAATTACTTGATAACGCAATGGGTTATCACGCATTACAACGAAACGCAGCCGGTTCTTACTTTCAGGAGCCGCGACAAGGGATCATTGTCAAACCGTTAATAATCAATAATATAGTAAATCGCCGTGTCGCCCGGTTTTTCTGTCTTGACGAACATCTGCCACGGCCTCCCCTGCCTGCAGGTGATGAAGACGTACCACATGTACCACACCGAGAGCATCAGTGCCGAGAGTAAACTGAAGGATGCCGAGAAGCAGGAGGAGAAGCAGTTCAGCAAGTCGGGGGATCTCAACGTGAACCTGCTGCGGCACGAGGACCGCCAGCCCAGGCGCAGCACGGCCAGGAAAATCGAGAAGATGAAGGAGAAGGTGAGTGCGTGGATTTGTGGCACCTCTTGAAAGCGTTTCCTCGCATGTGTGAATTTGCGAGGCCGGGAGTCTATTTTCACTACCCGTCTCTATTTGGCGGATTCAAGTGGATTCAATTCCTCCGTCAATAATCCGGGCCCTCTTTCCGCCCGCTGCAGATTGCCAGTCTGTGTAAAGTCTGGGCCGGTGTCTGGAGCACACTGCGCCCCAGACACATCGATGCATCGTTTACTCTGGCTGGCTCTCCTTCTAGAATTTCTCAGCGCAAACCAAAGCCCGCTTATCTCTCAGGGGGGCGGGAAATCAAAAGACTTTTGCGGTGGCGTCAGGCTCGTCTCCACGGAGATGCCGCTGAGCTCGGGCTCACCGAACGCTGTTCATAGAACGCAGCCTGGCGGTGGATATTCTTTCCTCCGGTGTTTTTTTTTTTTTTCTCTACTCTTCTGAGCTTCTGTGTCATTACTCAGCCCGCAAACAGGTTGAAGGCGGTTGAAGAAGAGGGAGGGGGAAAATTATAAAATAAAAAATAAAAAGTCAACTCATCGCTGAAACTTGCATCCGAACGGCTTTACGAGAAATTGGAGAGGAAAACGCATGCAGAGACCCTGTCTGTTCTGAAATGTATAAATCGCTTGGCGTGACAGGCAAAAGTCTCTGATCGAGAATTTGGTGTTGTTTTTTAAGACAGCAGTAACCCACTTTTCCTTTCACGAACATAAACGGGAAAAAAAAGAAAAAAGCTATTGGAAGTGCTTTTTTCTTTTTTCTTTTTTATAGCTTCCACACTCTGCCGCCTATGGTACTAAAGTTTTGGGAGACCGAATAATAACTAAACGCCAGCCTCGCTGTGCCACCTCCAGAACTTGCTTTACCACTCGGCCCGCGAAACGGTTGAAGAAGAGGGAGGGGGCAAACAAAAAAATTTAAAATAAAAAGTCAACTCATCGCTGAAATTTGCATCCGAACGGCTTTACGAGAAATTGGAGAGGAAAACGCATGCAGAGACCCTGTCTGTTTTGAAATGTATAAATCGCTTGGCGTGACAGGCAAAAGTCTCTGATCGAGAATTTGGTGTTGTTTTTTAAGACAGCAGTAACCCACTTTTCCTTTCACGAACATAAACGGGAAAAAAAAGAAAAAAGCTATTGGAAGTGCTTTTTTCTTTTTTCTTTTTTATAGCTTCCACACTCTGCCGCCTATGGTACTAAAGTTTTGGGAGACCGAATAATAACTAAACGCCAGCCTCGCTGTGCCACCTCCAGAACTTGCTTTACCATCTCTCCTTGTCTCGCGGGCCCGGAGCTACATCTGCCTGAGCACGCGCATTTAAATCCTCCCCGCGGCTTCCTGCACTGATTTTAAATGTTTGTTTTTTTTTCCCCCTTTTCCTCTGCCCTGTCTCTTCTCTCCTCCCCAGAGGCAAGCCAAGTACTCGGAGAATAAGCTGAAATGCACAAAAGCCCGGAACGACTATCTGTTGAACCTGGCGGCGACGAACGCAGTTGTGGCAAAGTATTACATCCACGACGTCTCCGATATGATCGACGTAAGTATGCGCCGGGCACGCGTGTTTGTTTACGTCTCTCAGCTGGGAGCGCTTGCGTCGAGTCGGCTCCGCGGCCTCCCCATCTGTCCCGGTGTCTCCTCCACCCTCGGCCTGTTTGGCTGTTTGTTTCCCAGCTGCTCCGTTGGCGCCCGATGAATGCATTTGCCGTCAGTTGAGCATCCATTTCTGCCCCACAAACACTAACATCCGGGCAGCTATTGAAGATTTTTCTTTTTGTTTAGTTTTTTTTATGATTGCTGATTTCACAGATTTTTTGGTGGATTTCTCTTCCGGCAGTTTCTCTGTGACGAACGCAGCGTGTTCCCTCTCCGACCAAGGAAAGACACAGAGGAAAAAAAAAAAAAAAAAAACATCACCGGGGAGACACGCACGCATACGCACGGATTCCCTATTGTCTATTGTCTGCCCTTGTGTTTCTCCTTTCATGGATCAGAGCGTAGGAAACAGCCTCAGCGACGGCTCCAAAACTCGGGGGGTGGTCGAAACCACGACATTCCCACAATATTCCCCTTCTTCCTCGGAGAGAAGGGCTTTTAAGGTGAAGTCGAAAGGTGGAGCAGCGCTAGGAGCTGACGGCCTTGTTTATCAAACAAGTGAAGGTGGAAGTCGGTCGGGGAGGTGAGCCGGCCAAGCAGAGGCTCTGTTTATTCAGGCACGATTGTGGCCGGCACTGGGCTCTCGGCCCCCTCCCCCTGCGGACAAACGCATGAAGATGAAAGTGAATAACTCTTCGTCGACCGATCGTATCACCGCCATATCAGCCGCATCTGTCCCTTTTTCCGAAGGAACAAAACTCGTACAGTTCCCTTTTATGGCAGGAAGTGAGAGCCAGGGTTGACCGGCGCTTTAAGCCGGGCCTAAATCACGTGGAAGGACTTTGCCTGACAGGTGGCAGTGAAGGGGGGAAGAAGCTTTTGAGGATACGGTCCGTCGTTAACCTGTCGGCCCTTCGGTCGGTCGGTCCGTCTCCGCTCCGCGCTCACGCTGCCGCCGGAGGCCACGCCGCCCCGCGGGAATTCCAGAAATAATCCGTTCCTACTGTGATTTTCAACAATTGCTGATAATACGTGGCGGATGACTTCGGATGGATTGGGCGGAAACTTGTCTCCTGGCTGTTGGTAGCACTCGGAGGCATTTGAGGGACATTGGCCCGCGCTGTCAGCGTGATGAAAACATTTCGGGTCTGTAACTGAAAAATAACCACGACATTTTCAAAGCTAAATTGCCGGACCTCTATGGAAAGCTTCCTTTGTTGCAGCAGAAAACCCCGAAACAATAAAGTATAATAATAATAACCCGTGGTGATTATGCATACTTTACATCCATTGCAGTGCGGTCACTTAACATGAGAGCGCGTTAAACAGAAAGCGGGAGGAAGTGCCATTGCTTAACGAGACAAAAGAAATGAAAACCCAATAGGAACACAGTGTGCACACTTACTTGGTTAATGAGAAGCTTAATGAGAAAGATGAAGATATTAAGTGCAAGTTTCCCCTCGTCATCCGCTCATCCCAGGTTGCTGCTGCTGCTGCATATATACGAATGTGATATGAAGTCATTCGGGTTGTTTGTTTAAAAAGAGCCTCATTTACTCCCTTTAGTCTTTAGTCTGCCAAACGACTTTGACTCACTTGTGCGATTATGCGCCCGAGTAGAGAGGCTACTTCCTTGGTGCTAAAGAGCGCTAAATAACATTTACTTAGTGATTCACAGAGCTGTCAGTGGCCTCCAGCCTCTCCCTAAACGTCCACACCACCGTCCTCCGCTTAATTGGGTTACTTCATACAGCTCGGTGTGATAAGGCCGTGTAATTATCCCCGATGTCCTCCTGTGCCGGCTCCTCTAAATCTGTGAACGGTACTTTTTTTTTTTTTTTTTTTTGAAAGATAACCCGGAGCCCTATCTAATTTGAGATTTAGTCAGTGGAATAATTCGGAACATAAAAGAAGGTGCTCAAAGTAATCGTGTCCTCTGACTCATTAATGTTTCATGTGTATCTAAGTTATTAAGCACCCCTGTGTTGATACCACGTAGAAGTGTACTTCAGGGGTTCAACAGGGGTCGTGTCCGAGCACACCCACCACCCAACGTTTTGTTCATTTACTCTTAACCAATATCAACACGACACTAATATCAAGTATTTCCTCTTTATTTCCATACCTACTGTCCCATTTCCATGAGGTTCATTTCCTTTGGTGGTGAAAACCTTTTTTTTTTCTTTTTAGTGCTGTGACCTTGGCTACCATGCCAGCTTGGCCCGCACCTTCAGGACATACCTATCGGCAGAGTACAACTTGGAGACCTCTCGCCACGAGGGACTGGATATCATAGAGAATGCGGTGGACAACCTGGACTCTCGCAGTGACAAGCACAAGATCATGGATATGCATAACCAGGTGTTCTGCCCTCCGATGCGCTTTGAATACCTGCCACACATGGGGGACGAGGTGAGATGCTCCCAATGCCGCATATCATGAAATGATAAAAAGTATTATATATATATATATATATATATATATATATTTTTTTTTTTAACAATTTTTACAAAATGACTCGTGACCAATTTCAAATGAATCCATGGCAACCTGGATCTGTGTCCGTCTCAGGTGTGCCAGGTGAGTGCCCAGCAGCCTGTCCAGACTGAACTGCTGATGCGCTATCACCAGCTGCAGTCTCGCTTGACCACGCTGAAGATTGAGAACGAGGAGGTGAGGATTTATGCCGCTTCTGTTTCCCTCCAACACCACGGACCCCCTCGGCTCCAAAAGAGAGAAAAAAAAGAGAGAGAGAGAGAGAGAGCCTGGTCTCATTTTCGCCGGTGCTGAGGGCCGGGGCACATCGCCATCTGTTCTCATCGCAAATTGCTCTGCGATGACCTTTGCTATGTGGGAGCTGAAAATATATGCATACTCTCACAATGCCGAAGCTAAGTTTACCATGAGGTAATAAATGAAATCGTCTATTTCGTGAGAGAGAAAGGTCTCTCTCATCAAGAGGAATTGATACAAAGGTGCAAATGGAGGTGATTAAAACCGCCGGTGCCCATTGGCTCTGCCTCTCCCCCTGTCTCCCTCCGTCTCGTGTTCTGGGGTATAATGGACGAGCCATGCCATCAGTGGAAATGAGCTTTATCAATCTCAGCCCCAACACAAATAGCCTCCCTCGGTAATTTTGCCCCCCGTTTTTTGTTTTTGTCAGACAGTGCTCATTTTCAGCTCTGATTCTGATTTATGCACAACCTCTGGGGCGTTTTTTTGGACCCGCGTGCGGGTGCTGCTTTGTGTCACAGTGCAACAGTGGGCCTCTTATTGTTTTGTTTAAATGCTGCCGCTGTAAGTCACTCACTCTTGGCCCCCGAAGATTTGTCGTCAGTCAGCCAGTGTGGCCGCCCAGGCTCGGGGAAATAAAAAAATCTTCTGTCCTTTCCTTCCCTCGCCTCCGCAGGTGAGAAAGACCTTGGACGCCACCATGCAGACACTGCAGGACATGCTGACGGTGGAGGACTTTGATGTGTCGGACGCATTCCAGCACAGCCGCTCCACTGAATCCATTAAGTCCGTAGCCACCGAGTCCTACATGAGCAAGATGAATGTAGCCAAGCGGAGGGCCAACCAACAGGAGACGGAAATGTTCTACTTTTCGGTGAGTCCACAAACCACACGTCGTTTTTTCCGACCTGCCCTGTAAATCGCAATGAAATCAAATCTAGAAAAAAAACAAAAGCAATGCAATTTGAAAAAAACGTGTGTGTGTGTGTGTATATATACTGTATATATATATATATACACACACACACACGCTGAATCGAGGAGCACTTGAGTTGTTTGACTGGTCTCGTGTTACGCTGGATTAGTGCTCCCCCTCACGGGCCGCTGCCTTCATCTCTGTCGCCGTAGAAATTCAAAGAGTACCTGAACGGCAGTAACCTCATCATTAAGCTGCAGGCCAAGCATGACCTTCTGAAGCAGACACTTGGTGAAGGTAAGGAGTCATTTCTCTTCATCTGTCTTCAATAGCGCCGGGGGTCTTTCCGTGGCGTGTGCGTGGCCCCGGTGTTCCGTCCTGTAATTATGACCCCACAGAAACCCGGCCGCAAAATCGCTGCCTTGAGGGCTATGTTGCCGCAGGTCTTATCTAACAAGAGCGGGGCAATGAGATATAATGAGGCCGCAAAGACACGCTGAGGACAGCGAAAAAAAGAAAAGAAAGAAAAAAAAAGGCAAGCGAGGATTGATATTCGTATCGCAATGAGTAAAACAGTCACTCAAAAACCAAAACAGACCACGTCTGCTTTGAGGTATTTATCGCCTCTTTTCTCCTCGTCGCTACGGGTTAAAATAGTATCCGGTTGGTCTCTGTATGGCGCAGGGAGAATTTCCCATTTCCATTTCCAGGCTGTAGGAGGAAAGACTTCCCCCCGGGCCCCCTCCCTTCCCCAGGGGTCCCCCTCTTGTCACCTCAGCCGTGAACAGTTTACGCCCAATCAATCAGCAGCACCAGACCCCGGCCCATTCCTGCAGCTGCTCCTGCATCAAGGATTCACCTCACGGAGGAGGCCATCAGGCACAGACAGCTGAGGCCTCGCGGCCCTCGTGCATATTCCGAAATGTCACACCTTGCCTGCGTTAAAATCCCGCGTGATCATTTCTTTCCCTCTGCCGCGACTTTGGGGTGGCAAAGCGCCCCGGTGACTCCCGTCTGAACTCCGCGGCGACCCTCTTAGACACTCGGGGTGTTTGTCCGCGGTGGAGCAGCTGAGAGAGAGAGAGAGAGAGAGACAGAGAGAGTGCATGAACGCAGCATATGGCGCCCCCAGGTACCACCCGTATTTAATTATTCAGGTGATCAATCAGGGCCCCGAGTGGCCTTCGTCAGCTCGTTGCCTCGCACACACTGCAGCGTGTCTCTGCGTGTGCGCGGTGGTGCGAGAGCGTGGCAGAGGGGCACAGGAGTGCCACGTGGCGCTCACGCCCGTGCTGCGTGTGGTAATAACAACATAATAAGCGTTTTTTTCTCAAGACAAGGCGGTGCCAGATCCCCTCGTTCACTGAATTAGATTTTCACTTGACACCTTCTCAGTGAATGTGCCCCCCCCCTAACCCTAACCCTAACCCCCCATCTGCCAGAATGATGCGCCGACAAATGGGTTCGCCTTTCGCTCTCTCCGTCCATTGTTAGGCGGAGGAAAGAAATAATGTTAGGGTGCCTTAATGCCATTGTCGCTTTTTATTTGCACATTGACTCCCCTTCCAGTCGACGATGCAGTCGCAGCCTTCCTCGCTGCTCATATGGAAACGCTGGGTCACCTTTTGATTGACTTCATTTGACTTCATTTAACCCCAGGATTGGTGTTATCATACGCAGGAAAATAAGCTCCTGTGTAACTGTGACTTGGTCAAAAAGAATGTGGCGTAGTTCTGTCGGTGACTTTCAAAGGATGCGTGATTCTTAGAAACGCGCATTGCTTATGTCTATACCATGTATATATATTTATATATATATATGTGTGTGTGTGTGTGTGTTTTGTAACAAAACCCGTAACAAAAGGGTCAGTGAGCCAGCACAGACTTAGCTCAGTGTGAACACCGTGGGACCCCTCCCTCAACAACACAGGCGCACACACGCACGCACACGCGCTCGCGCACACACACACACACACACACACACACACTGCAGCCCCCTTCTCATCGCTCTGACAGGAGGCCGGTTACCCCACAGGGCCCTTGGGGTCCCCCGAGGGTTCGGAGAGGACTGCTCTATAGCCTTGTCCAATGAATGGTGGGAGCACTGCTCCATTCATCCCCCCGCCCCCCCCCCCCAAATGGTCGTGTTGTCTCACTGATGCTGCACACCGGAGTCTGCACAATGTGTACCATAAAGACATAACATGTCCCCCTTGTGTTTCCCACAGGGGAGAGGGCCGAGTGCGGAACTACAAGGTAGGCTGCCCTTTGATAAGCGCCATTCACCCACAAAGCATCTGTTTCATGTTCCATTCTTTTCACACACAAAATAGTTAGTTCTGCTATTCCTCGCGGGAAGGAGCAACACCAGCTGTGGTTTGTGGACCAGCCACACTCGGTAGATGTGATCGTTAGATTGCATGGCTTTTTGTTTCGCCGTGACATGACAATGTTATGTACTTGTACCATCAATAATAATAATAGCAAGTAATGACTGCAATGCACACACTTCACGTGTGTGTCTAGGGTATAGACATGGTTTAATAGTGTTGAATCATCTGCATTTTCCTTTAGCGTTTTATACACAGGTTATTAATCGAATCCTTGTAACGCACCGGAATCGTGTACATTTCCGCAGGATTCACATGCATGGTAAATACTGCAACATTTTGGGAGTGATTTCATTAGCCTTGATTTTGAACGCGCATTCATCTCTGCTTAGTTGGTAATGAGTCAAGAAAAGCGTTTCATACCACATGACAACCCGCAGACTAGTAATTAAACTGGTGATTTATCACCAGTTTAATTACTAGACAGTTTTGATTAAAAAAAAAAAAAATAAATATTCCATTTGTCACTTTGAATTTTTCATCAACTGCTCAATAAATGATGTCACTGCATCTGTTTTAGAGGAGCCCCGTTCGATCCAAGAGATTTACGGAATACGGTGTTTTTTGTTTTTTTTGTTCCTTTTGTCCATCGTTTCCCAGGCCCCCCACCCTTCCCCCTAAGCCACAGAAAATGCGGAGGCCTCGGCCGCGCTCCATGTATAACCATAAGCTGTTTAACGGCAACATGGAGACCTTCATCGAGGTACCCCTCTGCTGCTGCCGCCGCCGCCGCTGCTGCTGGTGTATGACTGAACAGGATAGGGGGGGGGGAGGCATCGAGAGCCTTGGCTCTCATTCTCTTCCGTACTTTTTTGGCCTTCGGTTGCTCCCTCTTCCAGCTGCCCTCCGCCATGATGTGCAACTCTGTTTAACCCCTAATCCCACTCCTCCCTTCCGCGGTTCTGCTGGTGCCGACAGACTGGGTGTCAGTCAGCTGTCTCTTCACAGCCATTTCTGAACCCGCTCGGACTAATGACTCTGAGACGGGAAACAGCAGTGGGCCTTGCGCTCTGCCAAATCTTCAACGGCATCTCTTATTTATTAATTTTTTCTTCCACCCACACCCACACCCAGTCCCCGGTCCTCCGTAATCGTAACCTTGGGTGTGCGCTCCGTCATCTGAGCTTCTCTAACTTTGTCCTTCTCTGCCCTCTCTTCCTCTGCGCCCTCTGTGCTTCGCTGCTTTCTCTCCCAGAGGAAGAAGGAATGCTCGTACCCGCATTCAGGTACCTCTGTCGTGAGAGTGTGTTGGTCGGGCCACCGGGCGATGTAAAGTGATTGTGCCAGTAGTCATGATTTACTTTCCACTGCTTCAGCTTCCCCTGCATGCTGCTCGTCGTCCCCCCCCCCCCTCCCCCCGTTTGGTGATGAATAACAGCTGCATGTATGTTATTGTTATGTGTGTGCCCGATGTGAGTTTCGTTTTTTTCACAAAATGTTTACTCTCTTTTTCTGGCGGATGGAGCGATACACATCTTTTACAATGTCTATTTTAGTTTAACGTGAAGCACAACATAGGAATTCTTTTGTAAGCATGTTCTAAAGCTAATACCGGTACTACAGATTTTGATACGCGATCGAGGCATCGCTTCGTCAATAGCGCCAACATGTAATGTGTGTTGCGCGTTTATGTGTGATACTTAACCTTTTAGCTATGTGCTATCTTTTGTGATCATTTGTCTTGTGTGTGTGTGTGTGT
This sequence comes from Colistium nudipinnis, assembly GCA_016785305.1. Taxonomy (NCBI): domain Eukaryota; kingdom Metazoa; phylum Chordata; class Actinopteri; order Pleuronectiformes; family Rhombosoleidae; genus Colistium; species Colistium nudipinnis. Next base: position 538,312 of record JAFBJU010000845.1, read on the forward strand.
GTGTGTTTTTTTTTTTTTTTTTTTTTTTTTTTTTTTTTTTCACATTTTTTTTTTATATATTTTTCCACATTCTTTCATTTCAGGATTCAGGTCAACCGATTCCGCTCATCGTGGAAAGCTGCATCCGATACATCAATTTATACGGTAGGCCTGTGGTCCTCTGTTGCTGTGCCTGCGTGAGTGAAAGGGGGCAGAACAAGCGGGCCCAATTTCGAAATCCTTCAGCCGCACAAGTGACGGCCGCTATTGGGAGAAATAAATATAGCGACTTTCCACAAATAGCCGGAGTCTGAACCCCGCTCTGCCCTACACCTTGGTCTCTGAGGAGCTCAGCTGCCTGCCGAGGACTTTTTGACAAGCTCCTAACAGCAGATCACACAGGGAGAGTTTTTGAAAGCACCGTTGCTCTTTGTGGAGTCGGTCGGCCACCCTCCCTCGTGTTTTACAGCTCCACCCCCGTCTACCTTCACATCTGTCTCCAGCTCCAGTGCTGTAGCCTGCGGGCCTTTCCCCTGGATCTGGACCTAATGAAATTCCAGAAAAAAAAAAACTGATTAGGAGCCTCTTAACTGAAACCACATGCTGCAGCCTCACGGAGGGGCCCTCCCCAGGAAAAAAAATATGCATCTCCCTTTATGACTGGGTTACATTTCCTGCTCTGCGTTATGTGTTTCCACTGGGCCTTCAGGAAGCTGGCACTGGGCGTTTGGAGATAACGGCAGCTGTGGCTGCTACTCTCGTAAATCTGTAAAGTTCTGCGTCGTATTTCTTTCAGGGTTGCAGCAACAAGGCATATTTCGCGTGCCTGGATCACAGGTGGAGGTCAATGATATTAAAAATTCATTTGAGAGAGGTAAGTCAAAGAGAGGGGGCTCTATAGTCCTTGTTTTCATATCAAAAATTAAAAAACCATCCAACCCGTTTGACTAAATGAATGACACACATTATTATTATTATTTTTTTTATTAAATCAGGTGAAGACCCCTTGGTTGATGATCAGAATGAGCACGACATTAACTCAGTGGCGGGGGTGCTGAAGCTGTACTTCAGAGGGCTGGAGAACCCCATCTTCCCAAAGGAGCGCTTCCTGGACTTCATCTCGACCATCAGTGAGTCATGCACAACTTCGAAAAAAGCACGCAAAGCAATCACCGCCGCCGAGAGTGGACCGGTCTAACAGAATGCCAAAAAAAAAAAGAAACGTGTTTTTTTAAGAAACGTAGCTTTACTCTGCAAGAGAGAGTCATGCGGTGCAGCACATGGAAGCGATCTTAACACCGTCAGGCGATCTCTGCCTGACGTTTCACAGGAGGCCCGGGAGAGTGTGCGCCACATCAGCCTGCCCTGCGCTCGCTCTGCGCAGAGTTATTCCCCTGACGTTCCGAAATAGTTTGATCGCTCGCCGCAGGGCTCCGTTGGAAGGCGGCAAGCGGCGAAACTATTGAAGGGTCAATTTGCAGAGTCTCCTCCGCCATTTCGCTTGCGCATTGTAGCTTCGCGCTGATCAATAATCCATGCTACAAACTCTCAGAACGGGCTTTTTCTCCCGTCGACAGAGTTGCGCCCATAGATGGTACATGACAATGTGGAAGCTGAATTTGTTTGTATGTCCCAGTAGTGTGAACCAATCTCTGCGTTGCAGAACTGGAGACCGGGGGCGAGAGAGCACATCACATCCAGCAGATTACTGTGACTCTACCTCGGACCATCATCATCGTCATGAGATACCTCTTTGCTTTTCTCAACCAGTGAGTGTGTGCTCCTGTCCTTCAAGAAGCACAATATGCAAATGGCAGTTCCTGTCAGATCTTAGAACGTTGACTATGTCCCTGCATAGCTATGAACGGGAAGTCTTTTTCGCTGGAGAAAAAAAGATCTGCCGCAGACCGAACAGCTACTGTCGGATGGAAAGAAAACGTCTAAATAAAGGGAAAAAAATCGTATTTTTAATGCATCATCTGTCTACAAAGTATTTCGGAGGCTCAGAAGCGCACGCTTCACCGCGGTGCTAAACCTGTCCTCTGATTATGGATGTCATTAATTCTCATTTCACTGGGTTCATCCACGGAACAAAAGGGTTTGATTTCATAGCCCCCAGATTTCCCTGTCTGCGCTCATTTTTCACCTTTAACTGTTCCCACTGTGGCTTGTATGCTAATCACCACCCCCCCCCCCCCTCCTACCCCCGAGCCGATAACAATGTCTTTTAGTACACAATACGCACCAGTAAGACCCTCGCCGTTGTGTCGTCCCTCAGCGTCTCCCAGTACAGCGATGAGAACATGATGGACCCGTACAATCTGGCTATCTGCTTCGGTCCAACCTTGATGCCCATCCCGGATGGCCAGGATCCCGTCTCGTGCCAGGCACACGTCAACGAGGTCATCAAGACCATCATCGTCCACAGTGAGGCCATCTTCCCCAGTCTGCGCGAGCTGGACGGCCCGGTGTACGAGAAGTGCATGACCGGGGGGGAGGAGTACTGGTGAGTGTGGGCCGACGTGAGTGGAGGACCATTCAAAGGAGCCGTGACCCCTATAATAAGACGTGCTCGTTCTTCCTGAGTCAGATGTTTGACACGCTCCAATGTCTTTATCAGTCGTATTTTTTTTATTTTATTTTACTTATCATCCCCTGTAGTGACAGCCCTCACAGTGAACCGGGGACCATTGACGAGGCCGACAACGGAACTGAACCGCACACCAGTGACGAAGGTCTGCACGGCGTTGTAGTTCTCTTTCATCCATCGTCCTTTTTCTGGAACGGGAGCTCTGTGGCTATCCACGTTTGTGCTCGACGATGCTTGTGTCATGACTCTGGGGTTGGAGAAAAAAAAAACAACAAAATAAAACAGACAAATATGAACTTCTTTTGACTGGGAGTTGTGCGAGGTTTGCGCTGCTGCAGCTCACGTTCGCAAATGCTGAGTTGAGTAAACAGTGCCTCTTTGATCTCTCGCTCTCTTCCCGCTCTCTCTCTCTCTCTCTCTCTCTCTCTCTCTCTCGCTCTCGCTCTCGCTCTCTCTCTCTCTCGCTTGCTCTCACTCTCTCTCCCCCCTACCCCCCCTCTCTCTGTCTGTCTCCCCCCTCCCCCTCTGTCCCTCTCTCTCTCCCCCTCCCTCCCTCTCTCTCCTCCCCCCCTCTCTCTCTCTCCATCCCTCCCTCCCTCCCTCCCCTACCCCCTCTGTTCTCTCTTTGTTCGCCGTTAGTCAGCAGTTCTCCTGGGACTTTCTCCTTTGTGCAGCAGTGTTTCCTCTTTTCTTCCCTGAGCTTTGTAACGTATAACTGGGCCCCGGCACACGAGCCAAAAGACTGGCATTACGTAGAATAACATTGCCCGTAAAGAGTGAACGCAGGGGCCAATGAAATATGAAGTGCGCCGGGTCAGACTGAGGTGAGGCTATCTCACAGCTTCATCTCCGCTGTTGGCCGCGTCTTTAATGACGGCTGACCCTCTTTTCTTGCCCTTACTTGGAAAAGAGAACAAAGGCCTATTGCCCGCTGTGGGTCTGCTCTCGCTGGCTCTGCTACGTAGAGTCTTATATGACATTATTAACTCCAGCCAGTTCAGTCCATGTCCTCTGGCGATATTTCCACCTTTTTCATGGAACAAAAACAAGTCCATAATAAGATGAGTAATTTAGGAATGAATCAACCAGTTTTGTCATGACTGCAATTCCAAACGGGCTGGATGGGACATTGCATCCATAGATGATGAGTACAAATAAAATCGGCAAATAAATAAAAACGGTCGATTCATGAAATATTAAATGCAGCTAGGTAAAAATAATTCCAAGGTAAACAATATTTTGGGTTATACGTATCTGCATGGAAAAGTTTATTATTTTAGCCTTGTAGCTGAGGGATTTACAGAGATGTTTCACCTTTTTGGAAATGACATCATTGTGACTAAGATCACAGGAAACTGAAGCCCATACCCCTAGCTTTCTAAAATTGTATTGTTGTGTGGTTTTTATTCTATTTATGCCTTTCAGAGGTTGAGCAGATTGAAGCAATTGCCAAGTTCGACTACGTGGGACGCACTCCCAGGGAGCTGTCCTTCAAGAAGGGAGCCTCTCTCCTTCTGTACCACAGAGCTTCTGAAGACTGGTGGGAGGGCCGTCACAATGGGGTGGATGGTCTCATCCCACACCAGTACATTGTAGTACAAGACCTGTGAGTAGTTTCACAGGACTCCACCTCCACCTGATTCTCAAACACATTTGCAGCAACCCCATGAGTTGCAAAGGATGTGGGAGTACGTGCAGTTCACATGCGTGTCTCTCTTCTCTTTCAGGGACGACGCTTTCTCAGATAGCCTCAGCCAAAAGGCAGACAGTGAAGCGAGCAGTGGACCCCTGCTGGACGATAAGGGCTCGGTGAAAAATGACGCGCCGTCACCGTGCGAACAGTTACCCGACTACACCTTCGGAGGAATCATGGGGAGGTAGGTGCCACGAAGAATAACTTCCCTTTTTTGAGTTTTAGATGTGTGTGCCATTGACAATAAAATGGCCTCTTTTCTTTTCTTGCCAAGGGTGAGGTTACGCTCCGATGGAGCTGCGATCCCGCGTCACCGGAGCGGCGCCGACACCCACAGTCCGACCAGGGCGGCCGACACTCCACCACGGGCCGCGGCCTGCCCCAGCAGCCCCCACAAGGTGTCAAAGAGCAAGGGTCGCGTGGAGAGCCCGGAGAAGAGGCGCCTCGGGACCTTCGGCAGCTCAGGAAACATCAACCACCCGGACAGGAAGGCGTATCCTGAGGGCCACCCCCTGAGACCCGGGCCGGGGGCCACGCGTCACAGCAGCCTGGGAGACCACAAATCGCTGGAGGCCGAGGCTCTGGCTGAGGTACGGCCCACTAATGGCCTCTGTTCTTAATCCGAAGTTCACTCCACTGTTTGCTGCCTCACTTCATACCGTGAAGGTGGACCGATAGCTGAATGTCATCCAGCCATCTGTCCATCCACTCGCCAGTGCACTGTATGTCTGAGGTTTGAGTTGTGATACGGAACAGTTCTTGACAGGTTGCCATAAAAGAAGCTCTACTGTTATGTCAGGAAAGCTTGACCGTAGACACAACAGACAGATGGAGAAGAGAATCGTGCTCTAGATGTGGACGTAAAAGGAAAATCAATTGGCTCCGTTTGTTGGCGGTGTGTCATGCTTTTCCGACATACCATAGCATTTCAGACAATTATAACATATATGAGATATAACCCACCGAGGGTGTGGAACGAGGCCCCCTGCTGTGGCTGTCAGTCTAAGAGCAGCGGCTGGGAGCTGCGGTGAATGTCATGGTCAGACTGCAGCTGGGCGACTGACGCACCTGAAGGACACCTCAAGCCCTCGTCCGCTACCGGACCGCTGGCGTTCGATTCAAACTCCATCAAAACGAAATGAACAAACAAACATCGCAGTTAAAAAAAAAAACAAAAAAACGAATAACCATGCATGTGGTTTAGCAAGCTTTGGCCAATTTATCACAAATCACATATGTTTTGCATAACATCTTACCATTTTTAGAAACCACGACATTTAAATGTCCGTCGTCTACTGTTGTCTACAGTTAGCAGGCATCGTCAAGTCTGTCATAAGACTGCCTACTGTAACTAGTCAAAGTTACCCCTTAAGAACGCCTCATCTTCATCTCTCTCCCAGGACATAGAGAAGACGATGACCACAGCGCTCCACGAGCTCCGGGAGCTGGAGAGGCAGAATTCCGTTAAGCAGGCCCCGGACGTGGTCCTGGACACCCTGGAGCCCATGAAGAACCCGGTGAGCTCCGAACCCGGCAGCCCGCTGCACACCATCATGATCCGGGATCCCGACGCGGCCATGCGCCGCAGCAGCAGCTCCACCTCCGAGATGATGACCACCTTCAAACCCGCGCTCTCGGCCCGCCTGGCCGGCGCTCAGCTGCGGCCCCCGCCCATGCGTCCGGTGCGCCCTCCTCCGACGCAGCACCGCTCCAGCAGCTCCAGCTCCTCTGGGGTGGGCAGCCCCGCTGTCACCCCCACCGAGAAATTGTTTCCGAGCAACAGCACGGCCGCTGGCGCTAATGTGAACGCGTCCGGTGACACTGGGGATAAGTCTGGTACCATGTAGCAAAGGTAGAAAACTGCAAGGCGGGGAAGGTTGAAAAGCTTTCCAAGCGTGGGCACATCTTTTGGAGATGAGTGCTGATGAGTGGAAAAGCAGATAGAAATATGTTCCTTTCTGGCTTCTGCCTGACTCCATTCAGATATTCAGGAAGCGACTGAAGCGAGCCTGCAAGATGTTGCCATGGGGATGGGGTCGGTGGAAGCGGTATGTCGGCATAAAGCTGAACTTGACTTACCTCCGGCGAATATGTATAACAATGCATTTATTTCAGTTTTACCTCAACTTTAAACAATAAAATCTGCGGCCGTGTTCTGGTTTTCAGAGATGCGCTGAGCGCAAGTGAAGCGATACTTGTGTACGGTTTGGTATCGGTTTCCACCCAACACACACAGTCCAGCTGATGGGAATGAAACACCTTTATCTGGACTGGTGTAGACATTCGGGCTAAAGTACGATATTTATTTATCGCCGAGGTCATAGGCCTTAGGTCTGTAAATACTAACTTACTTGAATTTACCATGCTCTCTGTTTGTAATACAATTCAGTAGATGTTCAGCAAAGTAACGACATAGTGACATTATATACTTCTGCATGCAGGGTTTGGAGAAAATACTGGAAATAAAAGGGAGTGAAAGACTTGCATCATTGAGATTAGATTTTTATTTTATTTTTTTTTCAGTTTGAAATATAATGTTCAAAGTTGAAATACCTGACATGGTAATACTTCGTTAAGATGTTATTTTTCAAATATACCATGTGCGTGGCTGTTCGTGCTATAACTGTTTTACCCAAAGTCATCCTGTTCACAGCTAAAGATAAAAAAAAACACCCTCGTGTCTCTGGTACATGAGACATTATTAATCAGGAACTTCCCAAAATAAGTCAAATCCTCTACTGTCATTTGCCGTAAGTAGGGTTTTTTTCTATGCCCTGTATATAAAATGCAGAAAACGAATGCATCGACTAACGTAGGAATTCCCATGGTAACCCTGTACATAATATAAAGCTGGCCATTTCTTTAAAAAAAAAAAAAAAAAAAAAAAAGGTTTAGAGTTGATTTGAGCGCCACTTGTAAAAAGAAAACATAAACCACTTTTTTTTGTATATATATATAATTTCCAGTAAACTGGCAATGGTGTTCTTTTGCTGTGTAAATATAGTTGAAATAGATAACCTTGTACCTTGCGCTTAGAATGCATTGGGTAATTGTACTGTGGAAAACAGACTGATGTTGAACAGACCGCCAAGGCTGAATAATAAATGTTTTCTCCATCCTGGTTTTGACACACTCGCCCATTTTCACGCGGCACATATAATTGGAACTGTTTCCCGACATTTGTTTGTTTTCTCTCTTTATTATGGCGTAAGAAAGACTGAAAAGTTCCCCTCTGACAGTTCCTCATTCAAAGTTAAGATGCAGTGCTCACACAGAGGGGTTTGTGAGAGTAGAAGTTCGAAGCCGTTTCCTTCTTCCCGCACCTTTGCTGATAGATACAGTTCTGAATGGGCTCTAGTTCTTGTTCCGGTGGAGGAAAAATAAAGATGTATACTATATCCACTGTAGGTCTTTTTAAACGAGACACGGTTATCCGCATCCCAGACAGCCTGCTCGGCTCTGCATGATGTCCGACGACTCATATTATGCCGCAGTTGAACAATTGCTGTATGTGGTGCCTTGCCTGGTAAAATGCACCGTTAATTTCATTATTGGACTTTCGTTTCTTTTCTTTCTTTTTTTTTAGAAAAGGGCCTCAACTTTTATTGGGACTGGGAATGATGAATGAAGCCACTTGTAGCAGTTGCCGAAATTGAAGTGAAAGTTGACTAACAATTCTTGATTGAGCAAACTGAAATATTAGCATGTAAACCAGGCACTGATTCCACTGGGAGTCATCCGGTACTGGCTGTAAGTGTTACCGACATACATGTTGTGAATTGAACATATTTGCTTGTGGTCAATGTAACATTTGCTTATGATTTTTCATGGCTAAAATTATCCACGTTGGGAGGATTCAGCAGAGAGCGCTCAGAGCCAGAAATGGGTCATTCTGCATTTAGAGTCTTACGGTGCAGTCACGCCCCCTGCTGTCTTCTGCTGGTATTGCGTCTTTCGACGAACCAGTGGACACCATCACTTTCAAATGTGTGAGCGTGAGCTGGACCTGATATTACAATCAACTGGTTCATCTATGCAGTTCATATTTTTCTCTCTTGCTTACAGTTTTTGCACCTCCTGAAATCTCTGAATATAAAAAGCGTATGTTTATTGAAATGTTGAAGAAAGCACACCATTTCCTAAGTGAAATTATCATCTTCTTATTTAACCGGACTGTTTTCTTTTTTATTATTATTTATAGAAGGGCAGAGAAAGTGGAGCCGAAAATCAGAGTGCCTTTTGTGCACAAGATCTGTTTTTATCTGACTTTTATATTTACTTTTTCAAATATGTTGCCTATAAGTTTATCACGTTGATTATAACCTGTTGCTTTTGCTAATGACGCTTTTTATTATTATCTTTTCTTTGTATCGTCAAACCACCAAATCTAATACATTTTGTAAAGATAGTATTGTCATGAAGTGCTCATCTGTGTTTCGAGTGAATCTTGAAGAAAAACTACTGTACACGCAATCTACTGGTAGAGTTCAGTAGAATCATCTCAAACAGAGTATTTATGTTTCTCTTTTTGTTTCCCCCCATGAACTGCCTGTGCTGTGGTTGAGCCGTAACTCGTTACGTCATTTAGCTGGTCCCCTCTCAGAGAAGAAGGACTGCGGTGTATGTTGTTGGCAGTAGCTGGACTGATATGGAGCCTCAACATGTAGAGGTCAGAGGGCACTTGGTGCCCTCGTGTTTTCCCCTTCATATGATGTTACATGGACCTTCTTTTCTTTTCCTGGAATGTATGCAGAAATGGGGAACACTGTGTGTCTGCTGACATGTGAAGATGTTGGGTTGATATTTAAAAGAAAAAGAAAAGATAACACTGCAGCGAGGGAGTGCCTGTCATGTTGTGGGGATCGGAGTACCTTCTCTTGGATAGTTTGTCTTGTGATTCTGTTTGTTGATGAGCGTCTGGGTGGTTGAAACCCTGTGATGTAACGTACACCATACCACTCACTGGATGTTGAACACCCTTTGCGTCCAAATAAAAAAAAAACTTATTGCTCTGTGATCTGGAGATTCTTAATGAATTGATGAGATTTTTTTTATGGAAGATATAAGGGAAAGTTACCATTACACTTTTGGCATAGGGACAGAGTCTGTAGTTCAGCCTGTGGCCACATGATGGAGAAACTGCAGCGGGGAAAGGATTGGATGAGCATAAACTTTGAATTGGGGGCTTGATTGCCCTCTAAGGATCAGAACCACAGTGATGGAGACACAGAGAACAGAGTTGCATAAACACAAATCCTGAGAAACACTGCACAGTATGACATAACATATAATATTATATAAGATCTACTTGAAGCGTAATTTTAAAGTGTGGCATGCTTAGGCTTGTAGAGCTGACCCATTGGAATTTTAAAGTCTACAAAAGTGACTGGTGTTTAAAAAGGAACATTATTTTATATTTTATTATTTGGCTCATGTGGACGGAAAAATGAAGGGGGGAAAAAAAGTGGATAATAAATAAATCTATACTACACCTCTCTAGAATAATGAATGCTTCATCAATGAAAAACAGATGCCTGAGCTGGTTTGAAAAATAAGTTTCACAAGCCTTCTCCAGTGGCCTTCAGACATCTCTAAAATCTTCAATGTTTCATGTAATGGGGCAATCAAAAATCTCCCCCTGATGCGTTATCAGAAACAATTTCGAGATGGTAGCATCAAAGCTGTATTTGTGAAACATGTAACGTTGTGACATGCTTCATTAAGAATGAATAGAACGCGCAACCCCCAAAAAGCGTCACTTTCAAGGTTCTATGACGCACAGGGATGAAGCGGCGTATACATTAAACACAAAGACAAATCAGGTCAGGCTGGTCGTTTCCGTTGCTCTTGCAAAACCTCAGACAAATACGCTACACAGTAGCCACATAGGCAGCCACCAGATCAATAGAAAATAACTACTAATAATATACCCTGCCGACAAATGCATGAACTTGGATCGCTGGGATTTCATTGTTACTTGTTTATATTAGCGTGTTTGCAAGTTTGGACAGAGGTGCCAATGCAGGGGCCCTTCCCCGAAGACAAAGCTGACCCTACATAACGGATGCTCATGTGTTGTAGGTGAAAAGAAATGACCCAAACCATTAACGTTCACCTTAAGGCTATATGCGGAGTGGGTGATTTTATTTTTTATTAATATACCTATTATTAACTGTCTCATTATTGATCGCTTAATTGATTCACTATAGTCCATGTAAATGTCCCTTGAAAAAACCCATTAAAATGATCTCACTCACCCATTCATTTATCAATTTAATAGCCCAATAGCTCAATGGAAGATAGTGGTCCATCACACTAGTAAATGTATGGCCGACAGCATGTATACAAGGGAAACCCATGTCAAACGTAAAGCTTCAATATTTTTGAGCTGTGATATGTCCAGGATGTATGGCGTCTGAATGGAAATCGCCAAATGGGGTTCAATGTTGCCATGTGGATGCAAAACATACATAAGCCTTGAGTAATGTATTCATTGAAATATAAATCACGGGAACAGACCTGCGTCCATAAAATATGCAATGACAGTCGTACCCTACCTGTTTATAGCCAGTGTTTAACAGGAGGCACATCGCTTTCCGTTTCTGCAGCTGATGCATGGAAAGGTGGATGACTCACGTGCTAAGGGCCTCATTAAACAGAGATATACAAAGCACCGGGCGGCCCCTTCGACACTATATATTTCACAGTGCAGGTAATTCACACGAGTTGGAGTCAAGGGTAAGACTCGTCTTTTTCTTTTTTTTTTTTTGTAAATCTTAGATTGACCTTAGCCTGTGGTCTAAGTATTTCAATGGTACGTCCCAGCAAACACATTTACATGTGACAACTTTGCCTTCGCAAAAAAAAAAAGGCATTTCAAAAGCAGCAACAGGCCACCACAAGACTGCGTATGGCGGTGAAGCTGAGCGCTCAGTTAGAGTTGAATCAGTGCATTTTTGTGTTCGAGACGCTTGATTTATTTCACACCGAGGCGTTAAATGGGATACAGTTAACTTGAGAAACGCTGAACAAGATTTCGGCATATTGCTCTGCAGATGTTCCTCCGGCACATCATTCTCCATAATGTCTGGAGCGTGCCGATTAGTTTCTTTCACCTATCATCATGAATGCCCCCTCTGACAACTGCTTCCTAAAAAAAAATAAGCAATACTCAGTTAAGAACCCAGCACTAAATCACAACCAAACACGCCGACAACATGGTCAAAAGTGACAACGGTAATTAAATAAATGCACCTGAATTAATCCAACGTTGATAACGCTTGATTGGAAATCACCTTGAAGTGGCGTTCGCTTACTTTGTTATTTAACTTGGACGCTTGACCTTTCACGCGGCTTCACGAGTTATTCATATGGTGTTTGTGAGTGGCAGACTGTTTGAACTGGATGCAGTTTGGGCGTGATGAGGATACCTGAACCACAATTCTACGTACACTGAGGATATATCATTTTGGGGAAATCATTCATCAAATCTGAATAACGACAGTATATTTACCCCTCGTGCTCCTTGACTGAAATGACTCAGTTAAGGAGATCTGTTGGATATTATCCGCATCGTTGCATTGTCGTCTCTATTCTATGAGAGAGGTAAAAAAAAACAATGACAGAGCAGCCAAAAAAATAGAAATCTGATGAGAGGTGAAGTCCGAGGAAGAAATATCGGCACACACATTATGTTCTTTGGATAATCCTTCAACGCGCAGAAGCAGTAACGCCACCCGGCACTGAAAAGAACAGTCCAAAAAGTCCACGCTGAACTAGAACCCTGCCTGAAAGACCTGCCGAGTTTAATCCGTAACATCATTTCTGAAAACCCGAGAGTCTCACAGACAGGCAGTACATCATGTCCCCTCGCTAATGTAAGCATATAATTACTGCACGGCTGAGCATCCAGTGATTAGGCATTCCCAGTTTCCGAACGCGTGTGAATACCAGAAGCTGCAGAGAGCTGGAAGGGTCTCGGGTAGGTCCATCGCCAGCTCGAATCATCTGATATACTGCTGGCTTTTTATGAGATAATGTCCATTCTAAAAGATTCATGTGCGAACGTTTCCGTTAACGTGTCTGCGTTATGATGCCTTCATTCATCACACAGGGGCTCATATTCGGCTGCTCTGACCAAGCTCAGTCTTGGCGGGTTGTTATTCAGTGCAGCTCGACACCATCTAAACCAATGGCCGCAAGTAAGAATGATGCAGTAAATTGTCAAACACACACACGGTGACTCGCACAAACTCACACAACTGGAGGAACTGTTTCAGTACAAAGGCTTCAATCAGGAAAAATATTATCTTAGGCAAAATGTCTTCAGTTTAACAGACCCAACATAAAACAAAAGAAAGGAGCCCGGGCATTGACATTTATCATTTCATTGATAGCTGAAACATGTTCATTCTCCTTTATTCTTAGAGTTGTGACTCGTCACAGAGGACACATTTATGATGGAAATAATGTTTTATCATTTTCATTAAAAAAAACTATGAAATCATAACAGACCGTCCCTTTAGAAAGGGGTGTTCTGTGAAAAATCCCAAACAACTGTGACCTCACCCTTCACTAATGCTTGTGCAGACCATGTGGAAAGAGTCATTAATGCTTCGGAAACACTGTGAAATTATTTATCTGGCCAGAGGCTCTGGGGTTTGCATCCTCCAAACCACCACGAAAAAACCTAATTATCCCTTAAATGCCTCTGGATATTCATGTGACTGAATAATCACATCCAAGCACAAGTGTGACATGGTCCAACATAAAGACATTGGCATGATAATGTCTTATTGACAAGCTGCTTCCGAATCTTTCGTGAAGTATCAGGTATACATTTTGTACACAGTAAATGTTATTCTTACATGACTGAATAATTGTGAGGCAGTGTGTGAGTGTCTCCTGGTGGAGTCATTAATTTGTTATTATTAGTTTCACTCTCAAACTGATTGGTATGTCTTCTGATGCACAACCTAATTTATTTATTTTTAATTCAGTTATCTATGTTTTACACAGCTTTGTGAATGTACACTTGAGTATTACCAAATTCCTATATGCTCTTTCTTATTAAAGTATCAAAACAATATATAGGACAAATGCTCATTTTCAGTCCAAATATGCGTGAATATATGGAAATGTGTCTGGGTCCAATTTTTGAATAGGCCTTTGAATTGGTAATCAGATCCTAATATGACTTGAAAATGAAATTGCATGATCAAGGAACCATTTGATTTATATACAGTATATGTATGTTACGTAGGGAGATATCACACTAGAAGTGCTGTAAAAAGTTTCTGATCAATGATAATACGTCCATCACGGTCCCTAAAGCATCTTAAATGCCTGCATAGCATTTGCTCCCATTCAGTGATGTTGTGATTTTTACACAGATTGCCTTCAATGTGGGTTAGTTGTGTAGTATGAATTTACCATGAGTGGCTGCAAGAATTTGAAAACAACAGTTAGAGCGAGGATAATCATATTTTCCAGTGGTAAGCTTGGAGCTGGATACATATACATATCACATATCAACTGAAATGAAGAGTAGCAGGGCCGTCACCGGCACTATGGGTCGCTGTTTGGGAATACCATTTTTCCTCTCTTAGATTTCCTGGCAGTTGTCATGTTAGATTTAAATGAGTTTGGGTTGGGACTGAATTGATTGGTGACAGGCAGGAATATAAATATCTGGAGAAGTCGTGTGCTATTTTTCCATTCTTCCTATAATGTGGGCAAAGTAGTCATGGATTTTGGATCTTTCCTGCTCTCTTTCTACTTCTTCTTCAGAATCCTGCAAAATGAACTACAGATACGATGAATGTTCATCATCTTTCCCTGATTTAAGAATATTACCTGTTATTTAAAAAAATAATAATAATCAAGAACTGTATAATTGTACAGTGGTTTGAAATAAGATATTCCTTTTATTGTCCCACAAATCTTTAAAGAGTTCAATCTGAATATCTTCTACTATCGAGAGCGAATGAGTGGGACTCATCGCTAATCCTAATCCAGCCTATCGCTGCTTTGTTTACATTTTGAACGAACCACACAAATCTGGAGCTCCGACTGAGCGGAAGTCGTCACGTGACGTAACCGGCGTACTCCGTCCTGTCGCGCGGGACTTTGTCCCAGCACCACACAAACACAGAAGTTGTGTGATTTATTGATTTATTTTATTTTATGTTTTACAACCGCTGCCGTTAAACTCACAGACATGTCCTCCCAGGTGGACACAGACCTACCTCCCGGCCTCGCGTGCCTCAAAGTAAGTTTGACCGTTTTTTGTTTTTTTTTTTACTTTGAAACTGTTCGGCTAACATGCTGTGTGTTAGCCGTTAGCTCGAGGAATAGTGGTATACCCCCAGCAGCTGCAGCCGTGGTAAACCGTATCCACTGAGTTGTGTGACTGTCGTACTCGGTGTGGTAATTGTTACAGTTCAACCGACACCTACGTGATCATCGTAACCGGTGATGTAACGTTAGCCAAGTTACCGCAGTTAACCTTATATCGATTATATCCGTCATGGCGCGTGATATGTTATCGGAAGCCCCCCCTCCCCCCCACGATCATACACAGCTATAGTTCGATCAGTTTGATCTAACGTATTCCGAGATGCTCCGTCATGAAGGTGACTTAAGCGATGTTATGAAACGCGTACACGCATGTCCACACGAGTGGAGACCCACAGAGGAGGGTTTGTCTACTTGGATGTAAAACTGTGAACCAGCACAGAGTCCATGTGTCCAATGGGCCGTGATTTCACCAGATCTGAAACTTGGGACAGTTTGTTGTTCCGTTCTTTGATGACTAATAATGTCGTTTCTCCCCCCCCATCCGCAGAATGTCGATACCCTGCTCCGATGTCCAATATGCTTTGATTACCTCAATATTTCAATGATGACCAAATGTTCACACAACTGTGAGTATCGATTTAAGCAACTTCCATAGAAACTGCCACAAATGCATATACATGTATGGAGATACTGTTGTGTTTGAATGTGCTATTTTGCACGTGGACAAACGTGCGTATTCTGAAGCTTCTTGGGCCTTTGCTGACAATCTCAGTCCCTGAACTGTCCACCTTTTACTTTGCCACAGTTTTTTTGTACTGTGTTTTCCAAATGCAATATCCAAACATTGTCTCATGTCTCTAATTTGTTTTTGTCAAATACTTTTTGGTGTCTCATGTTTTGCATTGTGTTACACTGTTCCTGCATATCCGTGGCCCCCCCAACCACCTGCCCGCGGACAGGTGCCTGTCCGAGGGGCTTTTTGGTATCCGGGGCCGCACAGAAAGAATGAATAATGTGAATTATTTGCATTCGAATGATTATCAGAGTCTGAAAGATGTTTCATTTTGAGTAATGACTGTATTCTCTCCCAATTACTGCCTCTTGACTCGCCAGGAGGTGTCGTATATTTGTTTTTGCGGCTCTCGTATTATTTTATTCTGTACTATTTATCTGACATTCTTTGGAGGGCCAGTCCATGAAAATGTTTATTCTTTATTAATAAGGTTGTGGACTGCTGCCGTATATGAATGTACCGCTCCGCTGCGTACAAAACAGCAGCAGAACGGATTTTCAAATTGATGCTTTCAACTTTGTTTGCTACCCTTTTTCTCAACAGAATATTTTTTTTGTCATTTCCTTTTGCAGTTTGTTCTTTGTGCATCAGAAAATTTCTTTCCTACAAGTTACAGTGTCCAATTTGCAATACAGTAAGTATGAATCGAGTGTATTATTATACTCCCAAGTTGAATTTGTACAGTTGTTAGGGTCGTTAATTAATAACGATGATGTATCGCTGTGATTAATATTCATTTGCTTCTTGTTGTTCATAGCAATTAACGGATCAAGATCTGAAGAACAACCGTATATTGGATGACTTGGTCTTCAACTTTAAAGCTGCAAGGTAACCAAACACACTGTAGATTATAACAAGTAAACATGACACCAGTAGCTGTTAAGCGTTTTACAATCGTTAGAGAAAATAAATAATATGAAATAGGTACACAGGCATTGGTTTTGTATAATTCAACAAATGCTGTCCTCGTATTAGTTTTGAAACAAGTCAAAAAATATGAGTTGCTGGTTTGTTGGTCCCCTGACAAGGAATGCTTCTTTACCTTATCAAGCCATACCAATTGCTTCTGGCCCTCTCCAAACCTGTACACTGACTAGTGATTTAAAGTAGTAGTTCTATAGCACACTGTAGATGTATTATATCATTATATAAATGTATTTAATTATATAATTTATTTTGGATTACTTTGCCTTTTGAGGTAGACTGATAGAAAAGTGGTAAAGGCACATCAGGAAATAAGAGACAATCCATGTAAACCCCCTTTAACATGAAGACAGGCGTGCCACCCGGACACCCGTCCTCTTCGTATGGTCATGTTTCTAAGAACTGAAGAGAAAAATGACTGCTTTAGCGATTTCAAGTGATCCCATTGTTATTGTCAAGATTACAAAATGTCCACTAGTCAGCCAATTTCAATGCACCAGTATTGGTGAAACGCAAATAATTGCCCTCCAGTAATCTCTTGTGGATTTATGGATTTTCTGTCAATGAAATGGGGATTCTTTTTATTTTCATCAGATGAGGTCATTTGAGGTTCTCATATATGAGTGTTGAGTTGCTTTAGGGCTGGTATTTTTTCATTACAGTTGGACGCAGAAACCAGTTTCAAGAGCTGGTCTCAATTTCTTTGTTTTGTACATGACATTTCAGTCTTTTTTTCTGTCCAGTGAAATGCATCACAATGGGGGCAAACCTTTCCTTGTTTTGGTTATCCTTTTATGAGTAACACTGGTTATGTGTGTGTGTGTGTGTGTGTGTGTGTGCGTGCGTGCGTGCGTGCCCGTGCATTTGAGTGTTCTGTAGATTGTAGAATTGTTTATTTATTTATTTATTTTATTTAGTTTTATTTTTATTTAATTTTTTTTACAATATCAAGTAACTGTAGGTCACTTCAACCCCTGGGATTATTTAGCCCTGTCAGTTTAGGGTCAAATGATAAGACAATTATTAATTGACATATGTCCCCTGGGACAAATATAGTGAACATGAATCTCTGAGAAAGATAAGATTTGTGATGGGAAATATGTTTTTTTAAATATATTGTTTTAGCAAAAAAAATATTTACCTGACCACACTTAGACTCATTATATTAAAATCGTGTTGTTGCCGGAGAACCGTTTTTTTTCCTCCTCAAAAGTATGTTTATCTGGGAGTGAAAAGGGAATGGAGAGTATGCTATTATCTAAAAAAAAAAAAAACATACTACAATCCCTGTGAGTCCTAGTAGAAACTAGTGATTGAATATCACTTTCCTGCCATTAATGCAAATTAACACATATGTAATTTATGTTTGTTAAGACCGAATTACGTTTTGATCCAGACGGACTTTAACGCAAGTGTAAGAATGTGACCATCAGACCACCTCTACTTAACTGTCCACTTGTGATCATATATCTTAGGATAGATGTTAAAACCAGGTCTAAACATGGCTATATGTTTAATTTATTCTTCCTATATCATAAATAAATCATTCAAATATAAAAACTGAGTTTTGAGTGATCCATGTTCATTAGTGGGGGCGTTGTGCCTGAAAACTAAAATAAAAAGCTTAAATCAAATCTTTCTCCAGTGTCTGGGCCAAAGTCAGTATAATATTTAAGTGCCGTTGTCAGCCTGTAAGTCATAACGTTTCTTCCTTTCCATAAATCAACTCAAAGTTATCGCCACTCTGAATGGTCCACCATCAAACTCTAGACCCCCTGATAGTCATCAGTGCTGTGAACGGGCGGGCCACTCTCCCTTCTGTCTTTTAATTTCCTGTTGTCTAGCATTGTGTCTGAAATATTGGATTCATAAAGCGCTCCCACAATAGACTTGTCTCAAGCAGTTCAGTTCTAAATAGGTTTCTTTTGCAAAAGAAGCACATTAGCATTGATTGGAAATGTGCAATTTTTGTTATAGACTATAGAGCCAGTGCTTATCCTTCCTGTCCTATCCTGGACCACTGCAATAGATGGCTGTTGGCTGATGCCTTTTTTTTCTTTACAATTAAACCCTGTTTCTCTAGCAAACCATTAGTATGTGATTTAGCTTAATTACTTTTGGCTCATTTGTTTGCCAGAGCTCTGGACCTGTAGTCTCTGCAAACCTCTGTTTCTGTTCCATTCTTAACTCCAAGAGAGACCAGATCCATTAATTATACATTGCCCGGGTCTCCTTCCTGTTGCTAAATAATGAATTGTGCATACAATAGAATTGAATGATGATGCCAATCCTCACCTACGGTTTTATAATGATTTATATGTTCACATTTCTGAACAGGGTTTTTTGGATTCAAGCTTTAACAAGGCCTTTAAATGGGGACTTGGTTGCTGTCTTATCTTTAAAAGTGTGTATCTTTATCTTTATTTATAGAACTAAAAAAGAAAATTATAAAACATGCTAGAGACTCAGAAAACAAAGTAAACCACATACAATCAAATCACAGAACAAAAAATAAATAAAATTAGCCAATTATCAACTTGTTGCTCTAAAAGTCGGCAAAAGATAAAACCTTGTTCGGTGTAGGCCATCCTACAAATGGGATTTTTAATAAGGCATTTAAAAAGCTCTAGGGAAGAAGAATACTTAATAAAAAAGCACCCTTGCTTTTGAAATCCTTTTTTTTTTTTTAAACGCTGATTGTACTAAAAAAGGTCACATTATATGATAGAAATTTATAGCCTAATTTGCTTATCTTGCTGGTGCCATCTCTATGGCAGCAGCTTGTAAACTACTCGGGGAACAGCAGTGTTTTGAACCATTTGACATACTGGAGTGATGGAAAATAAAATGTTTTGCTCAAATGAGGCAGAAACAGCAACTCATCTCTGTAAAATGAGGTTTTGGTACATTTGGACGATGTCGTTTTTATTGACTAACGGGCCTATTTGGAAAAACGAACAATTATTTGATGAAAATATCTGACCTCCCATGAACCATTTTAGAACGTTAGAAATTGCGTGCGTGCGTCAAGGTGCCCTTGTGGGAACAGTTGGTGCAAATAAGTTTTGAATATGGCAAGAAGAACATCACACACCTCATTGGCTCCATTTTATTACCAAGTAATGGCCCCGCTGCTATTTGTTTGCCCTCAACATTTCCAAGACTGAAACCACGCAGTTGACTTTTTCCTTACTCGTTAGAAAGGGGAATGATGTAACTGAGCAGGTGCATTTTAACACCAAAGGGCTCCGTTTAATGTCAACACTTTTATTTTAGCAGATGCCGGTCCTTTTAATTTATGTATTTTTTTTTAATGGGCTCCATATATTTTTTAAGAGAAGCTTAAGTCTGTTGACATACTGTACATAATACACTTCATCTATTCCCCCATTAGTGTTGCGTCTGTTTACGTACGTCATTTGTGAGAAACAAAATATTCACATGCACTTTGCCTTTATTTCTCTCTCTCTCTCCCCCCAGACAGCAGTTGTCAAAAGCAAATTTCAACTCTCCTCCGATATCGCCAAAGACCCCAGCTTCCAAATCCAAATCACCCATACAGAGTGGGCAGAAGGGTAACGGCTCGGTTCTGAGTCACTTTTTCCAGAAGAGGCCCACAGCATCAAGCACTACAGAAACCCCACAGGCTGATTCTGCCCCTCGGTGCGCGCAGCACCGGAAAGTGCGGACTGCGTGCAGCCGACGTGCAAATGGCACCAACCTACGCACGGCAACCGCTCCGATCCCAGTATTAGTGAAGGAGGAACCCATGGACGTGGAGGTCCAGGGTTTGATGTCGGTCAAACAAGAGGACGTGCTCTCGGACGGCGCCGGCGTTGAGAGGGCCCATTCCTCGTCGTCACCGGACGACGTAAAGCCCGTCATTAAAGGTGAGGCTTGGTCTCCGTCCTGTGCGCTGAGAGCCTCTTGGCAGCCCGACATGACGCACTCCATCGCGCTGAGGAGACGACTCTCGAATTCTCACGGCACTCGGCCCCGTCGGCAGTAAAAGTAGAAAGCCCGCGTGCCATTTTGTTTGGAAATATCTGTGGTCTCGAAGTTCATACATCGGGATTTGAAACCCCAATTTACACATTATTACAACACCAAAGACGGACCTGATTCACGCTAATAATTGAAACTATAGGTAATTGTGCAGAATTTGCTAATGCTTGGTATGGGAAATCTATTGCACCGATCAACAAGATGCCTCTCGCGGTGCTGTGACCAGTGTGACGGTGTTGCAGGCTCAAATTTGACGCTGGACCGTAAAAAGTTGACGGTGTTTTATGTTTAGAGGAGGATTAGGATAAAGGGAATGTGTGACTTTCAGATTTTTCTCTGGCGCGGTGTTTAGGATCAGCTCTTCATTTGTATTCCTTGAATCCTGTTATTTACAACCGCTCTTCCCCACTTTGTTGGTGTAGTTTATGCAGCGACTCTCAAAGCCGCCAAAGCGGTTTGGTGACGTTGTGCATTTTGACTGACTTCACCCGAAACGGACTTATCTCTTTAATAAGCTGCTTATAATCGTGTCTTTTTTTTTTTTTTCTTTTTTTCTTTTCTTCCCCCAGTTGATTGCCCCGTGTGTTCCGTCAGTGTGTCAAAGCAGTTTATCAACAAGCACCTGGACACATGTCTTGCCAGCGGGGAGAAGAAAGAAAGCCTCAGGAGGTAACGTGCCTACTTAACCTTTCTGTGAAAGGGCCGCTTTCTGCTGTTGCACGCACCACCCCTAACCCTCTGTAGTGTGAGGCACTTAAAAGATGAGAATCGTGCAAGAAATGCCGGTGCCATCCGTTCCTGTGTGCGCCGGTTTCTTTTCTTCCACTGCAATTGCTTTAGCACAAAGTGAAAGTGAAGAAATGATAAATTGAGGTTTGGACAGCATTGTGCCAACTGCACGCGGGGACACGGTGAACATTTCCTTTAAAACCCGCCACTGATTCCATCCCCGCTTTTGGAATAGATAAATATTTCTGCTGCATTTGGAATCCTATATAGAAATGTGAAAAGCAAATAATTGTCGTCATTATTAAAAGAGTGAGCCTAAACTATTTTTTTTTTGTTGCCTGCCTCCACATGTTCTCCATCTACTCATTAAGTATATTGTTTTTGATTTTTAAAACAAACATTAATCCTTGGGTATTAATCATGTCACCCGGCTGTGGGTTGCGAAGCAAATGCGCGTATATCCTAAATTGTTGGATTGCGGCGACCAGAAAATGTTTATTGCTCTGCCAGAGTTTAGGTAAGCACGTAAGTAAGTGAGGGTTGCTTCGCTTTAGGATAAAGTAGGAGAGGGGGATCACGCCATCAAGTCCATTCTCTGTTCGGCGCACAGAATGTCCCAATTCCAGCAATTATGCAGTCTTACAAAAAAAAAAAAGTGTTGTCCTACGGAACTTTGTTTAACGCCGCCATGAATGACTCGCGTGGCCACAATGCGGTTCTAGTCTGAATTGTGCCTTATTCGGGCCGCAGTGCAGAATACAATGTGGAGCGGTGACCTTGACGTCACAGTGACGAAGCGCAGAGGTTTTATGACTCCACGCTGCCTGCCAGCTGTGGTAACTCACACTTGTGCCTGTTTTTTGGAAGGACGAGCCATACAATCCAGCCGGATAGCGCAGTCGCGAAGCATCGCCATAAAGCTGCCGGCATACGTTTCTCATTAGCTTAGCTGTTGTGAGCACTATGCGAGGCATACGGTGAACGCGTATATATTTACGCGCGTCTCTCTCTCTCTTTGTCGGGCACTAGACCTTGCATTTCGTTTGTCGCTATTCCCCACGTAAGAGCTGGTGATTAACCGTAAACCTGTCTGCCTGTCGCAGCTCCCTCAGCAAGACGAGGCGCCCGATGAGCAAGCTGGTGTACAACCTCCTTTCCGCACAGGAGCTGAAGAGGAGGCTGAGGGAGTGCCACCTCTCCTTGCAGGGCTCTCGGGACCAGATGATCAAAAGACACAAGGAATTTGTCCACATCTACAATGCCCAGTGTGATTCCCTGCACCCAAAGTCGGGTGAGACGTTTTGGTGCAAAATCCGTTCGAAGCAACATAGATCCCTCCATTCAAACCAATTTGCTTCCCGCGAAGGATTCAATTTATTCCCCCCCCCCCCCCGCCTGCCTTTTCTGGCATCTGTAGATATGCCTCGTTTTGACGACGAAACCAGGAGTGTTGTCATATTTAATTAATAGCGACGCATCTTTGATAATTGTGAAACGGCCGTCCATTCCTCAGATCTCCATCTTGCTATTGTTGTTATTTTTTCAAACTTTTCTGTAGAAATCCCGATGTTATCATCGCCAATTATTTTACCACTACAATGGCTGAGTCATATTTATTCAGCAACAATATCTGTGCTTCGTCAACAGCCGAAGATATTGCGAGAGATGTGGAGACCAATGAGAAGATCAGGAACCAGCTGCAGGGCAAAGCAAAACCTGTACGTATTACATGCTTGATGAAATTGCTTTGTAAATTTACCTTGGGGATGGGTTTTCTTGACTTAACAGTGGCAGTGTAGAACTACTTTTTAATGCGGTCCGTCCTTTTCTTTAATGTTTTTGTAACTTTGTCCAATCCAACCCTTTTGCAGATCATGGTTTTCGCGAAAAATCAGACCGAGACCAAAATTGATGAGCTGCACTCAAATTATAGTAAGTTCTTTTAAATGATGTCACGCCGAAGGTCAACTGATGAAAATGCTCGTCGATAGTCGCGCGTTTTCGTTAAAAGCTGCCTTTGTGTGTTGTTCAAAGTCTGACTGATGATCAAGGTTGAATTTAAAAATGAAAGGGTTAAATGGAGCTGTTGGGGGGAAGGGGGGGAGAAATGGCTGCAATTATTATATACAATTAAAAAAAGTTCCACTATTGCCGGGTGCCCAGATGCTCCACCAGAGGGCAGGTGACATGTCAGGTGTCTAGTGTTGATCAGATGGAGGTAGAGATCGCCCAATCTCATGAAGCAAAGGTGACGCAACATTTTAAATAAAAAACTAGCCTCCATCCCCTGGCTACGGAATGTTCCTCTCGTTTCTTCCTCGTTAACAACGAGGGCGACATTTGCAGGATAAGTTGTACGCCAGCATTGCCCAAAATTGAAAATGTGTAGTGTGGCTCATATATGAACATTTTCGATTGTGGTCTGGTGTGGCAAAGCAGGTTTTCGTGCAAAACAATTCCATTAATTCTGTCCAGTCACAAAGAAATGCAAAACCTTTCATCGAGAGAGACGTGACACTTCCGAAATAGGAATTTGTTTTGGAACTCCAGCTGAACAGACTCCTTTTGTATGGTTTGAAATGTTGCTCCCTCCGTTTCTGTCACCACAGACTTCACGGCACTCCGACGACTTATATTGGAAAATATCATTTGTTGTGTTTTTCACTCTCCCACTGTGGTGTACTCGAAAGCTCCTTTATTGATCCCTCCTCTTAAAGTTATGCGACGGCTGTGACTCGTATATAAATAAATAATGCTTGCGTTGAGTGACCGGGACAAGTCTCTCACATTTTATTTCTGTTATGTTACATAGTGTATATATCTTAATATGCAAGGCGACCTTGCCTTGCTTTCACACGCAGTCGAGAGGCATGGCGCGGATAGGCATTTTTGGCATGTTAACGACTTGGACAATTAGGCATTATTAATGTTGTACTTTAGTGTCTACGGCACCATCGCCGGGATTTTGCACACTTGGTTTGTCACCAAACCTTAATGGCAGTCTTACTTTGTTTGAAGTCAGCCTCCCAGACCTGCGCTCACACATTAACGAGAGCGGAGACACACAGGGCGTCCCTGGCTTCAGTGAACACATTTAGCTGCCAAGATTGGAATTAATATTTCAAATCGTTTTTGGGCTTTATGGCTCAGCGTAAATTAGGCCACAGACTTTTCTTTTATGACATGTAGTTTATTATAAGATGTTGTCAGTTTGCTTGTGCAAGTAGATAAAAGATCAGGGATATTATTCCGGACCGCGTGCGTGCGTGCGTGCGTGCGTGCGTTTTTTACCCTCCAGGCACAGAGATTGAGCGAGAACGGCAACATTATCGTAGGTCAACGTTGACGTGATAAGACGTGGGGAAAAGCTTCGTGGAACTAAAAACTGTAGAGCTAACTTTAAAAATGGTGAAACACGGCTGTGACTCACAGGACGGGGGGGGGGGGGGGTTTCTATAAATAGCCGCGCTGCTGTGATAACCTCTTTGATGGGGGGGGGGGGGGGGGTGTTTCTATAAATAGCCGCGCTGCTGTGATAACCTCTTTGATTTATCAGAGGGGGATGGGGATGACTCACTCCCTCGCCACTGTGGGGAGCGGTGAATGAGCAGACCCGAGGGCGGACGAGGCAGGCGAGAGTTTCAGGCTTACCGTTGCGACGTGTTGCTTCGGCGTGAATCCAGTGAACGCGGTCATAAATCCGATATAACCGCCTACCAGCCTCTGACAAGTCTGATTAAATGTTGTCATAGAAAACCAGTTAATGGTGACTGGAATAACCACTGGCAGAGGGTATCCACCCCGTCAGCTGGAATGCTAATTCAAGTGAACCCACTGAGTTATAGTAATTGACAGCTAAACATTTTTGTGCCTCATTTCAATCATGCCAACCGCCAACCAAGCGTTCTCTCTCTCTCCCCCCCTCCCCCCTCCCCCCCCCGCCCCCCCCCCAATATACTCTAATGAAGATTTATAATGTACAGCTTTGTGACATCGCTTTGTCTTCCCTTATTACTGAAATGGTTGAGATGATGTTGACAATGTTGTTCAACAGAAGGCGTCTGCTGAACCTGGGCGACTATTATCACACATACTCGGAATCTGTTTAGATCATATCATGAGTTCAATGATTCATTTCATGTGTTATCGTACCATAGAACTAATATTACTTGCGGTTTGAATCGTTTTCTTCTCCCCCTGTGAACATCGGATACCATGTGGTTAAATCATCCATTTTGGCATCCGGATCCTTGAGGAGCACATTTCGGATACTTTTCCGTAATATTCCGACGTCTATTCTGTTTTTCCCCCCACAGGGAAGCAGTACAGCAGCGATTTTTCCCGCCTCATTGCTCAGGTCCGGGGTCGCCTAGAAACCACCAGGCCGACTCGTCTCAAACAGGAAGTCACTGATGAGGGAGAGGATTTAGAGAAGACGCTCACCGCAGGTACTTCACCGCTCACGACCTTCCTCCGGCGTTGAATAAAGCCATGCCACGGGAGACTTGTTTTTTTTTTCTTTTCACTTTAGTGTCCGCAAGCACACGTCATGCGCACGATTTCCTGAAGAACAGCATTTCTGGTAATCGACTATTACAAACAAATGGCTTTGCATTACACCTGTTGTGTCTCCCTGCTGGTTGCGTGTATGGGTTGGAGAGGTTTTCATTTAGTTAGGTGCGCTCGCTTTTTGTTCCATTCTTCCCAAGTTCACAACAGGACTGTTTGTTCCACTGTTGTGCGCATCAGGCAAGAGCAAATAAATAACCGTAAATTACTGAGAAAGTGTTGAGATGGAGAGAAGTGGTGGGCGAATGAATATACATTTTTTTATATTATTTCACCCATAAAATTATAACGATTTATTTGGGCTTGAAAATCTGTGGCATATTTTATTTATATTTTCGGTATAATCTGCGATGTTCTCTTTATTTATATGGGATTCAAAGGAAATACATCCATGTGATTGTATTTGATGAATAAATATAGTATAATAATATTTGAATATAGACCACATTTTAATGACACCATCCATGTATGTATACGTCAGACGCCAAGTCGTGCCAATCCGTGTAATTATGGTGCTTTTAGTTAATTAAAATGAAACGACTGCATCATCGGATCATTTTTGGCACAGATCGATTCCTCTGCCTTATCTGACATTTATTTTTATGTATTTCTGCATCCTCCAGAGCAAGTGGCAGGATCAAGGAGCTGCTTAAAGGTGAAGGCAGAAGACGGAGACGGAGACGGCGACGAGGAGCAATCGGCGGGGGAGACGAAGTTTCCCACCAGTCCCGCTCACAGTGACGTGTCCATCAGCAGGTGAGTTGTGGACAATTCACTTCCTGTCGGGATGGGAGCAATATCGCTATTGCTATTTTCTGCGTTTACATTTTCAAGCTATTGTGTATATACACTGCATTGTAATAACCAATGATTCATTTTAGTATTTCATTAGCTTTACTCCAACTTTATTTCAGTAATGCTACTCCCCATCTGAGAGAACTGCATTCAGACTTAGATGCAAACCAGTTTTTTTTTTTTTTATACATCCTGACTTTTGTTCTATGTTTGCTTAAAAAAATGGCTCAACATATAACTACAATAAACTTGAAAAAAAGTCATTGTTGTCATGTTGCAGCATGATAAATACTGAAACAAAACTAGTGAATCAGCATTCTAAAAAAGAACCTCTACATCTATCTATATATACTGTATATATCTATATATATAGATATATATATTATATATATCTATATATATATAGATATCTATATAGATATATATAGAGGGTCTCCTAATAAACCCTGTCCCTTAATTCTCTACATCTCGGAGCACATGGCGCAATGCATCAAAAAAGACGTATGGTGTAATCCTTGTGTACATTAAAGGCACAGGTGACTACAGAGCTTCATTCTGACACGACACGTTTGTGCCTGGAAACGTTTCGCGCGCATGTCCCCGAAGATTTACCGACAAGTTCTAAATGGACCATTTGCGCCAACCTGCTCCCGCTAAACAGAGCTCGGCAGCTGAAGCAGCATCTGCCGGCACTCCGAAAACAGACAAGCTCCTCGTTGCAACGTTAAAATTGATATTAATGCGCTCCAGTCCGTGCCGACCACAGAGTGGTGCAGGAATCTGACGAGCTGGTTTAAAAAGAGGAATTAGGCCGCGCTGCATTGATGTGGCCCCGGAGACATGCCTGACGTGTCCTTGTATAAGCTCTGGGGCGATTTCAAAGACAATTTAAATTCTAGCGCTACACCCGTGACCATCTCCTCAGGCATCACTTGTTAATTAGGATTGCAGTTGCCCTCAGCAATTTGCAGCTGGGGACAATGAGGCGCTGCCGACGTGCGGCAGCTGGATGTTGAGGCAACAAATGCTCTGGTAACAGCTTGAAGTTTTGTGATCGTCGGAATTTTGGACGGTTATTCTTGTCATTCATACCCATTGACCATTACTGTTGGTAAACCAACATCATATGAAGGTAGATTTTTTTATTTTTTTTTAAGGCGTGGTTCCAGTGGGTTGGGAACCGTTTAGAGGTTCGTATAATATTAAGAAAGGCTTTAAAGTTAATGTCAAGGTTTAACGCATTAGCAAAAGTTTGTTGTTACTGCATCTCATATTCTTTACTGTGACTTCTTGAGACAGGCTCTCAAATGATGTATTTTATTTTCGAAGACCAGCCACGAATGTGTGCAATAAATTTAGGCCAAACATCCTAGAAATAGTTCCTGGCCATTTCGCAGATTTATGTTTCCCCACCTCAACTTTTTTCCTGGAACTTTTTCCAGTTGTGTTGAAGCGCACTTAATATTTCCCACGCAGCTACTTGGTCTGACACTTTGGTGATATTTTATCCTTAAAGCACATGTTGTTTGTGTGTTCCTTTGACCGTTCGTCCTACTTAAGTGGACACAATGTTTCAGGGACACTCGGGGTCCGACTGATGAATTTCCAGTGGTCAAAGCTCAAAGTCACCTTAAAAACAGTTTTTGTTGAACACAATTAGGATTTGAGACAACATTTCACAAATGGACTAAAAATAAATCACGCATTTAGCTTTGAAAAAGGACAAAGGTCAACTTTATTTTCACAGCATAAGTTACGAGTCAAGAAGTCGTAAATTAGCATAACGCACGCGTCTGGACTTTATTTAACTATTTTAGGGACATAAAAAGACTTAAACTGGCCGCCATAAGATCTTGTTGAATAACAAAAACGGAATTTTGTAATCTGTAGTCTGCAAGCCTTTTTACCTCACCCGACACCAAAGGAGCGTGATTGCACATGAGAAATGAAAACAGCTTTGCAGTGCGTGCACCACATAAACGTAGCACGGCAACTTGTTGTGTGTACGCGCGCACCTGATGGTGAATGAGAATGCAAATTAATATCTTTAATTGTTCACCCAAAGCTGCTGAAATGTGTTTAGCTAATGGCAAAGAAAATTGTTGCATTTCTACTCGTTCACAAATGTATTGGTAATTCAACCGTTGCTCAGTTTCCACAAGATCTCCACCAAGGGAATTACTTCTCGCACCGGAAACTATTATTAAAGTCCCTTTGCATTGTATTTGTTTTGAGTCCTCCTTGAAATGTGTGTTTGTGTCACTTTCCAGTTTGAATGATGTTTTTGCTATTTGGGGTTGATAAAAGTTAAAAGTATCTTTTCATTTCTGTTGACACCCCTGCTTTTCCCTTTTCTTTTTACAGCTCAATTTCTGACATCTTTGGTCCAGAGCCTGCCGTAGACCACAAGTAAGTACATTTTTTGATACTTTCCCTGTGTAGGAATGCAACGAGTGTGTCATATCATATTATTATATTCATTTGTGTCATATCACCTACATCTTAGTTGTTTTTTTTTCCTAATGCATTGCGCCCAAAACGCAGGGATTGGAAGAGGCAGAAAATGCAGAAAAAAAAAAAAAAAAATTAGACCAGACATGCTTGCAGATTGTGATCGGCTGGTTGGTCGGCAAAAAGAAATGGTAGGAAATTCAAAATCCATTCTAAGGCAGGAAGTGACCAAAGGAAATAACACAACTAACTAACAAATAACTAAAATAAATTTATTTTTCACGGTATCAATGTTTGCACAGTCATAAATGTGAGAGGGAATGGACTTTATCCGCGTAAAAATGTCAATCATGAGTTTTATATGCTCTACTGTACACACACAAACACGAACACCACATGCACGTGTACTGCCTGTAAGCCACGCACTGCCCAAGAAGCACCTCAATGCTCCGTTTCGTCGTGCCCTGGAAAGAAATAGAGCTCCGCTGTGATTGCGATGATCATTTTCTCCCCAGCTGAATCCCGGGACTGAGCACAGTTGAGTCTGTGCATGTCCAAATAACATTTTTTTGAGCTTTTTTTTTTTTTTTTTCTTATTGTATGCCACTGCCGCAGTCTGTGCGAGCTGCATTGACTTTTGTGTATCTGCTATCTGGTGGTTTCCTTCTTTCTCCCGGAGAAAGGGATAGACATCCACTTACGCTGCTGGCCATCAGAGGCGGCCGCCCGGCACTGCTCAACAAATGGTGGACAGTTTTTCGTGCAGTTAGTCGAATGAGATATTGCCAATGCAATGAGACAGCCAGGCACAGCTTTATCTCCGAGAGAGAGAGAGAGAGAGAGAAGCATAAACAACTGCTCTGGCCCCGAGCCCTTTCACTCGCGAGCCCCCACATCAAGACGGACTCTGCAGCTCGCTGCTGCTTTGGCACCATTGCACCTTCATTCAAGGTTTCTTTCAAAAAGAAAGACACCTGAACAAGCTGCGATGATTCATTCCAGTTAATGGTTCAGTAAACGCTCTTAAGCAGTTCGGAGGACGCTTCTGCTGCGGTCCGGCAACATAATTGTCCGGTGAATAATGCAGACAGCCAGTCGGTGACTTTGGTTTTATTACTTTGTTTTGTGAAGCCGCCGACTACCTGCTTTGCCGGTACTCCACTATACTCTTGACAGCTCCCCGTCCTTCTACTTCCCACATGTGGACTTCTGACCCAAATTCCTGTGCTGGAATTTTGTTGTTCCAGGCCATAGGGTCAAGATAAAGAGACACAGGAGTCTGTCACTGGCGGTGCTGCCATTGGCTGAAGGGAGCCCTGCATGGAAGGTGTAAGTGCTTCCACATGGAAGAGCCAGTGGCTTTGGGGCTCCCCTTTGTTTTTTGTTTTTTAAGTCATTCCTCGTGGAGGAGACTTCGCTGACCACTTCACCGCGCGCCAGAGTCGGTTGAGGCTGCAAGCCAGCGCCACACGCCGAGTTGTGAAGCTCGACAGGGATCGCATGGTAACAAAGAATATTGCTGTGGCCAAGGGATTGTCTATAGGAGCCCCCACAAACCAGTCTGCCCCCCCTCCCCCAAAGTAAAAAAATGTCATGTTCTTTCATCATTCATCACCACTGTCTTCGTCAGACGTCTCTTCCTGCTCTCCTGATTAGAGCAAAGTTGCGAGTTAAAGTTCTCTTTGTCGACCGGGTATAAATCAAACCGGATGTGGTTGTTTTGTGCGTTGAGTTGACTTAACTGGAGTTGTCGGTGGACAAAATCCAATGTCGCAATCAGTGGATTGATCCATTCTGGAGTCTGTGATAACTACTGTTATGATTTGGGGCTATTGATTAATAATAATAATATATTTGTTTACTTTTCTTACCTGCTGTGCAGATCTGATGAATGCACAAGAAGCACAACAATGATCTCTGCTCAGATTTACTTTTCCTCCCTCTTCCTCTGAAATATTAGAATAATAAAAGTCAGGTTTACTCAGCCATTTCTTTATTTTTTTTTAACCTTTTTTTAATACTCGTTTACTTTTTCTTTTTTTTCTTTTTTTTTCATAAAATCAATCTCCTCTCTTGACCCAACACTAAAATGTAATCCGCTAATATATTTTTCAGAGATTTAGAGATGACCTCAGTCCAAAAGCGAATGTTCAGCTCCAGAGAGGAAAGTGCAACTTCATCGCCCGTCAGGGGAAAACGACGGCGTAAAACATAAAGGGGGGAGAGGGGGAGGAGGAGAGATCCCTCGCCGTCCAAATCCACACTTGTACGAAAAACTTTTGACCGACTTGATTATGTTAAGAAATGAATTCATGATTTTGATTTCAAATTTTATTTAGATCTTTGGCATTTCATTGTAATTTGCAAATTTGCTTTGTCTATTTGTGTTAGGCTGTTAATAAATATTTTTTAACACTATTTGTAGTCCTGTGATCCATGAGATTTGGCCCAGTGATTTTCAACATGGATTGCAGAAATGATTCTCAAAAAAAAAAAAATTATTTGGAAACGATAAAAAAAAAAAAAAAGTAAACTAATTTATCTCCTTGTTGTCAATACCCAGGTATTTGTTCTCCGAGTTTTTCCCCACATTATGTTGTCATTTCTATTCATTTAGTGTTGTTTCATTTTATTGCTTGTATGTTTGTAAAAGTCGACCCTATTGAGTAAGCTTATTGCGAGTTGCGACGTCGATCAATCTTCTAAACCTTTTGGCCATGTAGTTACAAAGAGCTATTCAAATATTCATACAGTGTTCACAATTTGACTTTTGGTCTTGACCAAACTGTTGCTGTGGTACAACTATTGAATGTTTTTTTTTTTGTTGCTGTTTTCCCACAAATCACCGGCTGGCTGGCTGCGAACCTGTCACCTTCATCTTCATTTTGCGTGATTGTGGATCAATTCGGATTTCGAGCAATTTCAAAGTGTTCTACCAATCTGCAGCTCCCTAATTTATGTTTTTTTTTTTTTTTCATTGAAAAATCACTTTGGTATAATCAACCCAAGTCAGAGAAAGTGAGAGGCTTCGGTAGGAGAGTTGGAGATAATGTGTGCTATGTGTGTTTTTGGGGGCTGACCTCGGGTCAGGAAAAACCTGACTCTTCTGTCTCGGGTGTCACTCTCCTCAGGCCTGGCCATGAGGACACTCGTGCTCATTATGCCACACGCCTCTGATCCCAGTGCACCTTTCTTTCCTTTTACCAGGATCCCGTGTGTCTTGTTACTCTTGCTTGAAACCACAGGCGAGGCCTGGTCCCGGCCTTGCTATGGCACACCGTGATGCAGGCGGTGGAATCAATAATGCCTTCTACACGCACACTGTCTCCTGTAGAGCTCCACACAGAGGTCAGCCTTTCACTAGGAACCACAGTCCCCTTAGTTGTCCGTGTCCTGGTTGCAGGAGGGTATTTGTCGTCTGTCTGGCACGGGGTCAAACTGACTCCAACCCCTCATAAAGGTATGCTTGTTGCATATTGTCCCCTTCCCCGTTCTCGTACTGCATCCAACTGATTAGGTGGCCTTGAGTCCGATTTTTTTATTAATTTTTTTTCCGGGGAGCAGATTTCCATCGATAGACTTCCAACAAAATGATTGAAGATTGAAGAGTCATTTTCCGTGAGTTTTTCTTTATTTTTTATTTTTTTTTAACTATAAAACCGACAATACAATTAAAAGTTCTTGTGATCTCAGGGAATTTTATAGCTTTAGTCTTCGTTTTAGGCACACAATAATAACAAAGACGGCACAAATGATGAACAGCTCCACTGTGCAATGGAGCCAAACCCTTAAGAAACGTGTACTGAACTCTTTCTCTCCGAATATAAAAACAAAAAAACAATCCATGGTTAGTAAAACGTAAGAATAATCGAAATAAAATAACATAACGGCTCAATTGGCATGATAATTTAGGTAAACATAATTTTTCCTATATACAGATTACTGCAATTTGCATTTTTAATTTCCTACTTCATTCACGGTTGATATGTTTTACGTCGCTTAAGATACCATATCAGACACTTGTTTGATAGCTTGTCGGAGTGTGACATTGTGTTTGTGTTCTTTCATTTTGTTTGTCTTGATAATACTCCGAGGCTTTCCTTTCGCAGCACTGATATAAAATGACAACATTATCAATTTCAGGATCCTTGTGCATGTTTGATTTGGTATGTAGAGTTTGCTAGATAAGTACAGATTGACATTTGGACCAATGGATGTACATTATGGCAGGAGCAGGTTATTAACATTTATTGCCCTTAATTATGCTCTCAATGGGCCTGGCGATGCCCACCTTGTGTGATTAAAAATCCCTTTACGCAAACATGGACCACCGGTGGTGATAAAGGAAAAATTCCATCCTGAAAAACAGAGCGGTGGGGGGGGGGGTTGCTTGTTGAAAGTACAATGCTCATGCAGACATATTAGGCAAAGTAAAAGGAGTCACAACTAAAGAATGTTTAGCATGAATACGTGTTGGTTCTTATCTTAGAATTGATAGAGTGCCTCTGTAAAATACCCACCATATGACGTATTCCGCCGTTCGTCCTTTTGACTAAACCCCTGAACCAACTCACTCATTTACTATTCCAGCAAACATCTGTTTTAATCAGAATGAGACTCGGTTGGGTGCGTAAGAGGAAGAAAAAAAAACAGGAAGTTGTCTTATAGCCCAAATGATTTAGTAATCATGGGATCTGCCTGTTGAGCAGCATCTGCACCAAGATTGAATGGCCTTTCTTTTTTTTTGTTTTTCCCCCGCCCACCCACATGAGCAAAAATCCTGATTAGGATTATTTTCCTTCAATCTTCTTGAACTCTCGACCATGACATCATCATTATTTGACTTTAAATATATTTGAATTTGTGTGAAAGCAGCAGAACTGTGATTGTTTTATACGTTTAATTGGTAAAAAAAAATAAAAAAAAATAAGGCAATGATGAAGTCTTCCGTCAAAGAGGGCGAGAGCAATGAAGCACGCGCAGCAGTTTCAGCATATTCATAGAATCGACTCGAGAACTCCATCATGAACCACATTTCCTCAGACAGTTTGTGTCCATCATGAACGCCAGCAGTCTTGTTATTTTAGAAGCGAAATCGATCTGCTTGCTTTGCCGTTCTTTTAGACAAGGTCATCTTTTGATCGCAATGTCATCATAGCCTTTTGACGGATGAGGCGTGGTTTATTTGCCGACGGTGGAGCAGTTGGAACAGGCATGTTTAAACGATATGTCGAAGTGTTAACATCATATGTCCATGATATGGTGTTTTTTTTTTTTTTTTTTCACGTTTGCAATGAAGGCACATACACATAGTGCGGTGGTTTACTTTCTGTGTACATGTGCATCACCAGCATTTTGTGCAGAAAGGACAACGGTAGCATTTGTGTATATAGCCCGTTATATAATATACCCCGTAAGATTGGAGAAACTCTTGATTGGTAACAAAATCTAAAAAGTTTGGTTTCTTAGTGTGGCTTCGAACAAATGAGACGATTCGTTTTTCGCCACAGCCAGCGGCATGTTTGGGGCTCCGCAGCAAAGTAACTGTAATCACGGGCTTTTTGGAGTCTTTTAGGGGCGAAATTTGCATGCATAATTATCACGCCAGGATCCTTCATACGGCCGTGCAAAGCATCGTGAGTAAGATACATTTGTATGAGCTCCCTGAACCAGAGATGGTCTGAAAGTCATAGCCTTAATATTTGCTTTAATTACGTTTTAAATTAGACCTCTTCCAAGAACTTTTTTTTTTTTTTTTTTTAATCAAGTTCTCCCCCTGATTCTTAGTAAAACAGTAAGAGGGCTTAATTCGTTTGGCAAGTCATTGAATACCGTTCGTGTGGTTCCATTGACATTGCATCATCAGTCAATTTTCATTTGAATAAATATGATAATGAAATTGACATCAATATTTCATATTATTTTCTTTATAAATAAATAAATAAAATAAAAACTTTGTTGCTGACTCTGTGCTTTGACACCCCCCCCACCCGCCCCCCCCCCCCCCCCCCCCCCCCCCCCCCCCCGCGCGCGGAGAAAAGCAAGCAAAAACAGAGCTTTTAAAAGAGTAGTCAGTACACTATAAACACAGATAACCTCCCTTTGGCATATTCATGGCTGGAGCATTGGAACAGCGAAGCATAACCCCAAATTCATACAGCAGCTTTCCATGTTTGTGTCCGTCAATGCAACTAAACAAAAAAAAAACACCCTATAAAAAAATTTATGTTTTTGTCCGTCAATGCAACTAAAACAAAAAAAAAGATTCGAATTAACTCGTATGAGACTTTCACCAAAGAGGCCTGACTCTTGTTAACGCAGACGAGAGGTCAATTAGAGGCCTTTTTTTTTTTTTACTGTCGAAGGGCCTAATCTGCAGAGCGGTCCCGAGGAGAACAGGAGGAGGAGGAGGAGGAGGAAACGGTTGGAGGTGTAACTGGTTCCACAGCAGCCCTGTCTCTTATACACATCTCCTTGGAGATGGATGGTGTAAAGTGTCTTGTGAAAACCATGTATCCTGAAGCATCAATTTTCGGGAGCTGGGTTGCCTGACATATATTCTAGTACCTACTGCATCCATGCTAACGGGGTACCAGCACAGTGTGTCCAGTATATACCTTTATGTACGTGACTTTATGTAATCAGGGAGGAACATAACAGCTGTTTTGGCTTTCTTTTTTTTTTTTTTTTTTTTTTTTTTTTAAACTATACCTGGCACTTGTTTCAAGTATTTACAACCTTCTAAGCTCCAATCTGGATATTGGGGAAATTGGATTTATGATCTCGCTGCGGGTTATTATTGCCATTGTGGCGATAGGTCTTCATATTTTTCTCATTTTCTTAGAGGCATGCACAGAGCTGAAGAATGGGAACGCTTGCAAGGTTGAGGAGCTATTATCTGGTGGGAGAAGACTTCATAACTCTTGTCGTGCGGCCTCACTAGATCACAAGTGATTTGACATCCAGGTTGGGTGGCCATGAACAAGTGTCCAAAAAAATGCGTTTGCTGGTGCGATAATGGACAGGTGAAACGGACCTCTTGTGAGGAAGCAGAATACACTGCGGCATGCCCAGGGCTGTCGCCTCTTGCTCTCGGGGGCATCGTTCAAGGTCATGCATGCAAGTGTAGTCACCACAGCCCGGGTGCTCCGAACCCCTCCAGCAACGCGACACTCGGCTGCACTGAAAGAGATGAGCACAAATCCACCAACAACTCCGAATGAAGCGTTTTGGGATTTATAGGTGACCGTAAAGGTAGACAAGCCAACAGTCAGCCTACAACATTCAGTCCAAGTCTGTTGGACCTGGAGATGGGATAAATTGAGTGTATAAGGTGGACTTTTGAGCGCGAAGGGATCTTCAGGCGACAGGCACACATCGCCAAACGCGATCAGCCGGAGCGGAGGCAATAAAGGATGAATCGGACTCAACCTGGCCCCCATCAGGGGCTTGGATGGAGGAGGAGGAAGCCTTAGGATTGCAGTACAATATACCACTTTCCCCACACCCATCCGCAAACGTGAGGCGTTCGGCACCTCACTCTGAATAGGAGAATCGTTAGCAAGTCGGGGGAGCTGTTTTCATTGCAATTCCGATGGGGAAGAAAAGAGCAGAGCCCTTGTATTTATTTCTCTCCCTGCTATTGTGTAAGTCCAAAGAAGAGCACGTATGCGGGATAAGCGGGCATATACATATGCCACGGCAAGGAACATATTTTAATACCAAGTTGGCATTAGTGGTCTAGCTCGGTTGGACGGAGGGAGACTAGCCGGCAGAGGAGGAGGAGGAGGAGGAGGAGGAGGAGGAGGAGGAGGAGGAGGAGGAGGAGGAGGAAGAGGAAGAAGAAGAAACGGAAACGGAAACGGAAACGGTTGGAGGTGTAACTGGTTCCACAGCAGCCTGTGGTGTTCAGAGGCCGATTGGCAGGATTAATGTTTTGCGTCTTGGCTTCGTGCGAGCCGCATTGATTTCCTTTTCAGCTGGTAGACGGAGAGGAGGAAGTTACCGTTTTTGACACGTGCATACGTGCCGAAAGCCTGACTATACCTTTAAAGGTTTGTTCCCTTTGGCCTCTGGCTCATTAACTCAATCAGCGATCTCATTTATTTTCACACTATCTGTGAAATTTGATATGTTTTTTTTTTCTTTTGTTATGATTCCCCCCCCTCCCCCCCCCCCCCCCGGTTAAAGCACATGCTGGTCATTTCCGTCACTTATTTAAGTTGCTGGGAAGATAACTCGCAGCTCTCTGTGTGCACAGAGCCATAGAAGGCAGTGAAGGGAATCTCCAGCGTGCCCTGTGTTATATTCTTGTCTCGTCTTATCTGGCGGAGCGAGGGGAAAGATCCACAAAGGAGGTCGACGGATGGGAGAACTGCATTTCCAATACATGACAAGCCTGTGAATTACCCGAATCAGAACGGGAGGTATTTAGTGTATGGATTTCTTTAAGAAAATCAATGATACAGAGGAAAGGAGGCTCTTCTTGCTGAAAGCGGAGTCACAGGGTGGCGCTTTAAGCTGAATGCGTTGTCGGCAGGCTGCCCCGTAAAGCTGGAAAGACAAAAAAATAAAAAATAAAAAAAATCCCTTTGAATGCTAATACTAGAACTTGACTGCAAACTCGTCAGTTTGACAAAATGGCCTCGAACCAATCGGCACGGGTCAACGGCGTAAACACCTGCTCTGATGCTACTGCCAATGTCTCCATTAATTAGGGAGCGACGGAGGCAGCACACAGAGCGCCGCCCTCACGATCGTCTCCCGGGATGCCGCGAGTGGCTTAATGTTTATGAGGTCAGTCGCTAATGTTCCCTGCGCTCCCTATAGAGCGCGGCACCTAGTATCCCATCAGACCATGGTACCATCTGCACCATCTGCCTCAAACGTCCCGGGGTCCCCACGCGGGGAATGTTAGGAATTTCAAAAAGACGGTAGAATTGTGCAATTCCATTTCTGCCAGAGCTTTCCAGATCCCGATTGGATTTCAGACAGATCTCTTGCCGCCAGTGCCCGAGTTTCCCACTAAATATCTCTCTGCCAGTGTGTCGTTGCTATATATTTTTTTTAAATTACGTTTTCACCATCCCTTTTCTCTCTTGCGGTTACATCACCGAGGTTCGTCTCCCTGCCGGATGTCAGCACCTATTCTGAATGCATCCGTCTGGTATTAGGCAAAGGTTAAATAGAGGTTAAATAAAAATAAATATTGGGAAACCTGAGGCAGGAAATTGAAAACACCAGACCATTCATCCATGCCCTCCGGTGTTGAAGCCCTTTTCGTTGGGCGAAGGTGAAGGGATAATTGTGCTCGCACGGTCTCCCGTTCTGTGTTCTCCATTTCCCTTTTTGTCTCAACATTTCTTTTGTGGAGAATCCCTGATACTCGTTTTTTGCACAGTTGGAAACCTCCAAAGGGGATTACATGCACAATATTTTCCTTAATGGGTTTACAAAAGCACCCCCCCTGTGTATCGGAGTAACAGTGGGTATCTACTAGTTGTAAAAATTCAGTGATGGGCATTAGTTGGTTTCTATCTTGGAAATGTACTGTATATATGTTTATGTACCATTTCTGACATTGAAGAATCCTTGAGATTGTTTTTGTTTACTTTAACATTTACGAGGTTTACTGTGTTTTGCTTTGAGACATTGAGCAGTGGTGCTGATTCATCTTGACCGTTTATTTGTGCTATAATGCAACAAAAAAAAAAATACAAAAAAAAAATAAACTTCAACTCTTAAAACCGAAAGGATGGAGTGTGAAACATTAAACGTCACTGTCACGCGTTTTATTTCGGTGATCTGTGACTGCCTGTCTGGTTAAATGTCAGAGAAACCCATACTTGGAGAGGGGCAGAGGTCTCTGCTGGGTGTTTTTTCCTTTTCTTTTCTGAGGGTCACTGTCGGTGTGTCCTCGGTACGTTGGTCTGCTTTTCCTACATACTGCAGGAGCGTACGCCTCGTCTCTCAAATTATTGCAGGGATAAAGACCAGGTGGTGGGGCAGGCTGCGTGTAGCTGCGTGGAGCCTCGGGTTAAATCAACTCCAACATGCACTGATACGTGTAACCAAAATGATTACAAAGCGGTAAACAAAATGATAAACAAAATGGTACCATCATTTCAGCCACCAAAAAAAAACAAAAAACAGCCGAGGCACCCTACTTGAAAGAATTCACATCGGAGTGTGTTTTTCGAGACTGGTTCGTTTTGATTAGTAGCTCGTGCGCTTCCATTTCCCCGGGAATCTCCGGCTCTCTCCCTCCGCTGTGCCCCTGAGTGGTGTCTGTGCTCTGCGCCTAATGGATTGAGAATGAAATGTGTTTTAATAGAGCTGCGATCGCGGCTCTCTCGGTTGTCAAGGGGATCGTCCACAGCATAATAGCGCGAGGAAGAACACAGCAGCGGCTCTGCATTAGTGCATCTAGAATATTTCATTCTGTTTCATTATGACATGGCGACTGTCCACACTTACCATGTGTCAGCCATCGTACTTTGGGACCAGGACAGACGAAAATTGATAAATCGCAACCAAAACCTGGTTTTGTTTTATGTCGAGATAAAAATGGAGTCATCTGGGGCAGTGAAGGGAGCCACACCATTCAATCACACTCCGTCCGTTCCAGGGAAGCCTTTGTCTCTCCCTAACGATACAAAGTGAGGTGGCTCCACCTCCGATCGGCAATCATGTAAACACTCTGCTTTGTGACCTGGCCACCAATATGTTATTTGAACCAAAAGCGCCACAGCTGGGTCCTTTGCCCTATTCTTCCTTTGCAGTCTTTGGCCTTTTTTTTTTTTTTTTTTTTTTTTTAAACCAGCTGTCGGCAAAAAATGGTCTTGTCTAGGAGAGAGTATTTGAGGGAGGCAAAATCCTAAAAAGAACTTCTGTTATGTATTCTTGTTTGGGCAGTCGTTGGCGACTGCGTACGCTTCAGACCTCAGGGTCTATCCTGCCTCTCGTTCTTCTCACCCCTAAAGTTCCACATTTTGGACATCGACGTATGGGTGACCTTCTCGAGCCGCCAATCTGCCAGGGCCAATTTCCTCTTTTTTTTGACATTTCCAAACCATGTTTGGAAGTTGTCTCAAGAAGTGAAGCGAGGTTGAGGTTAAAAGTGATTTTCCCTTTGGACAGGACGCTCAGAAAAGAATGTTTTTGAAGGCCTCCTATCTGCGCTCCGCACTGGGTAGTAACTCCAACCTCTGTGGAATTATTTAGATCCCCCCCCCCCCATTACGCTCTTGTGGAACTATTTCCATTCCCAGGTGGTAACTCTGGACCGAGTCAAGTAAGTCAAATATGTACACGAACCACTTAAGAGAGTCAGGGCACCGTGCCTCACACAGTTAGCCGGTGGAAATGACATTGCAGAGGTTGTTGTATGTAGGCGGTGTGTGTCATGGATTCGCATAATTTTTTTTGTCAGTGATGTCTTTCGTATTTAGTCTTTTTTTCTCAATGCATTTCACGCGCCGATTTTTTTTATTATATAGAGGAGAATACGTATTCACTTTAGGATTCATGTCTGCGGGGGCGTCAGTCTCAAAGTATTTTGTTTACATTCGCTTCGTGGGGGGGAATACTTTCCGCTTCAGTGTCTTTTTTTTTTTGTCACTTTGAGGAATTTTCAGAAATGTACAAAAGCTGTTTATGTCATATCAAGTTCCTCCAAAAACTCTCCACTTATATTCAGTGCCCTTCGCAAATATCACCTCGCCCCCGATGACTTCTCCGCCATTTTTTGTCAGCAGCCCGCACCCATTTTTTCGACACATCTCAAGGCTACATTTCACAGACATTGTTACGGTTTTCCTGGAATTAATTATAACCCAATTTGATGATGCGTAATTCTATTTGGGGAATAGTTTGTCGTTTTACAGTGACTCAACGTAACTTATATGACACAAATCGGATTAAAGATCAACATGTTTTATGATATCATTAGGAAGAAAATCTACTTTGTGGTTTCCCACACGGGATCTTTACTAATACAGTTATTTGAAAGGTACAGGGAAAGTCGGGCGATAGCAGCTGAGGTCGCACCTTTGCAGGAAACCGGCTCCAATTGCATCAGTTAAGATGGGAAGGCCCGGCACTGAATGAATGAATATCTCAGATTGTCCTCCTGTGACCCCTGCATAATAACAGAAGAGTGAGTCACACCGTTACAAATGAGATTGATTAAAACCTCTGTCATGATCATTCTTATCATTTCCATCTGTGATATCCCTCTTTTAACTTGTGTTGTTAATTAGTTGGAATCACAATATTGGCAATCCTTTCAATCAGTCAAGCGATGCATGCCAAACCCCATGGATAATGTTACTTAGCGTGGATACGACAGGAAATGGTCCAAGAAATTAAATTAAACCCAGTTTCTGTTCTGTGAATCATGGAGGCGTCTTGGAGTTAGCATGACAAAAACCAATAGGAGCGGTTTGAGAGTTTGGCTTACAAGATACATGATTAATTTTTTTTTTTTTTTTTTTTTTTTTTTTTTTTACAATTTGTGTGCACTTGTGGTCTAACGTTTTATAATATACTTCCATTTAGTTAGTTATGATTGATTTTTAAGCACTCCAGCGGAAATCTTCAAACGATAAACGTGTGCTCAGGTGGGTGCAAGTGCTATTTAAAGAACAATTCGTTGAATTCAGAGACTGCCTGACTGTATGTCGAGGTTAAGCACGAAAGCTGATGCAAAGGATTCTTGCAATGCCTCTGTCTTATGCTGATTACCCACAAACCTGCTGTCTGTCAAAATGTTGTGCAAGAATAAACTGTAGCAGAGGGTCCACATTCCCCAAATTATCATTTGTGAGTAATTGGAGTCAAAAAACATCTGCGCGAAGAGTGATGGGTGATTTTTGTTTTTTTCCCCCAACTGCTGTCAACAGCAACACAGGATTTTTTAAACATATACAGTATATATATATATATATAAAAATATATATATTGCAATTTTAAGTTGAGTGTTGAATGATACATTTTTAAAGATGCATAGAATAAAATAGAAATGTTCCATCTCCATGGGGACATTCCAGTATTACAGCAGCATTCTAGATACAAATCTTATCAAATAGATGGCAACATGTTGACATGCATAAGAGTTGCTGTTTGTTTCCAGGAACATGTTTTGGTGCTTATGGAGCAATACGTTTTATTACAGTGACACTTATTTATTATAGTGCATGGATAATGAAGGGGGCGACATTTCCATAGATCTTTAAAAAACAACAACAACAACAAAAAGTCACCAACCAACCTTTCACGCATCATAAGATTTATCTCAATCTCTCCTGTTGATATCTGTGCCGTAATCAGCGTGGGCCAATTTATGCTTTGCCTTTTCTCAGCTGCAATCCGAGATAATGAGGGGAAAATTATGTGAAATTCGTCCCACGCACAATGGACCCTGGGTTATGTGGACTAAATGCAAAACTTGACAGTAACGCGGAGTGAGTGTAATCCGCTGTCTTACTCTTAATGGGGTGATAGAGGACTGGCTAATAAGCTAAGTTTCACTTTCTAAGAGGATTATGACTTGTTTCAACTAAATTGGATTTGTAACCTCTGGTTCCATTCTCTTTGGTGTGGCGCGGGATCATGGGCGGAAAGTTCCCTTTCAGGATTGTCAGCCGCTGTCTAACAATAACTTTGTTCTCTTCAGATAACCACTGAAGCGTTCATTTCAAAGCTGGATAAATAGTGGGAGCAGGTGCAATGATGAAGTCTTTGCAGGGCCCGCTAAATAACCATCGAGATTCATCTGATGCCTATTCATTTCTTCGAGACGTAAAACCAGGAGCATGCTCCATTTGAGGGAGTTTCCCATCTGTGAATACTTTTCATAGTGCTATGACTTATATTTAAATTGTGTAATACAGTATATGTTCACGTACTGCACTATAACTCCTCCCCTCTCTTATCTGACTTATATAAACAGCCCAGATCCTGTATCCTCCCGATACACAAAAACTGCTGTTAAATATTAATTTTGTAATAGGCTGATATTGTTTGAAAGGGATATATTGAGACACACTGTATGTGCACAACATGTACAGTTATAGCTGCTCCTCTGCCCTACAATTGATGTTAATGTTAATGTTAATTCATAATCTAAACAATTCGAGTGTAATGTATGTAAAGGTATTGCCAGCTTACGGATTTGAACATAGGGAAATAAATGTTTTCTAGCTGTGCCAAAACGCCACAGACCTCAGCAGACCCTATAGTCAGGGCAAGGTTGATTTACCAGAAGGCAGTGGGGTTTAACGCTCATCAAAAAGTACTGTTTGGTGTTTTGTTATTCATGCGTTTCCTATTCGTAAATTTCCGTAAATGTCCTATTTAAAATCCCAGGGAGCCTGAACTTTTAAAATATACCATTGTTGGGGAAAGTAACTACCCTTAACTTAACTCAAACCCCTTAACTTGAAAGCTTGAAAATGCACAGGCACATTCTCCAGACATGACCGTTCACTAATGGTAGCTCGCCTAGGAGGTTTAATTTAAATCACTGTAACTTCGTGGCTTTTGGCGGAAGTCATCTGACACTAATTTCATTTGAAATATGAGCAGCAGGCTTACTACTCCCCACATAATATAGCCAGGGAGGCAGTTATTCAGGTATGTGTAATAGTACCATAAACTCAAAAAACCCAGAGTTCACTTTCCGCACGCACGCACGCACGCACGCACGCACGCACGCACGCACGCACGCACGCACACACACACACACAAACAAACACAGGATACTACACAGTCCAATGGCCAGCAGCTAACTGCTGTATTTGGAGGTAATGGACCGAGAGAGTGGAGCTGCAGGCATTTCTAAGAGCTCTGATTATCCTCCATCACATGCAGCATGTCTGCTTCTCTTGGTAAAATGTCCAGTAGCTGAGTATTTTTTCTCATCTATTGGTCTTAGGCTGTAATAACCTTAAGAGCAGCACTTTCTTCAAATCATACTCACACAAGTACCCGCCCCCCCGCCCCCCGCCCGCCATTGGTCCGTGACTAGGGCTTTCCAA
Organism: Colistium nudipinnis; assembly: GCA_016785305.1. Lineage (NCBI taxonomy): Eukaryota > Metazoa > Chordata > Actinopteri > Pleuronectiformes > Rhombosoleidae > Colistium > Colistium nudipinnis. The sequence goes on from JAFBJU010000845.1 coordinate 582,177, forward strand.
TGTCGCAAAAACACACATTTTTAAAACATTTCATTCACACCCATCACATCGAAAAATAAAAAGGTCAAGTAGTTAGTGTTGCAATGTGATTGGCAGGTCATTACTGACATTGACCTATTACGGTAGGGTTATTCCTTCTTACGTCTAACTTGTATTTTCCTTGTGCGTATAAATTGCAAATGCCTGGTTATATGAAGGATATAGCAGATCTTCAAAATACAGAGCGTTTTCACACTTGTGTGACAAATAGACTCTTTCTGAGCGACCGCGACTTTGTGTTTTTTGGCGCTAAACTTAAACCCCTTCGATATTCAATTTCAATGTAGTAATCCAACGTTCCGCGCGTTTGTGCCAAAGGTTCGTCTCTTTCTGTTATTCCTCAACATTTCTTTCCATAAATCATGCCCTAATCTGTGCTAACACTATGGCGCAAAAAAAAGGAGAGGTTAAAATAGAATGATTGGGCTTTTTTCTTTTTTCATGTGCATGCATGTACAGTCTCTGTTTGAATGAGGTCTCACATCTGTGTCCAATTGTTATATTTGTATGCTTAGTGCATGCTAACTGCTTCAGCACACGGTGCACTTAATGCATGTTATCACTCACGCGCCACGGTGCACTGCAGGTGTGTGCGAGGGGAACACACGTGTTTATTGCTGGAGAGGCGGGCACACGCGTGAGCCGCGAGTCTCACTCTGCTCCTTGTGCCGCACGCTCGCAGGCACGCGGGCACAGGCACACACACACGCACGCACGCACGCACGCACACACACACACACACCTACACACACGCCCACACCCGCACCCACACACACCGGAGATTCTAAACAATGTCACACTGAGACGCTGATACACTACCAACAACACCGTTGTCCTTGGCTGTGGTGCCGCGGTGTCCATTTTAATGATTGAAATCATTACCCGCTATTAGCCAATATCACGTTGCTTCCATTTTCTCTGTTTGCTGTCATCATGCACCCCGATTCATGATCTGTCATCTATGATTACTGTTAGTTGGAGGCAAGATGAGAAAAAGATGTCACTATTTCAAACAACTGTTCAAAAACGACAGCCGTAACCCAACACACAGTGGACTACAGTCCCGAATTACCCTTAGATGGATATGCCGTATGTAGATAGATGTGGCTTGGGTGGTGGACGGATTTTAACGTCCCCCGTCTCACCGAACACTTCCCTCCGTGAGTGCTGTTATTGTGTGAATATAAACATCAACGCAAATGCACCGAGCAAAAATAGCCAGGTTCATCGGTGGCGAGCCGCATTTGTTCAACTTTGATTGTCCGGCGTTAACATGATGGAAACGGTAGTTGTCGAAATATAATTCATGGTGATGACAGCCCTCATTTATCACACCAATAAAAGCCACATGAAGATGAGTAAAGCTTGCTGTTCATTAAGTATGATAAGACCTCTGGCCTTGGGAATTGGGAAATTACCTAATTATGGTTATCTGACGTGGGACATGATCGGGATTCACAGCAGCACATGTCACAAGCGAGCTTCCACTTTTCGCCTCATTGCTGAGTGACTCATCTGTAGCGTCCATGTTTTATTGGTTTTCCTTTTCTTTTTTTTTTCAGCTGGCCATACGTATATGATTTATGGGTGTTTTTATCCCCCAACCATAAACCGATATTTGGTCTGTGGGTATTGTTGCGTTGCTTGCTTTATTTCCATTCAAGTACCCACTGCCACTTCCTGAAAGTGTAGTTCAGATTGAGCAACATTTCCAGATGCTCCACAGGAGGCCCTATCCTGTTATTGTTTAAGAGGAAGATCTCTTAAAGAGGCGCGGGGGGGGGGGGGGGGGGGGGGTCAGGAAGCTCCTGCAAGGGGGGGGGGGGGGGGTGGTCAGGAAGCTCCTGCAATGAGGCAGGGCATTTCCTCATAAATGAGGCCCGCCAGAAGAGCTCTAAATGCAATATTGGCAAACACATTTGCAAGTTGCAACTCTTCCAACCCCTCTGGAGTGAGATATGTCTCAAGCTGGTGTGACGTATGACTTAACTTGACTTGTTTACTCCCTTAAGTCTTTAAAGCGAATCTGTCTATCAGTTGTACCCATGTGCCAATTTGGTCACAATTCACATAATAATAATAATAATAATAATAATAATAATAATAATAATAATAATAATAATAATAATAATAATAATAATAATAATAATAATAATAAAATATATAATAATAACGAGGGAAATTAGCCATCCCACTGGTCATACCTGGCAAAAACCCTGTGTTGTGTGTTGTAATGATCGAGTCCCCTAATGGTTTTTATCCATTCATGTATTTATCATTCATTATTTCATTGCTATAATAGCCGTTGCCTCTGATTATCTGCTTGTGAGGTTAACCTTGCTCCGGGTGACATTAGCATACAGGATTAGATCAGGCGCTTACTGAGCCAGGAGTGACGGCGCCCACCCTGTACCTCACAGTACAGTACGTCGGTCGACTTTTTTCCTCGCACCTGATGACACCAAACCGCTCAGAGGGCAATGGTAATCTGAGAACTTCGTGTACCCTGAGTGAGTACATAAGCAGCAGGGGCCCCGAAAGCATTAGCGTGCAGGTCCTGTGTATCGCACTCCATCCAGGGCCTGGGCCTGAACCCTTGTTTCTAATTAGATCTGTCATCTCAAAGCCCAGTGTCTGTGGGAACGGTGCAGAGAACCGCTGAGCCTCTGGAATCATTTGGGGGGGGGATGGGTTACATTACGCTACGAGTTTTGAGCAGCTGGAGAAGTGAAGAACCAATTGGTCCATATGAATAATGTTTGGAGGTGATCACAAGAGAAACGCAGCAAATGCCCTAGCACTCTTGATTGTATGTCCCATCGGCTTATTTAGGCTTGTGTTCTTTCCACAGAGGTGTCCAGGTGACATATCGACTGTTTTGACTCGAAAAAACACAAAACATCTCGCAGCTCACAGAAACTGACACTTAAAAAAAGGTTTCTAATGGTAATGCTAATGTTTTCCACTATCCTTTTCGTATTTTAACACACACAAACCCCTCAGGAATATATACAGTACATATATGTATGTATGTACTGTATGTATGTACCACAGAGATAGGTGAAATTGAAATGTTAAAAATTATAAATATAACTACATGAAATAAATAAATTAAAGTTATTAAGGAAACAATTACTTCCTACATTAGATAACATGGTAAGATTTTATTTTTTATTTTTTAAACCCTATATTACTATATATACTTTGAATTCTATATCAGTTCTATTCTACTTCCGGAAAATGATGAAATGTTCACAAAAAAAATACAATATACTATTTTGATTGCCTCACATATGTTCATTTGTTTGTTTTTTTTCCTGTCTGTTTTTACAGGGATGCCGTCACGTTGGAAAGGTCTGCCGCAGTAATCGAAACCAGGGATGCTGTGATTATAAGGTATCAACCTTGGAGCACTTTTGTCATTTGGATGTTCAGTGGACTCATTTGAAATGATGACATTACATGTCTGCACATTTAATTTACCAGCGCGTTTCTTCGTTCTCTGAACTGGAACTGATGGAATACAAATCCCTTGTCAGCATTTTATGGCATTATGAATTTTTCATTCCCATCAGGAAATGCAAGGGCGACATTTCTTTTCCATCTGTGATCTATTTTACTTTTACTCTATTTCCATGGTAGTTTATGCTCACCGCAAGCAGTCTGGACTTCTGTCAGCCTTTTCATCCACACTACCTCTCTCCTTCCGCGTTTAAGATTTCTAGGCTTCTCCTCTCGCGGCTTTCAATCGCTCTAATCTAGCTGGCACTACAAGCCAGACCTCGTGTGGTCTACCTGCACCGCTTGAAATCAGGCACAACACACACCGAACAATAAGTTGTTATACCCATCGGCACGGCTGTTCACCGTAGTCAGTTTGTTCTCCTTCACTGACTTATCACAACCTGAGCTTTAATGCCTGGTAAACAAGGCACTCTTATGTGTCTGAACTTCGTGGGATTATAAGAAAAGTTCAATTGAGCCTAAGGCTTAGCTGCATCATGTGGATTTGAAATGGGACAGACCTAGCCAACATCTTTTATGATATATTTAGTCTAGAAATGCGGACGTCAGAGGATCCACCTCCCTTAAGCGGGGCACAGTTTATTCCAAGCAGAAACTTCAACTGTAGCCCTCAATCCCCTTTTATCCATGCTATTATCTTATTCTTATTCTTATTCTTATTCTTATTCTTATTCTTATTCTTATTCTTATTCTTATTCTTATTCTTATTCTTACTTTTTCAAGTAGCTCCGTTACTGGCACGCTTGTAATAGAGAGGTCATTTTTCCTTCCAAAATTGCGTCACTGGATTTAATGCAACATCTTTCTTCTTTCTCACTTGTCTTCTTAATTCCCATTCAGTGGAAAAGATAGTCATCATGTTACTGCTTTGAGATTCCATTGGATTTACCATTTTCCAAACCCAAAGCCACAGAAAAAAGGGGCGGTGGGGGGAGGGGGGGGGGGGGGGGCACCAAAGGGGGCGGGGGCCCGGGGGGGGGGGGTCACAGATAGGACCAGGGGCCATTTTTCAAAGGATTGCTCTGCTACTGTGCAGCTCTTTGAGTTGCTGCACATTTAATGAGCTGCACAGTGGCAGACGGCTTCCGTCCACTTATTTTTACTTTGTACAATATTGCTGTGCTTACAGGGTTGTAACTCTTAAGAACCACACCTTACAAGTCAATAGCCCTCTCTCGAATGTTTTTTTTTTATTATTCCCATACCCTCGTGAGCCTTTCAATATGTCCAACGTTATCCACTCGCGAGGATATGTAGAAGGACTCCTTCTGCATTAATGCGTCATGGTTTTCATGTGGCTAAGATTCACATGATGTGTCACAGCAACAACCTCTTCCGCGAAGTAATAAAAAGCACCATCGCCACTTTGGTCTCTGAATTCCATTGCACTTGGCCACACAAATGGGAAGCAGGGGGATGTGTTTGTTCACAGGAATCACTGGAATGTCACAGATGGACATTAGCACTGGCATCACACGCCAGTGCAAATAAAATGTAAACTTGATAAGGCTGTTTGTCTTTCCCAAGTGTAACAGATAACAGAATCCTTCTCACGTATGTGTCTTGTCATCTTGGAAATGTGGCTTAGATCCCTAAAGATAGTGTGAATTCAATTCCATATCTTTTTTTGTACTCTGAATTCCACTCTTCCGTATGATTCGCTTTTTCCATTCATACTGTAAATTTAAACCGCATAAGGTATTTCTTGTTCTCAATCCTTGCACTGCTTCTATTACTCTCTTACCCATCATTTCCCCACAGGGGTTAATAGAGTCATCTGTCTGTCTATCTATGTATACAGCCCTTTTTCCACTGCATTTACTCGGGTCACTGTATATATATTGTACCTTCGGTACTTTTGTTCTACTCTTGCCCAGCCTTCGTTTACTTTGTTTTAAACCTGCGTTTATGTTTGTATACTTTTTTTTTTTTTTACCTCTGCTGCTGCAACATCGCAAATGTCCCCACTTATCTTATCTCATATCATCTTAAAGCCTCATTGACATAAGGCTTTACCAACTGAGTCATGAATCCAGTCGTGACGCCACTTGACAATGATGTGTGCCGTGCTTTCTCTGGTTGGAGTATATCTCCACTATAAGTCTATCGCTGTTTTAAAAAAGCATATAGCCCAAAGGCTCTATGTGCCAGCAAAACATCCTCACCTTCACGATGACTCGAGCAGCTCCGGGTGGGCAATGCCTTGATAACGTCACACAGTTGAGTACATTTGGTTTTCAAATGCTCTGAGAAAATGACTACTCCAACGTCTTCTTTGGTCGGACCTGTTTGTGGGCTGTGTGTTTTTATATCCTCTCCGGGTATTAAACTGCATCAGCACCTGTCACCTTTACTTATTCAAATACGTATGGCCTCTTGGCGGTCAGGGCAGGTTAGGTCTACTTTTGGACACTAGTTGGAAATGAAGCCGAAGTGAGAGTTCCCCATGACTTCATGAAGTATCCTGATTATTATTCTTTTATTTATTTTTTTGTCATATTTTTATGGACTGGACTTGAATGTATCTTACATTGTCGGGGGTATTTTGTGAAAAGCTTCACTGTGCAGCCACTGACATCTCCCCCATCATGCCTGTTGAGACATTTACAATTCTACACCATGTCAGTGTTTGACAAATAGACGCGTTGGCTGGATATACAATGAGAGCCGTGATTCGCAGAGGATATGGGCAGTTCGTGCTGGGATGAGACTCGAGCGCGGGGAGTGCCGTGGGGGGGGGGGGCGATTGTAGATGGATGGCTTACAGCGTCACCTAGTGGTGATGTCGGGGGGGGGGGGGGGGGGGGGGGGGGGGGGGGGGGGGGGGGGGGGGGGGGGGGCGATTGTAGATGGATGGCTTACAGCGTCACCTAGTGGTGATGTCGCCAAGGACTTTTCACTCTGCGTAACTGGGCACAGAGAGCGTACAACAGGCAGTTGTGTGCTGTGGAGCTGGCCAGTCTGATTCTTACCAGGGATGATGATGATGTTGAGGCTTTCCCTCTCCGCGGCGTTTACCTTTCGTTTCGATGTTTTAACTTGAGGGTTTTTTTTTTTCTGTTTGTGAGGCTTTCCTGCTCATTCTTGGGATTTACTCACTTTGGTTTTCGAGAATTACCTTTACGCAGTGAGTTGCAATACTCGCGTAATTTGTGTTATGCTGTTGTGTTGTTCTAGACGTATAGGCTTCTGATTATTATTATTATTATTATTATTATTATTTTATTTTTTTTTCCAAATTTGAGCACAGTCTGTATATTTCTGTATGTTCTTTCGGAAACTCCTGTCCTCTGTACAGTCGCGCGCCTTCGGATTATGGAAAGCATGGGTGACTGAGGTTTAACCAAAAGCGATTCCTTGTTTATCCCCTAAGAAGCATATTTTGAGCCTGATCACAGCCAGTCTCTCGTCTGGTGAACCTGTGAGGACACAAGGAAGAAGACTATCATTGAACAACAAACACACATCCAGGTGCCTAATCCAGCTATTACATGCGCGCAAAGCCCTGACGCATCTGCACGGGACCAGACTGTGGCAATGGAACGCGTTTCCAACGAAAGTGACTTTTGGCAATCCAGCGAATCGTGGAGGAACTCGAGTGTGCTGAACGGCACCGGTGCGCTGAATCGCACGAATCCTCTCAAGCGGAACGAGGAGGTGGCGAAGGTGGAGGTGACGGTTCTCGCCCTGGTGCTGTTCCTGGCTCTGGCGGGGAACCTGTGCGTCCTGCTGGCCATCCACACCACCAAGCACAGCCAGTCCCGCATGTATTACTTCATGAAGCACCTGAGCATCGCCGACTTGGTCGTGGCGATATTTCAAGTTCTGCCCCAACTTATCTGGGACATCACCTTCCGCTTCTACGGCCCGGACGTTTTGTGCAGATTGGTGAAGTACCTCCAGGTGGTCGGGATGTTCGCGTCCACGTACATGTTAGTGTTGATGTCCGTGGACAGGTGCTTGGCAATCTGTCAGCCCCTTCGCTCCTTGCACAGGAGGAAAGACCGCTTCTACGTCATCTGCTCCTGGCTCGCGAGTTTACTCTTCAGCATCCCGCAGATGTTCATCTTCTCCCTGCGCGAGGTTGGCTCGGCCGGCTCGAGGGTGTACGACTGCTGGGGCGACTTCGTGAAGCCCTGGGGAGCCAAGGCGTACATCACATGGATCAGCCTCACCATCTACATCGTTCCCGTGGCCATACTGAGCATCTGCTATGGCTTGATTAGCTTCAAAATATGGCAAAACTTTAAGCTGAAGACCAGGAGGGAGCAGTGTATCAGCCTGACGCCGAAAACCACCAAGTGCAACACGCTGGCCCGCGTGAGCAGCGTGAAGCTCATCTCCAAGGCGAAGATAACCACGGTCAAAATGACTTTTGTCATCGTCCTGGCTTACATAGTCTGCTGGACCCCGTTCTTCTCTGTTCAGATGTGGTCCGCGTGGGATCCGCACGCGCCTCGCGAGGGTAAGCTGGCCTTTTTAAAACTCACGACAACAGGTCAAAATACACGATATGTGCACCTACATTCATATTTGACACATTTGCGCACCCAATTGGTTTCACTGTCTCTTTTGCTGGGTTATATTGATGAGTGCGAACAAAGATTTTTTGTTAAATGTGTGTGTGTTTTTTTTTTTGCGCGTCCTAAGTGCCTTTTACGCACAAGGATGCGCGCTCCTGCTGATCCACTGGAAAGTGGAAAAACAGTCTGAGATGCGATTGCAGTGTTTTCGTCGTTCACGTGGGTCAGGCACGGGAGTATCTCGCTCTTTCTGGGTAAATAACAATCAGGGTGCTTTGAGGGATGACCGTTCAAAAAAAAAAAAAAATAAAAAATCTGCAATATTTAATCGCACGGTATGTTTTGCGCATTCACACATTTGAGCAATTTTAGCGATTCAAATGAACATCATCATCGCATTCTTCCAACCTCAGACGACTCTGGTTCATCGACGCTCTTTTATTCTAACGTTGCCTGGTTGCCTGTTTGCACCGTGAATGCAGGACACGTGAACGCGGACGTGTATCGCCCCTGTTTCTGTAAACGTACCATCATGTGTGGCGATAGCCTCGCGGTGTGCCAAGAACATGGAAATCACTCGTTTGAAACGCACGAGCTCCATACAGGATTCATGGTTCCCGGATGTCCAAGTGTCCCCCCTGACCTTCCTCACGCGGCAGAGACGACCGACGGCTAATCATTAATCCAAGAGTGTGCGCCACAGTGCGCCACGGCTTCCATTTGTGCCCGCGAGGCACGTTGGAGAAAGTCGTTGACATTTAACCACAATAGGCCACTAAGCGGCCATCTCTGTGCTCCCTCTGTTTAATCGACCTGCTCGCGGCCACTCCCATACCACAAAACAAGACCTGATGTGAAAAGTCGAATTCACTGTGTATTTTCACACATAAACCCTTGTCCACCGAGCTGTTTTGGGTGATTCGTCGGGTTTCGTTCATTCATTTTCGTTCATTCAAGGTCTTACCTTCTTATTGGAATGATGGCATAAAATCATTATTATTTTTTTTTTTTGGGGAAACCCATTTTTTCACTGGAAAAATCATGTTGATGTGCGTCTAATTGGACGGCTTTGCAGAATAGCATAGCGCTATCTCCTCCTGAATCCGAATATGCTATTGCTCTTAAGACAATACATGCATGTTTTTTTTGGGTTTTTTTTATCTTTAGTTTCCCCACCATCAACGGTGGTGTAGGTACATTGTATATTTGCGCCGAGAAAAGCCTTTTATGTCGTAAACGAAAACCGGCGTGACTAAAGCAAACACACACATGCTAAAAATAAGACAACAATGTGAGGAAATGTCTTGATGAAAGAAGGGTCAACAGACTTTTGTGTCACGGGCCTTTCCAGTCGACTGGGTGCATGTTGCTGTCGTCCTCCTCGGTGTGCAGGGTTCACACCGGTTATTTCCACTTTCCCACTGTTTCCAAAACACTGGCACAGCACAGTAAGCTGTCGGACAATCCCGCCGCACCGAAGGGGCGTATTTCGGGGGAGGCATTTTGGCAACGCAATCGGCTGTTTGCTCGGAGGCTATGACCGTTATGATGGCCGCGAAAATGCAGCAACATTGCTTCAGTCTGTGAACGGGAAAGACACGGTCACTTCCTGTTGCCGACGCTGAACCTGTGCAAACGCCGGGCGCCTTTTTCGTCCACGTGAATTGCACTCGGCGAGGCCACCACTGGCCATGGCACGTGCCCGTGTTTGCGCACGACAGATAGACGGAAGTGTCGCCGGTGTGTGCGGAGATGAAGTGTCCATTAGGGTCTTCCTCGGTCGAGTCGGGCCAGACCAGACATCTTAAAGCCGCACAGTGCCCGCTGGCGACCGAGACCGCGGTGCTGCGGCCTCGGTGGCCAACCAACCGGTGGGGAGCGCGTATGGCCCCATAAAACTGATTTGCTGATTACTGCCTGTGACAGGAAACCTGCAGACTTATCACAAACGCTTAGGTAACAGGCCTCTGACAGAGATCGCCGTACTGCATGTAACAATATATATGTTATTTTTTGTTTGTACTTCACGATGGAATTGATCCATAACATAGTAAGCTGTATGAGATGTTCCTAGCTTAAAACACAGCAACTAGTCGAGTGTTATCGTTCCGGAATGATGAAAAATGGATTATTGCCTGCTTGTGTTGTTCTTTCATGTGTCTTTCATTCAACTGCAGCCAGCCCCGCAGCCTTGTATTCATGGCAGACATGTAAGAATGGTTTCAACCTCCTTGAGCAAAATTGTAGTTCCAAAATTTGACCAGGTGTGTAATAGTCTACACACTTCTCCATTGTCACAAAAAAAACAAAAAAAACAAATAAGGACATGTTTAGCACCCATTAAGCTTATCATCGACATTTTCGAAATAGCAGGTGATGGCCAAGTACCCCGTTCCTGAAGGATTTGTGAGGGACGTCGTCCGTGATGTCCCAGTTAACAACCAGACAGATTTTCATTAAAAAAAAAAAACTCAAAAAACACCTGAAGGTTAAACCCCGACTCAGACACACATGAGTGCCCGACAACAGCGTCCCCCCGCTGAGCCAGGAGCCCGCGGACACCGGCTCCCATTCAGGGTAATATCGATTGGCATTGAGTGCTTGACAGACACAAGGGCCCAGTGTTCGATCTCAAAGTGTGTTTGTGTTTGTGTGTTTTTTTTTTTTTTTTTTTTTAGAGGTGAGCTTGTGTCCTTACAATCGGGGAGAAAAGAACAAAAAACAAAACAAAAAAAAAACAGTAACATGAGGGAAAGACCCTTCAAAGTAGATTTGCCTATAAATACAGTATTTCTTAATGTACACTATTTTGTTTATCTCCGGGGGACCAAGAGCCGACATTTAGTGTTCTGGATGACGAATTGCTCTGGAGACGTTAGGGACCCGGCCAGTATCAGCTCTGACATTCAGACAGATGCACCACCCAGGAGATGATTATTCTGCCTTTTCAGGCCACCGTGTGATTTATCGTTCCCTTCTGGACGAGATTGTGAACGAATTTGGCAACAAACGTTCCCGTCACATTTCCCCCTGTTATTTAAATTGGATCCCGAGCTGCGCTCACCTACGTCGCGATCGGATTGCTTGCTAACCGCTAGTTAGTATTTTGCCCTGGGCGAGGGTGTTACGCCTTCTCTTTCAGCATCATCGTAGCCTGGCCTGTGTTTCCGCTGAGCGAGGCATGGCTCGCACGTTGGTTTTTCCTCGCCTTTCTGGAAAGAACAAAAAAATAAATAATAAATCTGAATTTGCAAATATGGTTTTAGTTTTATGCCTGACATTTGTTGACCTGCGCGATTACCATGCAGTAGCAAAAAAAAAAAGAAGAAGTGGACCCTAAAAGCCACAAAAACTGTAGTAGAAGGGTAATTGGGAGATCCACACTCAGTGAAACTCCTGTTCGGTTCTCATAAATCAAATCCTGAATAGCCGGTGAACGGTTCTGATTAATGACGTGCGTGATTTTTAGGCCCCCCCCCCACCCCCTCCTCTTGGGATCATTTTCGCTGAAACACGATATAACGGTGCCGACATTCTGAGGGATGGATTAGAAATCTCGGGGAAGAGGTTAAACACGGCATACGAAGCAATTCCACGAATCCAAAACTTGATTGCCAAATGTCAGTTGGATAGTGCAGTTGTAAATGTCATCCCATGTGTGCCCCTGCGAGTCGCGTTGTGTTGAAAAGAACACACCTTTGACCTTCTCGCTCATTCTTGTGCCGCAAGTACTAAGTGCTCGCCTTTTGCAAATGTCTCTGAAAGGCATTGCATTGAGATTTTCCAAAAGTATTGCAAGCCCGAACCATTTGACCTATTTGAACACTAGCTGTGCTCCCCCCCCCCTATCAACGCAATTCTAAGCAATTTACAGAAGTTCAGTGAACCATAAACCACATTTTGTTGTCAGCACAAGCGAAGGCATCTTGCCAACGGGCGACAGTGTCTCAATATCAGCCGTTTCTTACAGGGGGTTTTTCTGGAATTCGTTTTCCCCCAAATGTCCAAGAAAAGACCAGTGGACGCAAAGGGGAGGCGTTTTCACGCGACAATATACTCTGACACAGAGCTCGGATCTGTGTTTGCCGTTCGCAGTTCAGATGCGCGAACGCGCTTGCCAATATAATGAATGTCCTTTCTAAAGCCAATGATACTCGAACGCTGGGGCCGTGATATGTGCTATGGTCGCGAGTAGATTCGTTTGTGTGATTTTGCAGTCACAACCGGCTCTTCCAGGGTAAACATTATCTCCATGTGGCCTGGGGTGAAAGTTTTTTTTTGCAGCCCCGATCCTAACCGCGGGATTGAAGCTTTTATGTGAAAGAGTTCTACGTTGCCGGAAAACGTCTCCATGTCTGTGCTTAAATGAAATCAGGGGAATGCGCAGTCATGCCTTTCGGCTTTGTGAGCACGCACGGGAGCATGGCGACCGCCCGCACGGTGGCCATTGGGATGCGTGAAAACCTCTGCTTGTCGCGCACTGCAGTGGACGAACGCTCCGCGTTGTATTTCTTGGAATTCACAGACACAGCCCTGGCAATTTTTTTTTTTGTTTGTTTTTTTTGTTTTTTCGCCGCAGCAGCGCAGTAATTGTCCCCTCTCTCTGTCCTTTCGTGCAGCCATGCCCTTCATCATCTCCATGCTCCTGGCCAGCCTCAACAGCTGCTGCAACCCCTGGATCTACATGTGCTTCGCCGGGCACCTGTTCCAGGATCTCCGGCAGAGCTTCCTGTGCTGCTCCTCCCACTACCTCAAGTCCTCCCAGAGCCGCTGCGAGAGGGACTTTGACTCCAGTCACAAGAGCAACTCTTCCACATTTGTTATTAAGAGCACCAGCAGCCAGAGGAGCCTCACGCAGACTTCTACCACTTAGGCACCCCCCCACTCACCCCCCCCCCTTCTCTCTCTCTCTGTGTGTCGAGCTGCCTGCCTGGCCTTTAACCGCATGCTCTGTCACTAATAATTTATCTGGGACACCGCTCACCTTGCGGCATGCCGTTCCCGACTAAAGGCGGCATAGCAGATTTATCAGTCCGAATTCTTCTTTAATTTACAGTAATTAACAGTAAAAAGTGTCAATGAAATTGTAAAATAAAGTAAACCGTTGTAGCCAAAAAAAAAAAAAAAAAATATAATCAACATTTTCTCAGTAAAAGCATACGAGAATAATTTATCTGGGACACCGCTTACCTTGCGGCATGCCGTTCCCGACTAAAGGCGGCATAGCAGATTTATCAGTCCGAATTCTTCTTTAATTTACAGTAACAGTAAAAAGTGTCAATGAAATTGTAAAATAAAGTAAACCGTTGTAGCCAAAAAAAAAAAAAAAAAAACTATAATCAACATTTTCTCAGTAAAAGCATACGAGATGATCACGGACCAAGTGAAGGAATCACTGAGTTTTTACCTTCCTTGTTTTACGTGCACAGTATATATTAACATATTTACAGGGCAGAGTGTTAAAAAACATTTGTGAATCATATTTAAGCCCTGCAAACTAAGAGAAACTGCGCTTTCGATGTATTTGTCGTCACCAGCAAAGACGCCAAATGATGTCCGTGGCTGGATGAAATTGCTCACCTGCGATGCACAGAGGGTGCAAATGTTGGTCGCTTTGCTACACTGGCAATGGACTGCATACGTGTTAGCTGTTACTTGAGCTTACGTTTAATGTGCGGTGTCATGGCTGTCGCTGTTGAAAAGAAAAAAAAAAACAAAACAAATAAAGACTAAAAGCAGCAAAATCCACACATTTTTTCACCATCCACAGCCAGCTGAGTATTCTTCTCTCCCCTTTTTTTTTTCTTTTTGCCTTGACAGACTGGAGAGATCCTTGGCAAGGTTGCTGGAAGTATTCCAGAGGCTTGTTTGTCCACAAGGAATCAATGGCCTCACGGGGTTCCTTTAACTCTTGGCCCGCGCATTGACATTTTGAACATCCCGTCCAGTCTCAGCCCCAAAGGACCTACGGGCTCGAGATTTGGAGACGGCGCGGATCACCAAAGGGAAGTGCGTCTGCCTTAAGTTTGCGTACATTTGCTGCCTTTAAATGAAGCATTGTCCTGCTGGATGTGGCAATAGTGCTGCCCTGTGGCCCCCGGTGGTAGTCCTTTCTGCCAAACTGTTTACGTCCGGGGCTGTTGTTCAGTCAGTCGGTTGAATATTCATGTTAATGGCTAGTATGGAGAATATCGGCTGTCACTGGTGTGACCCGTTTGTTGCATCAGGACCAGAGGTTGCCTTTTGCCACGAAACGCCGATGTTCCCGATTTGTCCACTGGGTGTCACACTGTCCTATAAAGAGTAGCAAGTACAAATAATACATCACATGCAGGCAAGTGAGACGCAGACGCTGTCAAGTGTACACAATTTGTTTATGGGATATTTTGATGGGTGAAATGTCTCCAACCAAATTAGAATGTGGACTATCACAACTGGTCTCCTTAGTTTCTAGACACATTTGACCGAAATATATTTAACTAGCCTTCTATTCATCACACACTTAGAGGACATAGAAGTAGATTATCTTCGTAGCCTGCTCCGGAACATATGTTCCGCGTTACTCTGGAGTCAACACAAGTTAAGAGGAAAGTAAAATCAGAATATATATATGTATATATATATATATATGTAGGATATATACATATATATGTAGATATATGTATATATCTATATATATATCGTTTTTAATACATAGAGAAATCGGACAATGCCGGACCAAGTCATTCCATTCAGAAAACATTTCAGCTCCTTTCATTCTGTTGGGGCTTTTAGGTTAAGTGTGCATACACATGTCAAAGTGTCGGATTCAATTCAAGCACTATTAATTAACACAGTACAGGACGTGGCAACATTCAGCATTCATAGAACTTGGAGAGACGGCCCAATGTAGTGCCTGCAGGCAGCAGAGTCCAAAGGCGCAGCGGTGCTCGGGAGTCGATTTCAATTGTCGTGAACAAGTAGCTTTTATCTTTCCGTGATACAAATAAATGAGAGCAGACAGATACCGCCTCTTTCCCCCCCATGGTGAGGAGCACAGAGCTCTCCGGGGCTGCCAGAGCTGTCACAGAAGCACGCAGCCTGCTGCAGCTGTCGCAGAGCTTCTGGTGGCAAAAGGCGCACGAGGCATGTCGGGAGCTGACGGCTTGGAGACGGGAGGGTGTGGAACAGCGTGTAATGGGGGGGGGGGAGTGAGCGAGATTTACCAGGACTGGTCTGGCGAATGAAAAGATACCGCACCCTTATCCGACCGCACCGCAAACACTACTGTTTGAGTTCTTAGACCTCTTTGCGCATCACCACGCGCACGCTGCTGAAGACCTTGCCCAGGGCCTCGAAGAAGGGGTCGCAGAAGGTCTGGATGCACAGCGAGTAAATGCGGCTGATGCACTGCGACTCGATCAGGCAGCTCTTGATGCAGGGGACCACGGCCCAGATGTGGCAGAAGGAGATGCAGGCAAACAGGAAGCCCCAGATCAGGGCCACGGGGATGCCGAAGATGGCGGACAGGATGCGGTAACACCAGTACTTGGACACCGTGAAGGTGGTGTAGCTGAGCTTCCACACTCCGTCCAGGCTGTGCGTGCCGTCAGGCTCCGCAATGACATCCTCAAACTCCACCTGATGAGATATGTAAACATTTAAAAAAA
>JAFBJU010000847.1:0-26216 GCA_016785305.1 Colistium nudipinnis
AAAAGTGAAAATGTCATAGTATAGCATGTCGTCAAAAAATTGACCAAAATGCCTTACTATAGCCTTATGTCGGGCAAAAAGTCAAACATTTCAAAACACTCGAAACTCGCACAGTAACATCGGCAGGGCTTAAAAATAGGGTAGATGCGAAAATAAAGTGAAATAAGTGAAAATGTCATAGTTTATTGTGTCGTCAAAAATCCAAAATATGGACGAAAAAATTGCCTTACTATAGCCTTATGTCGGGCAAAAAGTCAAAAAATTCAAAACACTCGAAACTCGCACAGTAACATCGGCAGGGCCTAAAAATAGGGTAGATGGGAAAATAAAGTGAAAAAAGTGAAAATATCATAGTCTAGCATGTCGTCAAAAATTGACAAAAATTGACAAAAAATGCCTTACTATAGCCTTATGTCGGGCAAAAATATAAAAAATTAAAAATGGCACTCGAAACGTGCATAGGATTGTCGGCAGTGTGTGAAAATATGTAGCGGCAACAGAAACATCACGGTATTGCATGTTGTCCATAATTAAAAAAAAAAAAACATAGTCAAAAAAGCTAAAAAAATAATATTTATACTTCAAACAAGCATAGCAACGTCAGTAAGGTGAAAACATTTGGTAGAGGTGAAAAAAATTGAACAAAGTGAAAAATTTCATTGTACTACTTCTAAAAATGTCAGAGGTAAAAATTGTAATTGTACTATAGGTCTTTAAACTTAAAGAAATACTCCAAACACCGGTTTAATTTTTGTGATTTTATTGTGATAAAATTAAAACACTATACACAAAATATCTTGAAAATCACACATTGTAGTTAAAAATGTTGTTAAATGTAATCGTTAGCTTACCGGGTAAGGCTTTAGGTCCTTGAGCAGGAGGCTCATGCATCCCACTGGAGAACACAAAACATTTGAGACGCGAACTGGCGACCACGGCTTCATCAATCTGACAGTTCACAAACCAACATCCTTACCAGGTGCTTAACGTCACATACGTATTTTTACAAGTATTTCTTTTCTGAATTCAGGTCCTATTTCACACACCCTGGCAATAAAAATATAGGTTAAGTACTCACAAAATAAAATATAAAAATACTTGTATGCAAAGTTAGCGCACCTGGTACGGATGTTGGTTCGCGAAATGATTCATGAAGCCATGGTCGCCGGTTTGCTTCTCACTCGAGCACACATTTGTTGTGTGCTCCAGTGGGAAGCGAACCACCGAGCCTCCTGCTCATGAACCTACGTAGCCTTACCCGGTGAGCTAACGTTGCATACCATAAGGTGTGTTTTCAAGAGCTATTTTACAATTCACTTGCAAATTGCAATTGTACAATACAAGAACTGCTGCAAACACCAGCTTAAGATTGTGCTAAAATAAAATTGAAACACTTAAAAATAGACACATTGCAGTTAAAAAATGTATGTGACCTTAGCTCACCGGGTAAGGCTGTAGGTTCATGAGCAGGAAATCATAGTATAGTTTATTGTCCAGTATTTGAACAAAAACATGTTTGACACAACCGTTAGTATGTCTTGCAAACATTTCAACAGATACAGTTGATTCACATGATTTGAAGCCTTTTTCACTCATTTAAATGAGGAACATGTTTCCACACACACATATGCTGTCATTTAACTACACTTGGACGTTGTTCCTCTTAGAAGATTCCTTTCTAGAGTCTGTAGCCAAATGCAATTTTGCATTATTCTTTGCAGGAAAGCGTATTGACAAAAAAAAAATGTAACCTGCAGACTAAGCCACTAGCCTCAGAAGCAATAAATCATGACCTTAGGACAGAATGGCATTATTCTTTGAGATCTCTAAATCCGAACCTATAAACTTTGGGGTTACAAAGCCAGACATGAAGACAGACAGAGCAGATCTGCTCACCAGCAGCAGCTTGACAATACTCCAAAGCTCATAGCCCATTCAGCTGCAGTCACCCAGAGATATTTTTTGTGTAATCTGACCCACCGGCCAACATAGACAGTTCTGGTCCCTACCAGCATGGTGGGGCAGCGTCACATCACCCCTTTTTTTAGCCAACCTTACACTCCCGAAGCCTGCCAGCGACCCCCTTCACACAGATCCATGTGAAGTATTTGGTGGCTGGGGCTGAGTCTCAGGACTGTTTTAAAGTCAAACATACTCGATATCTCTACACGTTGGACCCTCGAAACACCAGCAAGCTATGGACAGGAAACAGAATCTGAACCGAGCTGAAACGTTCTCCTTCGTCAACCCCTGGATCAGATATTTTCTCTTCTTCTTCAGCTTTTTATTTTGGGTGAGTAGAGAGAAGCACGGTTACATTATTTTTTCTGCTAGTAGTAAAGTAGTAAAGTAAAAAATCTCTTCATGTTTTGGGAGCAATGACCAACGATCAAAGAGTGTAGTTTTCCAAAAGTCAGATTAGAAAGAAAAGCGAAACTAAAACAGACAAATGGGGGGGGGGGGGGGGAAAGGAAAGTATGAATAATAAATAAAGGAATATTCAGACAGTACCCGTAGTTGCATATAGTAGGGGCGCCCAGCCTCCCACAGCTACCTTTTTTAAATGTCAATCTACTACAGTCACTGCAGAAAATGTCGAGTGGTGCATTCTTCACAAAGCACTTCACCCACACTGAACTACAAAACACCTGGTAACAGTGAGGGCCTGCTGGCAGTGTTTAACTGCAGCTTTCCATACATGTTTTTTGCCGAGTACTGCTGTTGGGATGCAGTCGCTGCCTGCATTGTTTTCCAACACGGCGCTGCCAATTAGGATTGTATTTTATGGACAACAGTGACTTCCAACAAGGCTTACTTGTATTGAAGGAAGTACTTCTGCTTCTTTAAAGGGGTGAGGGGAAATATTGTTCAGGAGCCAAACTAAACGAAAAATACACATATAATCAGAAACAAATTGTTAAAACCAACCACATACTGAAAAGTAACAATACATCATTTCAGGCAGGGATGGGCAACCGGCGGACCGAGTCGAGTTACAAAAAATAATAAAAGTATCGGTCACAGTTGTGAACAAGCAAGAAATTGGTGTAATAAACTTTGGTTGCCTGTATATATTTAGTCATTTTCATTCAATAGGTTGCTATCGTTGGCTAATTAAATCATGGGGTTATGGCATCCCACTGGTTAATTTGCATGGCCCCAAAGTGGCCCTCTGGTAGTGAGGACACATTGTTTGGGGCCCTTAGAGTTGCCCATCCCTGATTTAAGCGCATAGGTTGAAGTTACGTCTTTTTTAAACAACTTGCATGCATCCAAATAGAAAACTGCTTCAATGGATTCATGCAAAACTTGTGGATAAAATGTTCAAATGTCTACATTAGTTTCGGTAATTAGCATTTAGTAATTGTAACCATTAATGGAGTAAATCAAGTTATTGCTAGTAAGGTAAAAAATAGTGGCTGAATGGTTCGAGCATAAAACTTCGAAAGTCATAATTGTATGAATGCTTCCAAAGTAAAGTTTGAAAGTTTGAAACATTGTATCCACAGTATCAACCTTTTACACGACTTTTGCAAATTCAACTTGAGAAGAAATGAACATTTTAGATAATGACAACTGACCAAGCTGAATGGGGTTACATGAAACGGCAACAGTGAATACAAAGGGTACAAAGTACAACACACGCCCCGCCGCTGGCTGCTACTGCGGTAACGAGGCCAGGACACAACTGGGAAAAGAGATACAAAGGGGTAGGAGACAATTTCACACAGCCATCCATCAGGCTTTGTCCCTCATCAGTTGTTACTTTCACACACACGTGCACACACTCCACTCCGACTCTCTCACTTTGCCACCACATTACTCCTATCTGCTGACAGATCACATACAGATGTGATCCGTTTGGCAAGTTCGTACATCTCCATCATATCCCCGTTCATCCGGTCCCCACACCAGCACAGCAAGGCGGCAAACCCTCCGCCGCGCTCAGCCTGCGTTTGGAGCCAATCAGAATTTAACTGCAGCCCCCGCCGTCGCACAGCTCGGCTTGTGTTGACTTGTTTCGCTTTTTCACCGGCTCAGAAGTGAAAACTGCAGCCCTAATCCATCAGGCCTTTGTCCCCACGGCTCAGTTCAGCCGGCTTTCACCTCCGCACACAATCCGCCAGGAGAAGCCCGATTCATTCCTTTGAAAAGCCTGAAAACAGAGCTGGAATACATTCACCGAGTTTGTCTGTGATGTGTGTGTCCTGTTGCAAGGACACAATGCCACTCGTATTCACATAGGCACACACGGACTTACAAATGGAGCTGCAGGTGCACACACTCCCACACAACAGACGAAATCCCCGAACGAGAGACCTGCTCTCAGAAATCTTGTAATAGTGCAGCCGCAAAACAAAATGGGCCTCATCGATGTCGTTGCGTTTGCACCGCCATGGTTTTCGTCAAAGCAGGATATCGATTCATAAATGTGGGAGAGGTAAGTCGAACTTTACGTCTCGAGAACACAAAAACAAATATTGTGGTAGACGCGAGGCTGCCAAATAAAATGGCAACTCTTTTATGGCAAAACAAGATATACCATAGCTCATTATGACCCCCCGGAGTCCTAATTCTGGCGACAACAAATGTGTTGTCACAGACTGAACAAAAGGCATTGCGCATATGCACATTCACTCACACAATTACAAATCAAGAGACTATCAGGGAATCTCAAGGCTGAAAATAAAGCCAAGCCCTGTCGATTGTTATTCAAGGTGAGAAAAACAATCAAGGAATGAAGGGCAATTAATGTTAACAATGCAATCAACCCGGGGGCTCTAATTGCACCTATTTTCCATCCTCTTACACAGTTCTACTGTGGGTCTTCTGTTAATGCAAATTCCCATTCTCAACCGCTCCACAACATATCGTGGAGCGATATTGTTACTTACGGCACACACACACAGCCGCCTGTGCCAGAGTGTTGTCACCGGTTAGAGACTTCGTAACGCGAGCTATTCTTCCCTGCGTCCCTCATGTCGGCAACTCTGTAACTCCATTCAAGATTTTAAACAATAGGAGCCTTTTACTACAATTGTTTGTATTTATTTATCTTTAAAAGAAACAGAGCAGACCCTGAACTCTCACCGTCTCTGCTGCTGTACATAAGGAAAAAAAAACATATTTCTAGTCTACTTGTGAGAATACAAGGTACTGCTCACTGAGGTTGGGGGGGCTTCCTAACCAAGGTCATGTTCTACTCAACAGGGACATTAGTAGAGGTGATACCGAAAGTGAAGGAAAAAAACACGGCTGAATAACGCCATCCGAATTGAAATCATTAAAGCCGAGATCCATATGCTTTGTTATCGGTTTCCTGCTGACATCCATCTGTCGGTTTATCATAAACACATAAACTGGCACCGTTACCACGGCCACAGGTGCTCTGCATATTCAGCACCCGAGGAAAGGCCCATCATTGCAAATCTGAGCACACCTGTCCCGGGTTGAGAGCGCAAGCAAAGTCTGTTGAGCAACAAAGCCAGCACACAGGGGTCAATATACAGTATTTACCACAGAAAATCCAAACCGAAAAATGACACACAATCCAACAAGAGTTGCACATTCATAACTGGTCGACAGTGAGCGACAGTAAGCCATAAGGGGCAAAGAGCTTTACTTCAGACAAATAACCTTTATATCATTTTTTATTTACATTTTTAAGAGGGGCGTTAGCCTAATCTAGCTGCCTGCGTCATATGTAAAAGACGGATGATCATCCTTCTTGGGTAAAGGCTCGACGTTGCAGAATATGTTTTAAAAAAATGACTTTCTCTGTGCCCCAGGTGTTCTCGCTGTTGATTGTCGCCATCGGAGTGTACGCTAAGGTCCAGAAAGCTACAGGTAAGATACATGACACACTTTTCTAACTTCCAAAAGACACCACACTTTCTGGCAACAACTGCGTCCGACTCTCCAGGAATTGTCTATAAACGTGTGCGACGAAAAAAAAAAGGATCAACTGGGGCTCAGCTCACCAATTATGACTCCGTAAGGGAAGGGGGTAAATACGTACGGGGAGGGAAGGAAATTAAAGGGAGGACGAGGCAGACAGCGTAAACAGAGGCTGTTGTGTTCCCGTCTTTCTGCCAGACACCGTGCGGGACACGTTCCTCATCGACCCAGCTGTCATCCTAATTGTGGTGGGGGTGGTCATGTTCTTCATTACCTTCTGCGGTTGCATCGGGGCCCTCCGAGAGAACATACGCCTCCTCAAGACGGTAATAGACAACAAAAAAAAACAAAAAACACCTTAATATTACCGGGGCTGTGTTTCCCTTCTGATGTGGTAGATTAAAGAACATTTAATCTGAAGCCAAGTCTTCGCTCTCACGAGTAACACAACAAATCTGGCAGTCGCTTCCCACACCGTTTTCGTAACGCCGAGTTTCTTTCTGCCCGTACAGTTCTCTTTCAGCCTGACACTTGTCTTCCTGACACAGCTGGCCATAGCAGTACTGGGGTTCTTCTACTCCGACCAGGTATCCGCCCCCTTCGCCGACAGGTCACTGTAAGGTCACCTTAGGTGTCCACTACTCTGCCTCAGCCACGACGACAGCCAACTTTCCCCATTCAACGGCCCTGAACGCCATTGATTTTTGACTGTTGTTTTAGTGCTTCTTTCTGTGCACAACAGCAAACAACAGGGTATGAAACCCAAGACGTCATGGCATCTGAACCCACAGTGGACACAGGAGGAATGTCTCGTCAAGCTCCGACCCACACAAACAACAGTACCACAAACCTTCAAATGTACAGCGTGTTTTGTTTTGAGTGCCCCGAAAAGAAAGCAGGCATCCCAATTCTCTCTTCAGGGAGTGAGAGTACCTTATCTTAGTTCAATCACGAACTGGCCAAGTATGGAACACACAAACTGACAGCTGATGGGACAGTTTTTAAACAATCCTCCACGCGAACTAGACTTACAAAGAAGGGGGGGGGGGCAGATATAATGGACAAAGCTTTGATAACAACACATTTTTTTTGTGGCTAATTAATAGATAACAGTGACCTTGTGATTTTTATCCAATCCCATACATGCATTACCCTATATACTACCACAGCTGCAAACAAATGTAATGCAACTTAAGGCGATTTAGCAATGCACACAATGCAATGGATTTATTTACTGGGCAGTACCGCATCAGTTACTGTTCCTATAAAATGGCAAATGTTGATGTACCAAGGGCTTCAGTGGCAGGCACTATAATATTAAACGAGAAAAGAGTCAGAAGGATAAAGATACATTTTTGTGAGGGTCCAATCACTAAGTTGGTGTTCGGATCAGACATGGCTGAGAACGAGGGGGGTGCGTGGGGGTCTGAATAAATCTGACCCCTACAGATGAACCCGGTATCTGATTTCCTACTGGGAAAATACTATATGCTGGGAAAGGGAGAGAGCTTTGCCTCCTTCAGCATCAAATGATTTTCCTTCTACACCAGCATTCCGATATATGTCCATCAAGAATTAAAAAAAAAAAACACACACCGAGCAGTGACGACAACATTCCCCCGACACTTGTGTCTGGTGCCCTGCGATACCGCTCCTCTCCCATGTGTTCCCTGTCAACGCTCGGACTGCCTGCTGCTAAACACAGCAGTTGAACAACCCTCCCAGCATCCTTCCTTGCTAAATGATTCAAATGCGTTGGCACTTCAAAGTGGAACCAAATGTTCCATTTCATCTGATGCCTTGAAGGAGGCTTTGCCGCTAATGACGTGGGGAGGTGTGGCAATGGGAACCCAGGCCCAGAAGCATACTGAGAAAGAGGGAGGTGCAGGGTTAGGGTAGTCGGAGCGATTAAAAATAAAGAAGTAAATAAAAATCCTCACAATATTTAGAATAAATGACAACAGGAGAACAAATTCCAAAATGTTGATGATGATACAGCTCACAGTATTTATCAAGGTAACCCGTTCCACCAGGGGTCGTAACTCGAAAAATACAGCAAACAGAAGTTCATTTCAAGCTCAATAAAATGTTTAAGTTCCGCAGCTTATCAGAATACAGTGGGCTCAGTAGCATATATTACATCTGAATCCGCCCTTGTTTCCTGAAAGAATGGAGATTTGCATTGAATACCATTTCATGGCTATTTATACTATAAGCAAAAACACTAAATCTAACAACGAAGGGTCTCCGAAAAGGAATTGATTATAACCATCAATGAAAGCAATCCAATGGCAGTTCATATGAAATCTCAATTACAGATTCCGTAATAAATGCTATGTTGCTTGTTTATATTTCATCTGGATTCTGTCGATTCAGCTCAGGTGAAGTTAATGAGAATTAACACATTATAATAACAGATGTTTCATGCAATTATCTACCACAGCTGAAATAGGCTGCATTGATCTCAGAGGTGGGTTTTATTATTATCACTGCTCTGCACTCCTGCAGCAGGAGTCTCTGTTCCTCTGCTCTCCTTCCACATGATGCTCAAACAATGCCAACTAGGGTGCGTTAGCTTCCCCCCGCCTCGCTCCTTCATGATTATTATTATTATGTGTTTTAACATGAACAAAAACATGAACATTTGTTTAATGGAGGCTCTCTCCATGTCTCTATAGATATATTCTGAGATATTCTACAAATTAACTGAGTCACAAAACCTGCAAGCTTTCACTATGTCAACGAGCAGCATCATAGCAGCCTGGCTATTGAAATATGTCCACCAGTTAAATCAAATTATATATATATATATAAATAACGAACTATTGAACTCTCCACTATTCTCTCTCCTAGACACGGGAGGCTTTGGGCAAGTTTGTGAGAAAAGCCATCGTGCACTACAGAGATGACCTGGATCTGCAGAACCTGATGGATTACATCCAGAAAGAGGTGCTATGGGCAATTTCACGCTAGGATGAGTGCTTGTGTGTGCAGCTGTCCACATCACATACGTCTTCCAATTGATCCGAGATAGTGGTTTATTTAATATCTCTGAGCACTTAACCAAGGAAGAACAGTCGGGTGTTTGTTATTTTGGCCTTGGTGGGAGGTTTTCCGCACGAGACGCTACATGTAAACATTTAGTCCCTGTGAATCGCCTCATGTGGCGGCGGACCTCCTCCATCTGTATTCACTGGCGCACTCGTGAGCCTGGCTTTTCCCGCGCGAGATGCCCTGTCTGGCAGGATGCACAGTCCAGTGCAAGACTATGCGTCTAAACGTATGCCGTGTTGTGCTCTCTCTCCTCCCTTCTCTCTTTCCTTCATGCAGTTCAAATGCTGTGGGTGGAACAACTACACCGACTGGTCTTGGAACCTCTACTTTAATTGTACTCACACCAACCCCAGCTCCGAGCGCTGTTCTGTGCCATACTCCTGCTGCACTCCTGTTCCCGGAGAGGTACTGAAACACTAAAAACAAAAACTGCAACTTCAGACAATGCTCGTAAGGCGCTGAATTCCAACTGCTTTCGTTACAGACTCAAAGAGATTTATGGGGAAAGTAAGGCAGCAAATTGTAATTTCTCGGTGCAAAAGCCTGCAGAGTCTAATATGATAGAGTGTCATTGATCAACATTAACATATGAAACCAGCCAGTGCAATCCATCTGCAAACCTGCACTGCAACAGTTACTGGACAAAGAGTCAAACCTTCACCAACTGCAGAAATAAAGGGACCAATAGCAACGGTTTAAATTCAAGGATCTTAAATCTCTAAGTAACATGGGTGACATGTTTCACTCATATGAAAACTACAAGTATAGCACCCGGAGGTGCACCATTTACAAGCGAGGGGATAACCCGCTATAAAGCAATGAATTTGAAACTGACCAGTCAAAGTTCAGCAAACGGTGCTGGGACTTGGCCTGTTATCTTCCAACATAACTGGCTACACGTGCATTGTATGAAAACCAGCAACAGATAAATGACGGCAAATGACTATATAACAACCACAACTGCAACTCTCATGTTTACCTGCCTCCACACCACTAACTGGCTGACACGTCCACCGCCAGAATGTGTGAAATGAAATAAACCGGCAATCTCAATTGTGTGAATTATAGATTCACTTTTGTTCATGGAGAAGTTCATATTTGTATTACTGTCACTTATCTAGGTGTTTTTCAATGTTTTTAAGTGTCAAAAACACACATTGGATTAACACCACAAGTGGGTCCAACGGTACAGGAGTGTATTTCTTTGCCTGGAGGCAACAACCGCATGCCTAAATCAGCAGGTATAGGCTCCAGCTGATGTAAGGCTGGGGTAGGAAACAGGCCTGAGAATAACCAGCCAGTTTCTCATCGTGTCTCAGGTTAGGGATCTGCATCAATATTTGTTGAGTGCATTGTTACGTGAGGTGGATTATCTTGAATACATGTCCTTAAAACCAAGTGGGAAGCTCATCCCAGGGTGGATCAATAAGTGAGCCACACAGTTTTATATGTATATATATATATATATACTGTATATATATATGTAGTGTATTGACTGCTGATATACTATCTGACTTATTGCCACCAGTAACATCACCAATCTTCACAGCAGATTGTATAGCGGCAACTTTCTTGCTTTAGAACCCAAGTCCCCTTTCGTGAAGGTCATGTCATATTTTCGTTGACCAAGAATCAACACACATCCGCATGCACTGGCAAAAATGAAAGAAAGAAAGGAATGTGTGCAGACAAGGTTGCACGCAAACACACAAACAGTATATATGTAAATAGCCGACTCGTGCGTGCATGAGTACACAAATTTCCACTCGCAAAATAGAAATGCCCATACCCCGACTCTCTGTTCAGACGCACAACAACGGCACGGCTTGCATGCCACCACTGACAATTCCTTCGAGTTTGCTTGAAGCGGGAAGACAACAGAGTGCATGCAGATCCATCCAACTTTTATGGATTAAACATCATGCTTCTTAGGAAACGGATCACTGCAAGCTTTTAGTTCATGGGTTAAAAAAAAAAAAAGTAGAAAAAAAAAATTAATTCAACTTCATGCGATCCGATGCAGTGCTGCAACCTGCTGTTCACAGTCGGCAACTGCACGGCTACTTTAAAGACAGGTCTTTCTTGGCTCGTTACATCGACGCGGCTGCATCTCTCCTGTCATTTGCTTTCTTTCATTCCAAATCTCCGTAATTAGCAGAGAGCCACGAAGCGCTCCCCCCCCTCCGCCGCCACAACGGTTAATGTCTTTGTCGATGCAAAACAACCCCAGGGGTGTGCTACAGCAGCACCGCGAGGCCCGTGGCGGCGTCCTATTGAAGTGTTGACAGGTTTTTGGGGGTAATCAAGGTGATCTTTAAAAACCCTCCCCCTCTTTGCTCCTGTAAATCTCTCGCAGGCAGTGATTAACACTATGTGCGGATTCGGGGTTCAGACCCAGAGCTACCTGGAAGCAAACCAGTCAATATACCCGGTGGGCTGTGCGGACAGGGCAGTGATGTGGATCGAGTCCCATCTGCTGTTGGTGGGGGCTCTGGCCCTGGGACTGGCTTTGCCGCAGGTAACGAACGCACGCACGCACACACCCACAGGCGCGCACACACACACACACAGTCACTTCCACGCACGCTGGGCAGTAACACGCAACAGTTCTTAACCGCGGATGGGGATGACTCTAATCCGGTGTCTAACGAGCACTCCATCACACAAACGCACACCAAAGTCAATACAGGCATCAACCGGGGGTGTAACCACGCGGAGCGTGTCGCAATCACCGCATCGACCGGCCGCTGCTACATCGCATGCAGGCTCACGTGTCGCACTTGCATTCGCGAAAGGGACATAGTCAGAGGCCGAGCAGCACTTCATCAATCACGTCAATCACCTTTCCTTAAACAACACACACAGATAAACAACAACGGGCCAGCATCTAACGACTCCCCCTGCACGAGTTCAGCGTCGCTCACAACAACTACCCCTGGTCTCATAAATAATGGGAATAAAATATGGTAATTTTTATGTTTTTTTTTTTTTTACAGAAACCAACAGGGTGTAGGGTTAATGAGGGGCCACGGGGACATAACTTACTCAAAACAGAGAGTAACACGTAGAGAGCAATAACTAGGCGCGGTGGGACAATGAAAATTTAACTGCATATTATTCATTTATTACAACTGCTCTAGATGGAAGGCACAGGTTAATGTGTAACCGAGGTAGAAGCCGGCGTGCAATTATAGGAGATTATGTGTCTGAGAAAGGAGCATACTTGCGATAGCCATCCTATTTACTGAACACCTCCGCACAGAGCACCTCAAATCCCAAAGCATTAAGTAACGCTAATAACCAAAATCAATATGTTAGGTTGGCCATGAAACCGCATTAGCCTTTATCAAGGGGCGTTCTCTTAATAATTAGTCCGCTTCCTTATCAAAAACGATTCGTGTACCGCCCCACCGTACATTCTCGCACAGCGTGAGGCTTTTGGCGGTGAATCTTAAGCTCGATCCACCTCTCTCTCTCTCTCACATCTTTTTGATTGGGTCCCCAATGATTTGGCAGATGACAGGTGAGTGACCCATGAGTGCCGTCAAAACAAGTGCATTAGTATTCCGATTGCTTTGGCGTGCAGTGAATCCGATGGCAAAGTTGTGTTTCGTATCGCGCATCCTCACTAAACACCCTTAGTAGATTTGTCTGCACAACAAGCCACATTTAACTCGAGCCGTTAATTATTTATGTGTCGAGTTAAAAGCAGTCTTTGACACCAAATGTGCGATATGCTGTGTGAAATGTTTTTACATTCGGTGCTATGGGGACCGATACGTGTGAATTGCTACGATCCTGTGAATAATAATAATACATTTATTTTAAAGGACTCCCTCTAGCCAAAGTGTTTATTTCAAGTTTTGAAATGCCTTATCTCAGCGCCGAATTAGCATTGCAACACCCTTCTGGGGGTCCTCGAGATGATGAGTACAGGCAGTACTGTATGTTCCGTAATCAACATTGGCAGCTGCTGTCCTCTAGATTGCAGGGATCGTGCTGTCCCAGATCCTGATCTCTCAGATCCAAGATGAGATTACCTCTGTGTTGTGAAAGCGGGCCGACACAGGGGGAAGAGGAGGGGAGGAGAGAACCTCAGTACTCTGCTCAGCTCCTCTGGGATGCGACTGCAACCGTTTCCCTGCGATGTTCAAGTACATTTCTTATTCTAAACGCGTGGGGCTCTTCATTCAGTTACCGAAACAGTCTTTCACATGAAAAGCACACATTTATTGGTTTTGATATTGCTTTTTGTATTGCTTTTGACATACAGATTTTATCTCTGAAAAGTATCTATATTTAAATGTGATGTTAATAAAAAAAAAGACAGAAGACACTATCTAAGCTCATTAGATGTCAATTTTGCTTGAAGAATGAACTTGCATACAGCACATGATTATGTATCATACTTAAACGCCAATTATAATGCAAATTGGAAACTTGTGGTTAATATTAGCTCATAATCTCCAGATATGTACCTTTACAAAGCAGGTCCGCAATCTTAAAAAAGACACCAAGCCTTGCATTGAAAACTGTGCTGTGTAAAACCTTCCAGGAGGGTGGCAGGGAATTCCCCTTAACCCAATCATTAAATCGTAATGCGACTTTGATGGGGTTTTTTTTTTCTGCACGGGAGCTCCCCCCCCCGCTCACCTTGCTCATCTAGACATGGAGAGCCAGAGCCTTCTTCATCAGACGATCAGTCAGAGGAGAGTTGGGCCTCGCGGCATCGCGCTCCACGAGAAGACATCTGGGGGAGAAAACAAGACAGTACATGGAGATGAACACAGATTCGGAGAAAGTACAAGCTGCGGAGCTAACCTGATCAATAATGAAAGTGCAACCTTGGAGTAAAGACGGGGGTGTCGGTTACATAATGGAGGCGTATATAATTTGTGTTCTCCATGCGTACGGAAAGACGGCGGTTCACGAAAAACGGGAGTGGACAGCAGCGCAAGCTTTACTGCATCATAATGAAATCCGGTGGTACAAATGGTGCAAGCGCTTTTTCAGTCTTACATCAGGCCTTGGGCGGCTCACGCTTATTAAAAAATGAACTGAAGCAATATATAATGTCAGGTTTAACATTCCCGACTGCGCATTACCTTCCCAGTTTCTGGTGATGCTTGTTCTCAGATTTCATGGCCGCATGAATGAGCAGCTGATTGAAGACGTCTCTCTGCACACAACAGTGGACAAACAGTGGACGAACCCATTAGTTTAGAGTATTCCGACACCGTGTGTGTGTGTGTGTGTGTGTGTGTGTGTGTGTATGTATGTATATATATAGAGAGAGAGAGAGCCTTTCTACCCTTTTGTGTTACACTGTATATTGTTGCACCTTGGGGAACGGTGTTGTGAACACAAAGGCACATAAAATCCATCAGCATCAATCACTGAGATTAATTATTCATACACTTGCGCTCCGCACACTCCCACTACGTAGTATGTTCCTCGACTGAAAGGCTTTCGCTTTCATGTAGAGTGTTCTTCACCTCTGGCCTATTTCCCCCTTGCAACAGGGATCTTACGACACTCAAGAATAGACAAAACAGTTTGATCAATGATATCCGAGGGACAATAAACCTTCGAGGCCAAAAGCGTTCAAAAGAAATTGAGTTTCAAAAAAAAAAAAATTGCATCGATTCTAACACATTTCCGTGGACCGTACCTGAGCATCACTGCCACCTATACCCACTATGCGGTAGCGTAAAGGGTAGAGGAGCTCCACAGCGCCGCTGTAGTTGCCCTGGTCATACTCCATCAACGCCTGACACATGGGAACTCCTACAGTACCAGCCAGCTGATGCTGCTGATTGTCGCCTGGCTCCCTGAAAAGAAAAGCGGAACCTTAAAAGGAAGACAGGTCATGGTCTTGGTCCAGCTGAAATGTTTAAAAACTAGTGCTCTGGAAGGAATGCTCGTGTGGAGGAGTAGATTTTGGATGCCAATAATTGTGTCCTTTACCAATTGTGCTATTTTTGTACAGTTTAAATACCTATATTTAAACAATGTACACCATACCAAACTGTTTCACCAAGATGCAATAGAACCAAGGGGGGGTTATTTGTTGTATATCTCTATTCATTCATAGGCACTACAAAGTTAGCTTGCTGTTGTTCCTTCATTTCCAACACCACAGGTTTTGTGGCAGGGAAATTGGAAGACAGGTAGCAGTAAAAATGGTCTCCGGCAACAGTTACAAATATGAGGGGGCACTAAAAATTCACACAAGCTGCTGACGCACCTGCCGACTGACCGCTGCGGCCGAGTAAGCTGCATTTGGAATGTATTGTGTACAAAAAAGAAATGTGAAGTCTCCAGAACCGATTTGACAGAAACACGGGACGGGCGAGAGAC
This sequence comes from Colistium nudipinnis, assembly GCA_016785305.1. Classification (NCBI taxonomy): domain Eukaryota; kingdom Metazoa; phylum Chordata; class Actinopteri; order Pleuronectiformes; family Rhombosoleidae; genus Colistium; species Colistium nudipinnis. The sequence goes on from JAFBJU010000847.1 coordinate 15,313, forward strand.
CAAAGCCAAGTCGAATAAACCGAGAGGCAGACGAGCACGACTACACAAACTAAAAAGTGCATTTTAAAGTGACTTTAAACAAAGCTCTCCACAACACCAAAATAAGTCTGTTTCCTGCAGTAGCCTCCCCCTGAACTAGGTGCTTTTCTTCAGCTTTAACGGTCAAAGCAACAAATGCAGTCAAAGCACTCAGGCATTACACCTTACTCAGCAGCACTTACAGGAAAGGGCCTGAACTGTGATTGCGCTCAATTAAACCTGTAGATTCAGAAAATTCAATGCTAATGTGTGTCCCTTTAAAGTCATTTGCAACAGATAGAGTAAATATTGATTAAAAAAAAGTATGAATGCCTATGTTCTAATGCATACTTCTACCTGGGGAAAAAAGGTCTCTTAAATGTCACTTAAAACAGTTCTTTGAACATTTAAATGCATGAAAAAGCAGAAGTGCCCATCTCATTTGGAAACAACAAAAGATTTAGGAGATTAGTCAGAGACTTTAGGTAAAAGCTCCACCTCAAGGGTCAAATTGTCATTTCTGTCCATTAAAGAAACTTTTTCACGCAAAGTTTTGAAAAACCCGTTAAGTCTACAGTAGAGCTCCGGGTTGGATTATTTGTACAAGGATATTGGAAATGTATTCCACTGAGCCGTGAAAAGGTCAGAGGTACAAATGTCTGGACGGAGCGCGTTCCGCTATAAGACCAGAGAATCTGTACCACAGTGATGCTTATTTGGATTAGAAAGCCGATGCTGTTTACTCTATGCGAGTGATGTAATTAAATACATGCAAAGCCGCAATGTCTGCAGCTGGCACCTCAACTCAAAGTAGACCTGCCCTGACTCCATTTCTTACTTAGTAAAATAGAGTGCACTGTTCCTGGACTCCAGTGACTCGAGTTACATGATGTAACAGTGAAAAACATGAAAATTTAAAGCACTGGTTTCATATGGCAGCTTTCTGTGGGTCTTGTGCCAGAGAAGATTGAGAGCACAGGCTGTCCTTGGTTGCGATGCCAGAACATACTAAAACCACAGAAGTCCACAGAGGCAGCAGCTGCTGGTGGAACATCTGCAGCAGAGGGAAGACCGTGGACTCTGAAAGGGAGTGCAGCTCTGTGTTCCCTTTCTGGAACCCCCCCCCGCCCCCATCCCACGCTCAGGCCTATCTCAATCTGAGTTTTACATGAGGCCTGGGTGGCCCTTACGTAAGGCTGGAGGAGTGTTGAGGTGTGCTGCGAAGGAAAGAAAATGGCGCGTTACTTTACATAGACAATTCCTGGAGGCCCTCCAGCAGACGGCGTGAAGTTCCGCACTCTTTGGCTCCGAGTGACGCCATGAGGAAGTGCATGTCGTTGAATAGGGTCACGTGATCGTCGGTGTGAGGTCGGGTCATCTGGAGCAGTTCTCGCCATCGATCCTTCGTGCACACGCCTAAAGCATGCACCAACTTTATTAGAAAACGCATTTTCAACATTTCTGAATGATATTTAGTCAGTTTTGCTTCAAGTGGAGTTGACGAAAAGAAGAAGAAAAAAAAAATATATATCTTTGCCGTTTCAGTTGAAACCAAATTAGTTTAAATGATCTTTTTAAGACCCTGACTAGCGTCATTTTGAAAACGTCCACAAATGTTCTGAGATGCTTTGTGAATTCCCATACTAGCCCACATCTTACCTTCCATTTCCAGTCTGCAGAGCATTGAACTGGCATCGACGGTGTCCAACATGGATCCTCTGGATTTACAACGTCTGAATATCTGAGGAAAACGGGACACACTCAGGAACTCTGAAGGCTGTAGCATACGACCGCACCCACATAATGGCATTTTGTCAGATAAGTAACATTTCAAAAGAGGACGAGTTCGTGTTGTGCTGGATTCCCCCCGACATGAGCAGTTAAACATTCATGAACATCATCTAACTTGTCTTCAAACTTGAGCCAACCCCCAGTAACATGATGAAATCTTCATGTATAGGTACAGCACATCAAAGAGCTCCCTTTTCCCCATCATCTCGCTTATTTTTAGAGTGAATAAAATAATTATCAGCTGTGGCCGTTGACAGTGAAATGGGCGGTGGGTCATGACATCCATTTGTTCACACTTGACTCATGAGAAGAACAACACATTGCTTTTAGTCCTTATCCCCCGTGGACTGGTAAATGCATGCGTCTTGAAAGAAGTCAAGTACGTACGCCAGACATACCATAAATGTGTCGACGCAAACTCAACACAAACTGACCTGGCAGTCGTATATGTCCAGGGCGGCTTCGTATTGCCCCTGTGGAGGAGGAAGAGGAGGAGAGAAAGGCAAACTTGAATTAACTTCAGACCTGAGAGATAAGCAAGGGTTATAGATTGCGTTGCACAGATGTAAACACAAATTAATCTCCCAATATAATCAACTCCAGACTTAAGATTACACTGGGGAGAGGATATCATAAATACGAGTTCCACACAACACTCCCACTGCCAAATATTCGCTCGACTGAGAAAACTCATTATAATCCTTACCTTCTCGATGAAGTATAGAGCCCAGTGCCAATAGTTATGACACGCCAGTGCATCAGATACCTGGAATTAAACAAGACATTTTTTTTTCCTCCCCTCAGGCTATTTACATTTTTGTATTTAATCCAGCTGACTCAGTTAAAAAAAAAGTAATAAGGTTGCGGGGATGTGACTCATCACTCGCAAAAATACATAAACTCCCCGGGAACTTGTACCTGCCAGTCCTTCTCTCTAGACTCCATGAACTTCAAGCCTTTGTCCACCTCCGCCTTCATCTCATAAATATGGGCTACAGAGTGGACAGACCATGCATCGTCTGGAGCCAGACGGAGGCCCTGCACAGAAGTGATCAGCAGTCATGAGAAGGAATACAGATGCAGCGTAAAATGACTTTTAAAAAAGGCATCTTGTTTTTGTCCATTTTATGGCTTGATTGTCTTTCAAGGGACTCTCATTTCACGGCAATTTTTTTTCATTATTCAGCAGAGAAAACTTTGAGCTGTTAAGGTTTGGGTGAGCGCATTGCTTTTGGCAAACAAATTACTTGCTGAACTGACACAATCAGGCAAGAAAACACAGACTGCCTGGACTACGATAATGGCAGAGGAGCGTTAAATACCATAAGTAGAAAATCTCACCTCCATGGCCTCTTTCTCAGCCTGGTCATAGAGGTGAGTCTCCAGGAGGCCAAAGGAATACAGTCCTTTAAGATAACTGAAAGTGCAAAAATGTTCATTGAAAATACAGGAAGGACAACATTTCTACTAACCAACTAATTTATTATTTTATACTTATTTTTTTTGTTGACCACAATACCATTTATGCTACATATAAATAGCACATGCCTTATATGAAACCGTTTCCCCATGTTTTCACTTCATCTGCATGAGGAAAGATTTTAAATAGTGTTGTTATTTTGTTATCGCCCCTCCCTTTTGACCACAACGCGACCCAAAAAAATTGAATCATGCAGTAACAGCTACCTGTATAGAAACTCAACTCAACTGTACACATTAGTTTATCATGAAACATCAAGTCGGTGAGTTGTATGTATTAAAGATGAATGGAATAGCGTTGCACAGCCCCATGCGCTCGTATGATATATATAACTCAGTCAATATAATGTGTTAACTCAACTTTCATATGACCAAAAAAGAACCCAAAGTGGTTGTGTAGTGCTGTTTGCTGGGTTTGTGTACCTGGACAAAGGTATATGAGGTTTCCAGTGAGGCAGCACCCTGGCCACAGAGTCTCTCATCTGGGTCTGGGCTCCCAAGTAGAAATAGGCATCATGGGCAAACTTTAGGGCCAGCATATCAGTGGGGTGATCAACCAGAATGTCTTCCCACACATCACAGGCTTTGGAAAAGATTCTAAGAGAAAAAGAAGCCACCGTTGAAGGTGAACAATCTTTTATGAAGTTATGAAGTTCAAAAGCATACATGTACAATGATAATCTAACAGAAGACAATATTAAAAACAACATTTTTCCATGTTTTAATGAATCCTTCAATACAACGGGGAAGTAACTGCAGACATAAGCCAAACATTACTTGTTAAACTGTGACTGGTAGACACAGTCACTGAAGATGAATGCTGGGGATCTGAAGCCTGCGATTGCATTCCAGAGTAGACACAGACCAAGATCTTCATTGACACTTTATCTCTTTGATAGAACACATGCCTGCGCACAATGCCGCCTTGTCTTAAAAACGATTAAATCTTTATTTCAGAGCCATCCTATTTCCTCTGGCTTGGTCCTGCACCAGGTGTAAACTGATGTCCGACCGCACACGGAGAGTTCCAATCAATTCAATCCGCTGCTGGTGTGTTCCAATCAAGTGCAAGGTGCACCTGGAGGATAATTAAAGCAAACAGGATGCACCTGGCATGGTGGTTTTAGCTAGTGATTGTGGCTTTCCCATTCCACATTCACCCACTGGGATACTTTTGCACGCTTTATTTCCGCACCTATTTATTTCTTGTCGGAAACAAATAAAACTACTTATGTCTCCGAGAAAGAACTATTTTGCATGTGAAAAATTGAGGGGAACATTTGTGCAATACATGGGATATGTAGTGTAGCGTTCACAAAAGAGATGTGAGTGGCATGTGCACATAGGGCCTTCTAACATGTTTAAAAAATGCGCATGAAATTCAAATATAACTCACGTTGCTAGCCTTGGCTTGAGGCGCCGCATTGATATGATATTGACACTGATATGAACAGGACTATGATAAATGTATTATCCAGCCCTACGATGGGACTGCTTGTGTCTACATGCCTCTGAAACCTACCCACGTGAGAAGAGCTCCATGGCCTTCACGTGGAGCCTCTCTCGGGGGGAGACGTCCTGGCTGCTGGCCAGCTCCATTGTTCGCCTCACTGCACTGGCAAGACGCTCATTCAGCCGGGTGGAGCTTGCTGTTCCCAAGAGCTCCAGCCCTGTACTTATCACATGGCCCATAACTACAGGGGAAAAGAATGAACACATCTTTTCTTTGAGGACTTCTCAGTGCAACATAGAACACTACCATATAATGTCACATGCTTTTCTTAAGTTTTCCACTTTGACAAGAGGGGGAACAATATATATATACACATATATATGTGTATATGTGTGTATTTATTTAGTATAGATAACTTAAGCAAGCTGAGGTCCTCAGGCTTAAGATCGAATACGTTGCAGAAATGAATTTTAAACAAAAGACAACTTCAAACTGACTCTATAAATAATCATATATGCTTTGTTTTCGTGAACGAATGGTTGTTTGATAAGATAAAAGCTTTTTCGTTTATGCCAGATGAAAACAAGGAAACTAGACAATTATGTTTTATTTTTTATAGCCAGTTTAGATTTTTCTATTCAGAACACGTTAATAAATACGGAGGCTGCTGAAAAATTGCTTGCTTCATTTGCACACACAACATCCAAAAATATAAATGCTATATGGGAGTTCAAGCTGGACGCAAATCATACAATTGCTCAGTCTGAGACACAGGTACTGAACAACCTCTGCCTGGAGATCCCAGGGTTCAAAAGGCAATTGCTTCAGGTAAATAAATGATAGCACAGCATGTCAAGCACATTTTCTAGGGTCACTGAGGCTTACACTTTAAAAGCTGTTACATCATTCTATGGTAGCAAGAACTCAGCCTTTTCTTTTTAAAGGCCGAGGACAAGTGTAACTAAGATTTACATTTGTTAAAATCCAGATGAAAACAAGTACCACTTCCATTTATTCCGTTGCCGTCATATAAAATAAGATTATTTCCGGAGTCACATTATTCTTTTTTTAATCCCTTATTTGATTTTTGTCCTTAATTCTTAACATTCATTTTCTGTTGTAGCCCTGTTTATTTACATATCTCCCTCCTTGCTTTAGCCTCCTTGAAAGGCTGGTTAAATCAAATATTGAAAATGGAATATTTACCAAAGTTGGGATCAGCAGTCTGGAGGGCGGAGATGCATCCTTCAAATCCTCCCAGGGTTTCATCATTCCTCCATTTCACATACTAGGAGCCAAAAAACAAATTGTTGTTTTAATGGTTCAGGGACAGGTAGAAATATTTAGCAAGATGAGTGTGAGAGGTGTGTGTTGGATCGTCAAAATTACCTGTGTGAGTATGGCATCATACATTTTGCAAGCCTCGTTGCTGGTGGTGGACATCTGAAGACCCTCTGCCCTCCATGCCTGTAGGACGCACGCACGCACGCAGTGTTATGATGCAAAATTGTACACTCTACATTCATACATAGTATATTATGTTCTAATCCACGAGAGGCTCCTCTGACGAATAACTGTAAGCGCATGCTTAAATCACAACTAAACTAACGCACTGAACAAGCTTATATTGTTGGCAAAGTTGGTAATACCACAATCTGTGCATTGTTTAAATTCAAAGAAAGGTTAATCTTTCTAACACACATAGCAAAATATTTGTTTCTGTTATGTAACAGCAACACATCCTGTCCGCGACCAAATGAATCCGGCAGACAGATTTGCGTCCTTTCTCGTGCGGTTCTTTCCACACTGCGTTTTCTTTTCTTTTTACAGTAACGGTTACACACTTGTTGATGAACACTAACCTGACAATCCCTGAAACTTGCAGTGGTCATGTTGGAGACTACACCTGAGCCGAGCCGTGCCAAGTTACCGCGACCGCACCGTTGTGACTCTCACCGAAACTAACTCTTCCAACTACCGGAACTTTACTCTTTTACTTGACGTGTTTCAAAATAACTGCACGACCAACATGTGTCGTAGTTCTCCGAGCTTCGGTGACCGATGTAAAGGTCTCGGTGCACACGTGCTCGTCTGAAATGAGAGGAGGGGGGAGAGAGCGAGCGTTAAAACCAGACTTAATACAATTATAATCTAAGCGTTCAATTATCACGTTTTATTTTGTTAAATTCGCCTCCGTTTACTTACACGGTTCAAGCCACATTTAGCGGATTATAAGGAGATTACATAATACCTCCCGAGGTGGAATTAGGGTTTTGGTGATTTCACAGACGTGTAAATCTGTGAAGTGCAACACAACATTGTTGAACTTCCACGTTGGTTTGTCGTGGCTAAGAAAGAGAATCCACTCATGTGTCACACGTATATTTAAAGTGAATTAGCAAAACTATTCTCTCTCTCTCTCTCTAACAAGACCATGCTGTATATCCCATCAGGTTAAACTACATGATATGATACAAGCCATTGAAAATGAAATAAACAAAGCTGATGGTGGCATTGGGGAGTAAATGTACAGGTAATATGGCAAATTAGCTCAAACAATGCAGTGTAAGTTCACAAGCGGGGTTCAAAAACGTACAGCAGTGGATTCAGAAATATTTCAGTGGACGACCTTTTAAAAGAACAACTGCATTGTTTTATTGCCCTCTTCAGCATACATCCGTCACCCCTACGCGTTTTAGCTACATGAAGCATTTACATGTTGAGTCATGTGTTCAACAGAACAGTTTAAAAATTAGGATTCATTTTTCTTTACATATAATACAGTTTGCACAAGTTAATAAATATCAATACAATCAGGTCAAACTCATCGCACACCATCTAAAACAACGACCCTTATAATTATGTAACACTTTGTTTATTTACAGCTCATACCAACTCATAAATATAAGCTCTAGTGTTTCTGTGCTGTACTACAGTGACCGCCAGGATTTCTTTACAGTTGTCAACAAGGCTATAGGATTTGACTGCCTGACATAAACCATCATGTCCCTATCTGATGCAATTTGCTCATAATGCACTTTGCATGTCTTCGGCGCTCCCGTTTAAAATCCTCTCTTTGTTTGCTCAGAGACCCACTGTACTGAAGTACTTGTCTAAAAAGCGGGAGTTCCAGTGGGATACACAGATTTGACTACCTCAAAAACAACTCAGAAAAATAAAATATAAATTAAACAATGATAATAATTAGAATGGAGGGGGGAAAAAAAGGCATCTTGTTCAAGGATACGTGTTTAACACTGCCATACACTGATCCAAGTATTGAGTAGTGTGTAAGTTCCCGTGGTGTGTTCCTTAGAAATTGCATATCCACCTGCAGAAAGAGTCCCGTGGCACAGAATAAGTGAGGTGAGCGACAAGCATGTCCCATTAAACAACAGCGAAATGGGGGAAACTAAGTTGAAGTTGAACCTGAAAAGATTTCCAGATGAATCCTTTCAGCTTTGGGTTTTACTCACTCCTGTTTACCTGTTCACCAAGTAAAGTAAACTAAAAGTAAGTAGAAGCCAATATTGAATGTGGATAGGTATTTGTAAACGTCAACTGTCATTGTGATATAGAGGTAATGGCAGCTCAGGAAGCGGCCCAACATTACTCGAGTCATGAAATGCCAACAGGTTCAAAATAAAAATAAAAAATAAAATATTTATCTGTGCCTGCAGCCTTCAAGCCTGACATGCACTAGCATGTGGGTGTCCACAAAAGCAAGATACGAGATTCAGGGTTTGCTCTGTTCAATCTGGAAAAAAAGCAACACAAATTGTCTGTTAAAAGCAAACAAAACCATCAGTAAAAACACGGTCATATTTAGTGGGCTCTCTGTGTTAACTCACAAAACAATCTGTGGGGGTAAAAGTCAAAAAGAAAGTGGTTCCGTGGTTTAATGGTGGTTCCTTAAGATGCAGGAGTAGAATGGCAGCTCCAGCACAGGTTGTCCTTGCTACTGTCTGACTGAACAATTGTTCACACGCCTGCAGCAAGTCCTTTTCAGAGGAGAGAACACTTTCATCCGCCAAAAACGTTGCTTGCTCTGCACAACTATACACAAAAAACACAATTCTTTACAACTCCTTTACATCAGCAGGACCTAACTGCACTCTTCCCTTTAGATAGTCGAGAATAAAACCAGTCTTTTAGACATTGTCTCCCAAAGCCGCCGACCCCACTCGGGAGGATCCACTTCAAGGCTCGAGGCTGTGATGATAAAGTTGCAAATGCACTCGCATCTCCACCTACTGAGAGAGAGCGGAAGCAGGGCTGCATTCGGCCAGAAGATATGTAAACGTGACAGTGTGTGTGTGTGTGTGTGTGTGCGTGTAGTCTTCACACATTCACCGCCGCAGGTGTGCCTGCCTGTGTCGATGATCAGCAGGCTTATTCTGATCAAAGACTTTGGTGAGGATGACGAGGATGAGAAAGTATTTCACTCCTCTCACGCCCAGTTGAGGTTGAAGCCTTTCGAGAGCATGACAGACTCTAGGTCCTTGTCCTCCTCCTTCTCCCGAAGCCTCTGCTCCTCCAGGAGGGCCACCAGAGCATCGCGCTGCTCCACCACCTCCAACATCTCGTTCAGGATCTGCTTTTCCGTTGCAAGCTCCTTCTCCGTCTTCAGGTGATCTGGGTAAAGTGGTAAAAAAAAGAAAAATTTAGATTTTTGATTAAATGAAAGAAAACAGGTAGAGAACCAAATAGATTTGCATTAAAAAGGAAAATACGTTCATTCACACTACAACATGTAGTTTTAATTTGACGGTCTACTGAAAGAGATTTAAATGCAGTAATGTTGTGTGCATTATTTGTCTCGGACAATATTCTCCTGCAAATTTTCACCCATCGCCTTCTCCCTAAAAGCCCTGTCTGCTCTAATTAGTCAGCTGGCCCACTCTCTTGTGATTGGCCAAGTCCTAAGGGCATCTTTTGGAAAGGTCATGTGCCCTACCCAGCGGCTTCCTGGTCAGCTGCAAATCCTCTGTCGCCCCAGCAACAATGCTGTCGGTTCTAAATCCCTCGGGCACGTGCCTGTTGCATGCTACTTGCTGACGCAGGCGATTTACAAAAAACAAGTCAATACTGCTAATCATGTATTTCATACACTTCAGGAGTTCTCTACAGCAGATAGGGTCTCCTTTCGCCGTAGACCAAAAACCCACACACACTGAAGGAAATCAACAAACTTAAAAGCATCGTACGGGTTCTCAAATTAACATCATTGCATTAACCTTCCACTGCCATTCGTTCCCTGAGTTCCTGCTGCAGTCGACTCTGTCGGTCCTCCAGCTCCAGCTCTCTGGCACTAAAGGAAAAAAACAATAATATTTTTTTGGACAACTTAATTATTTTTAATGAGCCATAACAGCGTTCGAAATTCATGTTTTTCCGACAGTCTTGCATGATTTAAAAACAATGTTGGTTGCTGTGCAAAAAAAAAACATTAATCTAAAAGATGAATTCAATTACCTGTCAGGATGTAATAAAAGTGTTTTTCTAGACGGATTGCTAATGTGATCTCATATCATTTAATTGTATTATGTTGCAAAATTGTTATATGTTGCCATGGGCTAACAATCTCTTAAACTATGATGTGATATATACAGTATATTGTAATAGCAATAGTCAATAATAATTAACTGTGATATTAATTGATGTTATAATTAAAATAACAAATAAATGTGTATGTATACATCATGAGTGGACTCTGTATTAGATAAAAGATACTATTTGCCTAAACCATAAAACCTCACCATATCATGTTAATTTTGTATTATTAGTGAAATAATAATAATAATAATAATAATAATAATAATAATAATATGGAAAACCTAACCTTTATTTCAACCCGCAAGTGCAGCTGAGGTTGACAAAGTGCAGCTCAAGATGACATGGTGTCTCGGCAGATGCCTGCTCTTGTTCAACAGCCTTTATCAGTTCACCACTTATCCTACATCTCAATAGTCAAGTATGGTACTTACAATATCATGAGTTCTGACTCATAGCGGACCAAGGCGTTTTTCTCTTGTACGAGTTTGAACCATTCTTGCATTAGTTTGGGGTCGTCCTTCTTGCCCATGCCTGCAGGATGAAAGGAAGCACACAGTGGGAGTGAGACCGATATTGATGTCACACACACACACACACACACACACAC
>JAFBJU010000847.1:26463-50759 GCA_016785305.1 Colistium nudipinnis
CACACACACACACACACACACACACACCCACACACACACACACACACACACACACACACAGGAGGACTGACACACGCAGTGTAATGATGACAGCCAAGCCAGGATGTCCTTGCTGTGGGATGATGATGAGGTGGAAGAATGGACTACACACCGACGTGGCCATTTGTGCGGCTACTTGGTTTTTGGTTTTGGCAATTGCATAACACACACACACGCACGCGCACCCGTACACGCACACACAGGCACACACACACAGGCAATACCTCTTGGTGCAAAGTTGTTGGAAGTTTGTGTTAGCCAGTTTGGACATTCTGTGCTTTTCGTTAGAAACCTTTAGTTGTTAAAAAAAAGCCCAAACAAACACACCAATCAGTATCCAAGTCATTACAGGCAAGTGAACCCATGGACCTATAAAAATTATCTCATCCTCCCGCATATAAACCCACCGGCAGAAATAAAATCCCTTAGATCCCATTCATGCTGGGTGGTTTAAAGGTATAACAAAAACGAATGAATCATTCCGCTTCCTTTACATATTCAATTGCAAAGTCGAATGTTAATGGGACGACTTGCCAGTAAGACCAATAGCAAAGTCCACACTCCTCTATTAAGTCCGCCTCAGGGAACCGCGTGGTCACGGCATCACGCATTGCAGTGTTCACATTCTGCGCGCTGATTCCAAGCACGGTGCGGCCGCACACTTCCCCTGCAGTCCGGCTGCACTGTATGCAAAGAGGACCACTCTATACGGCATGCCCAGGAAGGTCTGCCGCTGAGGGAATTCATACTTTCATTTATCTGGCCGCAGCAGGTGGAGCCGAGCAGTTTCAATGAAGCAGCGAAAGGAGGAATCTCAGCGGGGCGCGACATACTGGGGCATATAGCTGGGGCCGAGGAGGCTCTCGCAAAGGAAAGAGAAAAACGTGGCACACGCATAAATGGCATGACCGTGGTCCCTGGGTCTCGCTTTGGCTAATTAAGAGAAAAGGGACAAAGAGAGGCAAAGCTCGAGAAAAGCCACTCATCCCTGGTGAGGAACACAACATGTGTGACAAAACAGGTGGAAAAGCAAGAACGAGTTCCCCAAATGGATCCAATATTGAGTGTTTTTCTCTCTCTCGTCCATTTTCGACTTGTTCCACCAACACCAAACCCTTAGCTCAAGGCTCTGAACACAAAGGAGAGCAGAGACTTGCAGTAAAAGAACAAAAAGCCAGCACACACATACAAACACAAAAACACGTTCCTCACACGGATTAGAAGCTCAGGCAAAATCACCACTGGCGGGTGTTAGAAACAGGGATGAACCAGATGATTTATAAATTTTTTTAAATCCTCACACCATGCAAGTGTGCCACTCCTTTAACCACAAACCTGGCCACATCTCAGGCCTTCACCACTCAGTTTAAGAACATAACATAATCTTGATATATTCAAAGGATAAGGGGGATCATTGTTTCGAGCCAAACGGAAGACAAAACACATGCTGTTGAAATACACACGGCAGCAGAGTAGTTTCCCCTTTCAGTGATTGCAGCTATTAAAAATAATGTGGAAAATATGGAGAACTAAAATTAGAACCTCCAGGATAACTATAAATTCACATGAGGGGAAAAGTTCTAGTGGACCACTCAGTAAATCCTGACCTTGCATACAGTTGAAGTCTACAAACTGTCCACTCATCCAAACAGTAAAACAACGGAACCATTTTAGTTGTTTTTTTCAATTTGGATATATTTGAAATGTTTTTGAATAATTTGGCCTTAATCGCATCTTCATTAATATGAGCAGCTTTGACGCGTCTTTGATCCCAAAGCTATGCGCAAATATTAAATGAATGATAAAAAACACGCTCTGTGATCCCGTTTCAATAAAGTCAAATTTCATTTGGTCGTCACTTATGAATGGCTGCGCATGAAGCTGAGCATACTGAGCTCAGTGCCCTGTCAATCTCAATCAGCGCTCATCACTACTCCAACGAGAGGGAAACCACCCAAATAATTACAGAAAACCCTGTGCAATATCATTTTGACCCGACTACCATGATGTTTGGCAGCTAACTGTGCAAGTCAACGGTTACGGCATAATCCAACCATATATTTTTGGGGTTACAGGTTACGTAACCCTCAAAGTAGCTGGAATCAGGCCTGGAACATGGTAGGTTACCCACTGACAGCGGAAACTGTATTAGGTTCTTTTTTGCTTTTGAAAAAGAGCGGTTCACAACTCGACAAAAATATTTGAGTGATGCCATTGTAAACTAATAATAAATAAAAAAAATACTGAAACATTAACATAAATAAATAACACAATTAACTCAAGGCATGCATTTTGATGAAATGGATACAATTGTACATTTAGATGTTTTCTTTTGTCTTCCTTATGATAAGCCACTGAGTTTTGGTAACATTCTGGGGAAACTCACTGAGCCTTAGACAAACGGTGTGGAAAGAAGGAGGAGGGAGTGTATGAGGGAGAGGGGGAGGAAGGGGGGGGGGGGGGGGGGGGGAACCGGGGGGGGGGGGGGGGCCAACCCGGTTCTGGAGGCCCGCCCGCCACAACTGTCAGCACAGGTGACGAGGGTTACGTTACCTTCAGGGGAACAGCAGGGGCAGAAGGAGAAGGAGAGAGGTCTTCGGCGTGGCATCCCCACATAGGGCTCAACTTCCACAAGACAGAGGGAGAGAGAGTGAAGGATGTAGGAGGGTGCATTGCAGAGGACACAGGGAGTGGGAGGAGGGGGGGGGGGGGAAGTGCGAGGAGGGGATAGTGGGGGGGGTTGGGGAAGAAGAAAGAACAAGAAGGAGAAAATCAAAGACACAGGGAGTGGGAGGAGGGGGGGGGGGTGAAGTGCGAGGAGGGGATAGTGGGGTGTGTTGAGGAAGAAGAAAGAACAATAAGGAGAAAATCAAAAGAGGGCAGGAGCACCGGGATAGGGAGAAGACAAATCACCTAGAGGGAGGAGGCGGGAGAGATCAACTCTGGGGTGTGAGGGGACGAATAAAAAGGGGTAAAAATAGGAGACGGGAACAGCAGAAGGAAGAAAACCTGGAGCACGGAAAAGGAAAATAATGCTCTGGTTTGAACCTGCTTCCGTAGTTTTATAGATCTCCCTTTAGACAACTGCACCCTACATCGGTAATGTCTGCGGTCAAATGTGCAAAATGTTTATTGGCGTCCGCAAAAGAATTTCGTCTCATTAAAAAAAGTGTCATAAAAAAATTACCGACGATAAACGGCAGATTCATCTCTCTACACAGACACGGGTATTTGCTTCTTCTTTAAGGTTGTTTCAGCTACTTGTTGTAAACTCTATACTTGCAACATGTTTACTATCACTCGGCTCAATCTGTTTCGAGTGTGGTGAGTTTTTAAGTGTAAATCCATTTTGGAGTGCAAATAAGGAGTTATTCCTAATATGCACCAGCAAAACAGATTTTTCTGGGGAAAAGTGGCGGACGCTACCTTAATAAGCCCAGGCGTAAAGACAGGATAATGCATAAAATACTTGAAAATGGGGAAAACTGCTACAGGGAGAATATAGAGATAATTAAAGGAAACCGACCCTTGATAAAACACACAAAGTGTGTATAGCGTTACACAAATAGGAGCTGGACACAGGGATCTTGGGGAGGAGGATAAAAGAGCAGTGAAATATTGGGTAGTTACTGCAAGGGACCATCACAGAGAAGAAAAAAGAAAACTGCTGGAATATGTGTTTTGGACAGACTAGAGTCCTAATAAAATCTTATGGCTTCACAAAGTAATGCAAATACGCTTGTGAAATGCATCGTTACCACCCAACGCTCGATAAATCGTGGGCTAATCATTCAAAGGGAGGATGAAAATTAAAAGGAAAATGACATAAAAAAAATAAAAAATAAAATATCGAAGCAATCTAGAAGTGCAGACACACTCATCTTGGCTATAGTTGCAGAGCCCCCTGCAGGACTTAATTACAACCATCCTGAGCGACTACGCGCCGAAACAATGTTCATCGTCCATTTATCAAGCGAGACGCAGGAACAAAAAGACAAGCTATCAGCAGGCAGACATCCTCGTCCGACACACCGCATTCAGTCGAAAAACAAAGTCAGATTGGAGCGGATGACCCCTCATGCCCCCGGTAAGCCAGATGGGTGTTATTGTTATTTTTTTTTTTTTACATTAGAGATCAACAACATCTCCTGTGACAACAACAACAACAAGCAGCAGCAAAAACATAAATAAAACACACAGAGAAGCACAGAAATGGCTCACACATGAGGAACTGCCCGGCCCCGTTCCAGTTGTAGTCAGAAGCAAACGCGGCTTTCTACCAAAACCCCGCTGACTTCACAGCAGACATGAGGAGTAAAAGATGCAGTCCAACACAAAAGGTAACAACACGTACCACAGGACGTCTCACCCAGACGCGGTGGACACAGCGTTACTGCTGACTAGACGCGGTTTAGCACATAACACACATCACACACACACAAACACACACACACACACAGGCACTCGGGGAGTTATGCAACTGAGACGGTATGAGAAAGTCGAGGGAGCCGCAGCAACACAAAGCTCTGAGGGGAAGCCAGCAGTTTAGTGCGTGTCAGTCCGAGGCAGGTTATAAAATATGGGTCTACTTGTACTTGTACAATACGTATAACCTGTATGCGCGTAGAGACACGTTCCGTGTTTGTGAACGTGTGCCCCTGATTTATGACTAAGTGCGGCTGAAAATGACAGATGGCATAACTTTATAGCAGAAATATGTTGAATTGGAACAGATGGATGAAGACTCCTGTTGACTGATGCTTTACATTCTATGTGGAAAAAATATCCTTTGAAGGATAAGGGTGGTCTAAGCCTATACTCTTGCAACTTGCCTCAATAAATCCAATGAAAAGACAAAAAATAAATAATCTTTTTTTTTTTTTTTTTAATGGTCTACTGAAGCAGCTGATAACTGTATTTAACTACTATAGGAAACGGAAATTCCACAGAATAATATACATTCTGTGCTCTACTTTGTGACAGGAAGGCATGCTGGATTGACCCAAAATAAACCGTGTGCCCTTATTCATCCAGGTGCAGTGGCCTCTACGTGGCAGAGAAATATGACATAACCGGCTTTGAATACCTGGTAGAATATGAGTTAGTTTTTTTTTCTTCCCAAAGGGATTTATGGAGAATAATATTTAAATATATGTAAAACCAACAGCCTCATCATTAAGACATAAGATAATACACAGAGAATTTCCCCAAAAATTTCAAAAGTGAGGTGCGGTATACGTTTCTAAGGTAAACGGTGTCAGTGCATTACTCTATTCTATTAGTCTCACTGTGTGCAGTGTTTTGTTATTTGGCTTCCTGTCTCTGCAATATGTGGCACTTTGCATCTCCGCTGCGGTTTGCATTGTAAAGTGCACTCTCCGACAAGTAAAAGTTACTCATAAATTTGTTCATTCATCATTCATAAGTTTAAGGAGATCAAAGAGGATCTTAAGAGGACAGCATGAGGCCAAGTGTGTGATCTCTGTTTGATGTAAAGAGGGTCTGAACCAAACACCTAGAGAGTGTGGAGGCATGGGAAATGGGGAAGGGTGAAGGCGAGAGAGCGAGGGAGGGGCGGGGTAGTAGAGGAGAGGAAAGTATTGCAACGTGGCTGCCAGCCAGTCAGTCGGCCAGGCAGCCAGCCACTCAAGGTAAATAAGGGGGGTAAAAAAAGCTCAAGTAGTAAACAAAAAGGGGGCAGGAAGGAGAGGTTGAGGTTAGCCATTAGGTTAGTTTCAAAGCGACAGATTTGAAATACATACCGCCCAGATGCAAGTCCAGGATTTCAGTGTAATTAGAATCTCCCCAATAGTCTACAATGACAGGGATATATTAGAAATAGGAGTTATTTTTCACAGCCCCAAACTGGGCATACAAACACACACGCACGCACGCACGCACGCACACTTTTCCAAAAAACTGAAAATAAATCATGCATGTTCTTGCAAACACACAGACAAACAAATACACACTGCAGCAATGCTCAGAACAAAGAGAGTCCATCAGTACTCACCACTGTGCATAATGTGGTCTGTGCAATATTGCAGTTTATGGCATTCCCCAAACAATAATAGACCACTGCATAGATTTGTTGTCTTGCTGTACACTGGCTCACTCTGCATCATTTCACACAGCTAACAGTGTGTGTGCTGTTGTGCGGCGTGTGCAAATCATGTTTCCTTTTTTATATTTTGGGTTGGATTTGACGAAATTGAGGTGCACAACAAAAATAAGATTTGACTGATGTAAAAATGAGGGATTGCAATATAAAAATATTTAATACGTTGTTCTTTCAGCTGAGGGTTCGGTGAGACCTTTGCCTGCACCATATTGAGTAAGAAACGCATATGGATCGAGGTTACTCACCATAAAAACATTTCAGTAGATAAGATCTCAGCAAACATCTGTATCAAGTCATGCGGCCACAGCTTGCGATAAATATCCTGATATAGAAGACGTCGGCCGGAAAACCGTTTTAAATTGGATTTCTTTGCATTTAAATTGCATTTATTTAAAAATAAAATATATAACGTAATCCGAGTCTCGCCCGGGAGTACAGAAACTCTCCTCGTTGAGAGGCGGTGAAAAAGACAAAATACATCCAGAGTGAGCACACACAAATCTATGTCGGGATACACATTCTCCTGATTGGCATGCAGCTCGGACTGACGACGGCGGACATGTCATGAACAAACAACGTTCAGAGATGGAGAACTGTTGCAGTGTGTCACCACAGATGGAGCCTACGCAACAGTGTGGCATGTCATTAAGTACAAAAAAGGAAACTACGGTAAATCTAATACCTGATTTTCTTTTCTGCTGTTTGGGTAATGTATAAGTACCTTTGTACAATCCTTCAAGAGAGTAGAGTGGTAAACGAGTTAAAACATACTCAAACACCGTGATTGCAGAAACAGTGGGTGGGAAAAGTCAGGAGTTATTTGGTTGGCTGGAAACCGTTCAGCGCATCTAATATTATGGGCATGCATTTGCATGATAAAGGTTTTTTTTATTTCATTCTGTTAAACATCAGATAAATAAGGGAGGAACTACGCTGTCACAGTGTATAACCTCAGTACCTCGCTCGCAGACAAAACCTAATTGACATGTTACTGCTGCTAAGCACTATTCATGCTCATAAAGCTCAACCACACAACGTCACCGTTAAATAATATATTCTTCACCTCAGAGGCATGTAGTCTGTGATAGTCCCTTGTCGGGACAAATTTCAGCATATTACGTTGAAGTAACAAACGTGCGTTTTTTTGCGCACCAATCCTCGTGCAAAAAAAATTGACACATGGACTAAAATCGTTTTCGACACAATCTAAACGATCACCAAGGGGCAACTTCAATGGCAATGCAATTTTATGTCACATCACTCTGCCCATTGACATTATAATTATTCCCCATATACGGATATAAAAATGCAGGGTCATCCCTGGCACAAACAATGAATTTAACCATCACACATTCAGATAATCACTGGGAAGAAACTTTGTTAAACTTACTACACTCGGCAGGTTCACTGAATATGGATGTCGCGTTTATCTGCAGTGGTGCTATACCACGCCACATGGGACAGACGAGGTTGTTTAAAAATGTATGAAGGTGCAAGTAAGAAGTCGTTACCTGCTTCTCCTCGCAAAGCTTTCTCCACAGCGACGCCCCTCTCCTCCAGCTGCCGCTGCTTCTCCTCCACCTGCTCCAACTGTCTCTGGATAATCTGAGCAGACAAGTCATGCAGGGGCACATTATTAATGACATGCGCACAAACATAAACAAACAGCGCCGCAAAGAATAGAACATTCGCCGCTAATTGGAACTAATTAGCTAATTCCACTAACGCAATATGTTGGCTCTCATTGAAATGCATTTCTTAAGGCGTAATAGCAGTGCAGCTGATGAAAGCTGTGTTGATTTAACCACGTAAGGGCAAGAGCCTGCTCTGATCAATCAGGCTTCCACAAGCAATATTTAATAAATAAATACATGACTAATGGTAAAATAAAACCACATCCCTTAAAAGAGTCCCTGGCTATTATTACAATTTTGGAATAATCTAATATGACCATCATGACACATTCGGCCCATCAAAGGTGTCCGTTTAGGAGGAAAACGGAGTACAACCAGTTCACTACTAAAGCACTTCAAGTATAAGTAGAATTGGTTTTGTCTTGTTTTTGAGACCTTCGTTGGCAGATTCGGCTCAGCGGGACCACTTTGGGGGGGAAAAGAGAATAGCCCTTTGGGTCTCATGAGTAGTGTTGCTGCCCAGCACCGTGATAGAAGTTAATTGGGAGCTGAACTGATGAAGGGGTAGACAGAGACATGTATTAAACGGGAAAGAACCCGCCTGGTATGAAAACGTATTTCCTCTGACGCCAACACACTGAGCCAGAGCATCCAGGCATTTATCAGCGCTATGCAGCCACGGGAGCTAAATGGGAAGCAGTGCTTTGGGTTCTGTAAATAGTCTCTTAAGGGAAGCAAAAATCCAGGCCAGCTAACCACCGCTCCGGGAGAAGAGCCGAGTCAGTGGAGTCGGTGCCTGAGTGCGGAAGGTACGGCAAGAATTTCAGAGGATTTCCTGACCAAAAATTGGCAAGATCTCAGGAGGGCAGAGTCACATTAGAGTGCGCATATGGTGG
This sequence comes from Colistium nudipinnis, assembly GCA_016785305.1. Taxonomy (NCBI): domain Eukaryota; kingdom Metazoa; phylum Chordata; class Actinopteri; order Pleuronectiformes; family Rhombosoleidae; genus Colistium; species Colistium nudipinnis. The sequence goes on from JAFBJU010000847.1 coordinate 35,154, forward strand.
CGTTAAAAAAAAATAAATAAAAAAAAAAAGGGGGAAAACAGGACAACTCAAGAGCAAAAGTGCCAACAGTGATAACGCTGTAATAATTTGGTTCTGTACATACGTACACATGACATGAATTCAACAACACCGGTGTGTGAAGGTGTTGGTGGGTAAGGGTGGAGAGTTCCTGTTGCTGGCGTTACCTGGGCTCTGTGCAGCCTCTTGAGTTCCTCCTGCTTGGCTTGTCGCCGCGCAGCTTTCTGGACCCGTCGTGTCAGCTTGGCATTCAGCTCTTCCTCGGTGTAGGTTTTCTGGCAGAGCAACAAAAACATGGATTAGACAGGTCTCATTCGCAAACTGCTAATCCGCCGGCTCCACAGGGCCCTGGCCCCTTCAGGAAAAAGAACAGTAGAGAGGAGAGGAGGGGGAAAAAGATTGGATCGTCGAACGAATGAGGATCAACAATATATTCTGGATTCACTACTGGAACGTCTACTTCACTAGGCCTTTGATTTTGAGATTTCAAAGTACGGTATGGCAAACATCTTGGGAAAACCACGAGGCACTGTACATCAACTTCACCGTAGCGCTCAAAGATACAATCCTTTTTTTGTTGTCATTATTATCCCTAATAAACAAAAATACAGTATGCGAATAAGCAAAAGTTTGGCCCCTTTGAGATGACTTGTAAGCACATAGAAAGCTGGCGCAGGTAAAGAGAATAGGAAAAGAAAATGTGTCGCAGTTAAACCAGTGGCAAGATTGGAGTACCCACAGGGCCACCGTGACAGATAGGCAGGTTATTATCATAGCAGGAACAGTCCCTGGTAACAATAGATGCAGAGGTGTCGCCGCGACCGGAAAGGTGAGTGTTATTGTAAACAAAAAAAAGCCGTGTTTTCACGAAGTGAATATCGGGCAGCGAGTGAGGGGGGGCGCCGCGCTTCTCAGTCGCATGCACCAACGGGGGACGGTTAGCTGGAGGCCAGATGCACATGAGGTGTTATGATTGAATACCGGCACATGCGCAGAGGGGTGGGGGCGGAGTGGGGGGGGTTCAGCGGGAACATATGAAATACTACCTTTGTGGCGTATGATCTCTTGAACGCCAGTGCGTGGGGAACATAAACGGACTTGGGGAAGACAAAACATAAAAAAAGGGAGGAAAACAAAAAAAAAACATGATACAGATGAAATGATTAAATGGGTTAATAATTATGTTAAATCGGTCAAAATTAAACAAAACAAAAAGTAAATAAAAAAAATTACAATTTAGCTGGTATGATCAAAACAGGCAATGTTAATACCCCACGTAAAAAAAACTAAAAAAACATTGACAAGGTGCAGTGACATTTTATACATCTAGGTTAATTCAAAATTAGTCAAACGACACTGACAAAAACTAAATCACTGACGACATGGTGTGAAAGACGCATTTCACATTCTGAGACCAGAGATTTTAGAGACCTGTCTTCCCGTAAAGTGGAAAGAGAGGTCCGTTTGAGAATACACATGTACCCAACACACTCACAAATCTGGGAAACTATTAAGACTATAATAAAGACTAAATCTAAACAATTCCTCGGGGCGCTGATTGAATTACACGCGGCCTGCAGGCATGACAGACCGTTAGACTCCCATTACTGTAGCTTTACCGTAGCTTTATATAGTCCAGATTCAGATCGATGTTTACGGAGCGTTAAAAAATTAAAATTAAAAGTAAAATGTAGAAAGAAAACTGAATGGAGCAAGTCTGACTATTATCATTTTTTCCCGTAATTATTGGATGCATGCCTCTTGGCCTTGGAGTTCGACTGGAACTATCTAAAACCACCAGAAACACAAACACAGAGTGAGCAGCAGTGGAGGCCATCATTTTGAATTTCAGCCATAAACGTAAGGAACGCACATTTCTTAAAAAGTAATAGCTCGTATTGTAGAAACTTGGAATTATGTGTGCAAAATTTCTGCACAGTCTTGAGTCGAATGAGTCCAGTCTTCAATAATTCACAAATTTACTATTACTTACAGTTATTACGTTTATTTGAAATTCAAAATCATTTATCCACCACCGCACAATACCTCCTCATCGTCTTTGTCCTTCTCTCGATCAACCTCTTTTTCCCGCTCTCTTTCTTTCTGCCTCTCTTTCACCCTCTTTTTTGCCATTAACTCCCTCCTTCTCTCCTTTTCCAGTTTCTCCTCCTTTATCGCCTCCTTCTGTATGTCTGACACTAGGTCAAAGATGTCCATATGCCGCTAGGAGTGGAAGACATTATTCGAATGGAAAGTGTTTTTTTTTTGTTTTTTTTTAAAGAGGAAGCAAACACAGACACAGACACAGAAGCAATGGACTGAGGAGACATCTAACTCTGCAAATGTTGTTTCATCCACTGTTGTTTGGAAAGGCCAAACTGACCGACCTGCCAGGGAGTTGCACGCTGAGCATTTTAAAAAACATTGTGCTTTGCACAGAACGGGATGGACACATAGTCAGCTTGAGAAGTTTTACTCAGCTTATCTGTAAATGGAACAAAATATACGGTGCACTCTCATTTTCCTGATAAATGTGATTAGAAAAATGGGCAATGAGGTTTCAAAGGGCTGACAGATTACAACACCATGCTGTGTGAAGGTTCGGAATTTTGACGAGTCATTTTAACTCCAAGAGTTTTGCTGACTCGTCCTGCTTCGGGCAGCTGGACTCTATTATCTCAGTCAACGCTCTACATGTCAACACATCTCATCAAAAAGATGTCACATTGCGTCTATTTTTACTCACATCTCCCTTTGACTTCTGGGAGGATCTCTCCAGCACGTCGTCACAGGACAGGTCCGAGTCCTCGGAGAAACTCAAGTTCCTGCGTGTTTTCATGTCTGCAACATAGAAGCGCACAAAGAAATAATTGGCTTTTGTTAAATGTAGAGCTTTAACTGCCAAATTATTAATAAATAAATCGATTCTAAGCCCTGGGTCACCTGATGATTTCCCAACGGGTGAGGCTCTTTTCTTCCCTGAGTCCTGAGTGGTGGAGCTGGAGGACGGTGTGCTCGGACAAGATTTCTGGTCCTTCTTCTTTTTGTCCTTCTTGTACCCTGAGAACACAGCCTTCCACAGCGACTTGTGCTTGTGGGGCGTCTCGTCCGTGCCGGAGAGCTTGCCGCCGCCGTCGTTCTTGGCTTTTTTCTCTTTCTTATTCTTGCGCGGCGAGAAGAGGGAGCTCCGCTTCTTGCTCTTGCTCGCCGAGGAGCCGTCTGACGAGGCCGCCGAGCTGTCCAGGCTCTTGTTGCTGCTGAAGAAGCGCTCGGGCAGAGTCTCCACCTTCTTCGACTCCAGAGCTTTCACTGCGGAAGTCTTCGGAGACACGGCCGACTTCTTGCTTTTTCCGGTGGTGTCTGGGGTCACGTTCCAGGCCACCTTAGGCGAGGCGCCCCTGTCCACATCGGACTCTTTCATTTTGTTCAGCTGCTTGGCCATGGCGTCTTTGAGCGCCTGACTCTTGACAGACTTTTCTCTGGCCCGTATTCTCTCCTCCGCAATCTCCTTGGCCTCCGGAGAGAATTGCGTTGCTTTCTGTGCCTTGAAAGCCGGGTTGCTAGGTATATTGGGTTTACCGTTCTCCATTGCTAGAGCCAGATGCAGAGGAGGCCTTTCTCTGCTGGGCTTGCTGGTGGGCGGAGTATAGCACCTGTTCATGCTGGTTTCCGGCGTCCGCTCATCGAAACCCTCCTCCACGTCGTCCGCGAACGGAATCTCCTCCACGGTCTCCACAAACGACTTCCTCACCCCCTCCGGGCGAGGCTTCTTCTTCTCCCTCATAACCACCACCGGAGGTGCTTCGGGGACGACCTGCGGTGATGTGACTTTCCTGGGCGCGGGCTTGGGAGCAGACACGGGGCTCGGCTGGGTCCTCGGCGCAGGGACGGGAGACTTGGCCTTCGCCGGCTCCTTGGCACGCTCGGACGGAGGTTTGTCCGTTCCGTTGCTCCAGGACGCTTGGTGTCTCGGCAGCCTGTGCACGGCGGGAGATTGATTGGCAGGCACGGGCGGCGGCGGACTGGAGGGCGGGGTGAGCAAGGTGGAGTCGGACATGTTGTAGCTGTCGCTGTTTGCCGTCTGGCTGGTGGCCATGCTCCCGTTCAACCCCAAGCCGGAGCTGCTGCTGAGATCCCTCTTCTCGGAGCCATTGGTCTTGGGCTCCGCAGGAGCCACGGGCGCGATGACCTGACCTTCCAGAGTGATGTTGAGTCTGCGGATGATAGGGCGGCCGGTAAAGGCAGGCTTCTGTCCCTCCGACACATCTGGAGACTGCGTCTTGACAGGGGTCGGGTCCTGTACCGGAGACTTTGCCAGACTCTTCTCCAAGATTTTGCTACTGCGATCCAAAGGAGTCAGACCGAGGCTTTTTCTTATCTCAGCACTCTTTAACCAGAACTCCTCTATGATATCGCTCTTCTTGGATGGATTGTCCTCCGTCGAGGAATCTATAGAGGTCGGGGGCTCTGGCGAGCCCCTGTCAGGTTTGGTCATGGGCGTTGAGGTGACAGCGGGGACTGGCTGAGTTCTGACGGGGGAATCTGAGGCGAGGGGTGACGACGGTTCCTGACAAGGCGGAGGCCGGGAACAGATTGGGGAGAGGGGGTTCCCTGTGAGGGGGCAAATGGAGCGGTGAGGGTAGACCGGGGATTGAGGAGTGCACTTTTCTGGTAATGGGGTTGGCTGGGAGCAGATTGGTGAGCTAACCGGGGACCCCACAGGGGATCTGACCGGTGACTTGATTTCTGGCTGGAGTGGGGAACCCACAGGGGATTTTGTGGGAGGAGTGCGCGGCGATGGGGCAGAGACATTAACAGGAGAAGTAGCGAGAGCGAGAGCAGGAGAAGGGCACAGTGGGCTCCTGGCAGCCGGGGAAGGAGTTGTCCTCTCAGGCTTTGTTTCCTCGGGTATGAATGGATCAGGGAAAAAGCGGGTGCCAGGAGATTGCACAAGAGGTATCTGGAAAGATAACAGAGGAGATTAGAATTGAAAAAAAAAACTCCAAAACTGACTACATTGAGCTTGCTACGTTTGGAATGAACTCACCTGCGTCTCAGGCGCTGGTGATGGTTTGAGAGGGGAAAGGATGAGATCTTCCTTCTGCATCGGGCTGATGCTGGTCGGCCCTGAATGCACAAATCACACATCGTTACAGCCTTGTATTCTTCGATAACATAAACAATATATATACTGTATATATATATATATATATATATAAGTGATGCAAATGATTTGTGACGTGTACCAATAGTGGAGGCCATTCCCGCACTTTCAGATATCTTGTCATCTTCAGGAAGTGCGTTCTCCGATGGGTGCAAACGAGCCTCAGCCTCAGCATCAGAAGGGATGTCATCTGGAATGAAAACATAACATTATGAAAATGTGATGCATCGCTATCCACTTTAGAATTAGAATTTCCTGCATGTGATTGTGAAATTGCTATTCCGCTTATGTGGAAAATGCTTTACCCTGATCCATCTCAGTACCAGGCTCAATATCTGCAGTGTCTGCTTCTGCTTCCAGGGCTTCATCCTCACAGGGCTCTGAAGCAACAAAGAAATACCAAGAAATGAGTAACACATACTCAGTTTTGACTTTCTGTTGAAACTTCCTAACAAACTAAGCTTCACTGAACCTTTTTTTTCTCCAAGTAAATAAAAAAAAAAGCAAGAGTAATTCTGCAGAGGTAGGCATTGCCATAGAGACTGGAAAAGGATGAAATCGCTTCCAAAACTTTCCACTTTAAGGAAAATGCCCTGGCAAGTACAAATGAAAGCACACAGTCCCACAGTCAGTGAATATGAACAAAGGAGTGAGCACATTGTAGCATTAGTAAATAGACACATGCAGTTATCCATTTGTAAATGGATGACTTTTGAACCAGGCAAAAAGCGATACCGAAATGTTAATGACATGAAAGAGAGGAGCAGCAATCCCTCATGTAAACGACGTTTGTTGGATGAGATTATCTTTCCAAACTAATCTGGAAACAGGGAAAATAATCCACACAGTCAATCCGTGCAATTGTGACATAATATCACGACATTAACCATCACTTGAGCTAAATGCAAAAAAAAAAAAAAAAAAGGGCATTTGTTTATACTGGAAGTACAACAGACTCCGGCAGTTCTTTACCAAGCACTTTCCTAAGCTTTTAACCCAAAACACAAGGGCTGCCTATGAATCCAAATACACAGAGGCTCTCAGTCCATTCAGTCAAGCTTTTAAACTGTGGATAAAGTACTTCAACAGTCTCATTCTCCGAACGTTGTGCAAGTACAAGTGCTATTAAGGGGTTAGTCCAAAAACAATAAGAGCAGATCACAACGAAATACTTCGCATATTACCCATCAGGGCCCGAAACCTCTGTGGTATCAAGTGTTTTTAGGCCTCGATAGCTCTTTTGGTCTCTGGAGTGCCTTACACGGAAGTGCAATAAATCATGTCAGTAAAGAGAGAGTACATATTTTGGAAGTTGGAAAGGGTTGGATGAGAGGCTGGGTTATGAAAGTTGAAATTCAGACGCTGATCTGATCCCAACCCTCGAGAGTGACAGGCTTGCAGCATGCATGCTTGTGAGCCTACGCGTCCCCGCACGCGCTTCTGCATGCTCCAGGAAAAGGCCAGCCGATAGATAGATAGATAGATAGATAGAGTGCGACTCTAAGGCGGGACGCCGAGATCCCTTTGAAATCTGAGCTACCTCCAGACATGGACTCCAACCAGACTCTCACTGCCTCGTGTCGGGCGGATGTGTGGGCGGGTGCTACGTTCAAACCCGAAGATATAGAACAACGAGGGGATAGATGGCGGGGAAATAACGGTAAAGTAATTAGACACATGGGAAAGAACACAGCCGAACACAAAAGAACAAAGCACAATCACAAAACCAAAGGAACGGAAAAGGGGGTTATGTGGCGCACTGGGATGCAGTCGGAGAACTTTGACGTTCACCCCAGCGGACCGACAGCAACTCTGAATGACAAATTAAAAGACGGGCACAAAATTAAACATTCCCAGGAAAAAAAAAAGAGCAATGTGACAACAAAATGTACAAAATCAGAGATGATTATGAACAACAGGTGGGTTAGTTGGGGGAGGTGGCTCCTCCTGTGGCAGACAAAGAAATAAAAACAGAACAGCAGCAGCCACACTGATGAAGCAAGACCCTGATCCTTTACACTGTGAGGCCCACGGCCTTCCCAGGCGTTGGGCTCCTCTGAGCGGGTTACCTGTGGAGGAGGGCTGTGTGAACTCAGAGGGTTGGGAGGCCGCGGCCCGCCGGCCATCTCCGTCTCCCTCAGAGTCCAGGTGTGTTTCCAGCAAACCTGGAATGGCCTGAGGATCCACAGGCTGCAGGATTTGTTGGATCTGTAGGTTCCTGGCTAGATGAGGGGTGCGTGTGAATGTCGCAGTGTTGCGTGTTTGGGCGTGATGAAGTCGTTTGAACCATGAAAGGGGTGGCCGGTTATGAGAGATGAGAGAGAATGGCGCAGGGAGAGCAGAGAAACACAGAGGAAGGGAAATGAAGGCAGAGAAACTAGTTAGACTACACAGGGTAAAACAAAAAAAGAAATCATCACAGGTGAGCAAGAGGGAGGCCGCATGCACTAGACTGCAAAAAAAGGTTCAAACACAGTAATGGGCAGTTAAAAAAAATATAATAATAGTATACAGTATCTTCTATAGAACAGAAAAAAAAGCTGCTGCTCAAAACCAAACCAAGCCATATCTGCAGCACCTAGGTGGGAAACACAAACGTCTCTGGCATTTATCAGATTAGTACCTTAAAGCCAGTAGCCAAAAACTGAGGTATTAAAAAGCAGGTTCAATCGTGAGTGGCAGTAACAAAAAACAAGCTTTCCATTTAAATCCAATGCAACCAACAAACCAAATCACACACAAAAAAAAGGAAAGAAATAAAAACACTCTTTGTGGGAATCCTTGAAAAAGAAATTTCAACCAGCCAGCATTAAAGATCACTCTGAAAGTCACTGCAAACACATCCGCAGGCAGGTTGTGCTGCTACCTTTGAATGTACCAACATCCTCTTCATCTGTCAGGCACTTCTCAAGCCAAAGGCCGGACCGGAGCTCTTTATCCCAGGGGCAATAATCTCCCTCTGGCAGCAGGGAGCCCCAGCAAAATATTGAATTTCAATTTCAAAAGAAAACACGCAAACAAATGCATGACCACAAAGACAATAGACACAAGGCAGAGGGGGAGGTTAATGAGGGGACGGGGGTAGATAGGGAGGAATGAGGCAGAGGAAGCGTTGACACGACACATGAAAGAGAATTCCATACAAAGCAAAAGGTTGTTCTGAGACAAGACACGGGAGTGTACACGTACAAAAAAGGACAAAAAAAAACCATTTCCAGTTTTCCCAGATCGCACGGAGAGCAAACATAAATTTACCTTCGCTCGACTCTTCGTCCTCCTCTTCCTCTTCGTCGTCGTCCTCCTCCTCTTCCTCCTCTTCATCCACTTCACCGTCCCTGCTGACCGCATCACCCAGGGCCTCGCCCTCCTCCTCCTCCTCCTCCTCCTCCTCGTATTCGCCCCTCAGTTTGGCGTGGAGCTCTACCGCCTCCTTCCAGGGAACACCGCCCAGGTCCGAGGGGCTGAGAGGATGCTGCTGCCCCTCCGCCTCTTCCTGGTCCTGGTCCGGATCCTGGTCCAGGTCCTGGTCGTCTTGCTCATCCTCCTCCTCCATGTCCGATTCTGAGCTACTGTTAGAGCAAGTAGTACGTTTTTACTGGGCACAGTTGAGAAACAAGCTAAGGCTTGCTCCTACATTCATTCATAATGGTAATAATAAAAGGTAAAAAAAAGGTATAATTTGTCATCTTTAATTTGCATTTTTTTTTACATGGGGTGTAATCAGAAATCTGCACCAGTTCTCAACAATGACTGTTTTAATCTATACCGAGCCTCCCCCCCAAATTGCTTAATTTTTATCTCCAGATTATTTGTGAACAAAGAGGCCATCCCATTTTCCCCAAGCGCAAAGTGGTTGAATCAAGTTTCTCATTTTTGTCCAATTAAAGTTATTCAATATACACTATATATACTATACTATATAAATCGAGCGCCTACCTGGAGCCAAGGTCGGCGTCTGCGGCCTTGTCGGGCACACTGCTGAGGTTGTGTTCGGCCAGCGTCTCCTCGGGCACCTCCTCCAGCTCCTCCTCCCTCTGCAGGGACAGCCGGTAGTTCTCCAACTCGATGCGCTCCGGCGTTCCACGCAAACGCTTGGCCAGGTTCGGCTCCTGCAGTCCATTGACCTCTGCCGCTAAATGAGCGAAACGATGACATCAGCAAGGGAATGACGAGACAGAGAGCACAATGCACAACGGAGAATCAGCTCGGAGGAGAGGAGCAGCTTGTACAACCCTACAAGCAGTGTAACCGGAAGGACTGATTGTAAAGGTGTGATTCAAATTCTAACTCTATATAAATATAATGGTAAATTGGCATCAAATCCATCAAACACCCAACAATTAAATTAGAGCATTTTCACACACAAAATATATATATATATATTTATTCTAAATAACTCACTCTTTAAGCAAATCTAATTTGTATTTTTAGGACAAACGGACAACAACACACCAATTCCAGATCTACAGAATTTATTGTGTTAGAATTTATTCCTACAGAAATCAAATAAGTATTTTTTGTTATACTACAATTATAGGTACAAGGTTGGTGCCTTGCCTTTTTCCCATCCTAGGGAGCATATGTTAAAACTGTTTTTCCAAACCCTTCCTGTCAAATTACTCAGTGGTTACTGGTGAACGTGAGGGGAATGCACAAAAAACTGCGCCTAAAATATTTTTGGAATCTCGTTGTCTCTCTCTCCCAATGACCCAAATGTAAATCCCAAAGCCCAAAAGTAAAAGTGTGATAATGAATGTGTGATATTTGATACTGAAGCTTATTTCCGGAGACTGTGGACAAACAGCTGCTATGGATTTATTTTTTCTGTCTCTCAGCAAAGAAATAAGTCTGATAAGTCAAACAGCTGTGACGAAAAAGATTAATTATCAATTTTACGCTTTACTTCTCCAATGCATCCAATCCTAACAAATAAAGGACTAAAGCTTTCAATGACTTGACAGGTGCTGTCTTTAAATGTTTTGCATTATAATCATGTTTAATTATATCATAAAATATTATGACTAGAGATAAAACACACATTATAATCCAAGTGAATAATACAGGGATTCATCCCATATTGGATTTTAAATTAATTTCACTTTGACATTAACATAGATCTAGGGTGATGGACTTCAAATACAAAACAATTATTATTATCTATCTTACTGAATAATATAATTTATTTTGAACCTCTGTTGCCTTTCTTTAGTAAAGAAACAAGATTCGGTAATTGTTTTTGTATTAAATGCTGCGAAATTAAAGTATTATTAGTATCGGTATTTATGTGTGACTATTTCAATTTATAATACTACACTTGCCACAAATCACCGCAGGCCTACAATTTACTAACTTGAATTCCAGTTGTTAATTTTCAGGGCAACCAGCCTACCCATTTCAGCTCTTTCTAGTCTATGATTACATTTCCCTATGATACGCAAAGCAATAAATGATAAAAATGATGCACTGTATTGAGCAAGTTGCAATCTGTCAGGGGGGGGAGGATGAGGGATGCAGGCGGAGATCGAAGCCGAGAAAACGTGACAAAGGAGTGAAAATCAGAGGAAAACCAATTACAGGCACTAATTCAAGCACTAGTAGAGCTGTCAGTTTTAAACTGCTCTGCTCTGATAGGAGGGGTAAAGGTAAAGCTCACAAAAGCACTGATACAGGCACCTCATCGCGGAACGGTGAGTTTCAGAGAGGCTGCAAAACATCGTACAAAGAGAAAGAATCACATCACAAAGCAGCCTCTAAACGAAACACATCACACAGGAGGAGGTCAAAGAGAGCAGCGACAGTCACAAAGGAATAAGGCTTGGCTCTTCGTTAAAACACAGGGAGACAAAAATCCTGCAAATGCCAATTTGTAACTAACATATAATAGTTACCGATTAATCAAACAATAGCAATGCAAAGAGGTCAACTCTAATAAATATATAACTAGGACGGAGTCTGTCCAACTGTTTTTAATTTCCAAGCCAAGAAAAACGAATATTGTCGCGTAGAAATAAATGTGAGATGCACCATTCACTTGCTCAATTTATTCCGCCATAGCAATGCTTAGCTGCTGCAGGCAATCACAGCTGATAGACGGCTGCCAATAGAGGCCGAGAGAATGCTGCATCTTACAGAGACGGATTCATCACTGAGACGAACGACCCACACAATTTACATGAGCGCTCCGCGGGCTCGGCGAGGCAAGAGCCTCGGCTAAATCTACACAGTCTGATTAGTTGGCGGGGAGGGAAAGGAAATAAGAAAGGTGGGGGGCGTGAGGGGGTGGAAAAAAAAGAAAGTCATGCTAGAGTAGGTTGAGGAGGACATTGATGGTGAAACAGCAGAGGAGGTAGATGCAGTAGGTGCACAGGAAGGGAGATTCTAAGGGGTAGTGTGCCACCCGGTGGCAGGTCCAGGAGAGTGTGCGGCGCAGGGCGCGCAGAGGATCTCCCACCGCCGTGGCCAGGCGGCAGAGTGCAACAGCCACAGCAAGAGAGGAAAGCGGGGTACCTGAGGGCTGAAGCGCGGCCGAGGGGCCGGCTGCCGCTGCCAAGGCCCGGCCAGGCGCGTCTACGGCCACCGAGGACGTCTGGGGCGGCTGGTTCTCCTGCGAATGAGGAGGGGCCACAAATGTTTTCATTTTCGTGAAAAGGCTCCCTAGTTCATGGTACGCTGCTTCCGAGAGCCCAACGCACGTGTCCCAACGGAAAAATCATTTTGTCATTCGAACGCCCGCCAATTTGGATTCCCCATGTGAATGTGGTTTAAGTTTAGAAAAGCACGTACCTTCGCCGGAGTGGGAGCAGGGGAGGGAGCAGGCCTCTTTCTCTGAGCGTAGCCGGACAGACGGTAACAGTAGTGGGGCTTGCAGTAAAATTTCCCTGCGTGATAAAAAAAAAAGGGGTTAACACAGGCTAAACAAACAGACACGCCGAAGGTAAAGATTAACATACACCTCACAGTCTCCGTGTTTTCTTTTGTTCAATCTTTTCACACAGTGTGTTTGTTATTTATAATGAAGGTATGACAAAAAAATAAATAAGCATCCTATCCATCTTATTTCAGGCCATCGGTTGGTTTGATGTTCCGTGACAAATTCTGACAAACAACAGTTCTATCTCACTGAACAATCCGGTGCCTGTTCTTGAGCACAATAAACAGCTCACAGGAACAAATGTGGAAAAATGAGTCTTGGCTGAGGGCTCATTGTCATTTAACGTAAGGTTATTTCATTTCTCTGAAAGTGACATTTACTGTTGCAAAATGTGGAAATTATGTTTTGGTATTAAAGCGAATTTTTGATTATTCAAAAGTTTGGCAGAATATAAGGGTCACTTTCGGCCCATTCATCCCACTGCTGTGATCACTAACCCATAGCTCAATTTCTGCTGCCTGCTTCTAATGTTTAAGTCTGTGACAGATGACGTATAAGAAAACAAAAAAAATAAATTAAAGAAGTTATGTTCATACCATCCTCCACGTCAAAGGCATAGGAGGAGAGGCGTAGTGTGGTGTTACAGTAGTCGCACTTGAAGCAGCTGCGATGGAAGAACTTGCCCTCCGCACTCAGCCTCTCCATCACGTACACGCGCTTTCGACAGAAGAAGCAAACGTCGCTGCCTCCGATGTTGACGGGGAACTCCTTTCTGAGGGAGCCCTGAGGAAAGAGAGAGAGCGAAAGCATTTAATCAGTCTTTAGGGACACAAACAAATCTACAAAAATGGGAATGGGTAGGAGAGGCCTGGGCGCCCTATAGAAATGGTACAAATCACCAAGCCACAATCTCACCGAGCTACCGTCAAAGCGCACCGGGTATTGAGCTCTTTCATTATCTGACCACGGCATCACGGCAAGTCAAAAGGTCATTTATCATTAGGAACAAGGGAGTGCAGTTGGGTCCCCTTATCTCTGCACAAATGACGATCCCCAAACACCAGGGTGGCCCAAACTTTTGTGACGGGTGGAGGGAACACACTCTAGGGGTGGAGGGAGATGGGTCAACATTCAACCGTGACAGAAAGCCACGACATCGTTAGGTCGTTGTACAGAACAACACTCTCCGGCTTCGATTTGCCCAGCCGCGTGCCGCCCCCCAGCCCCCCAGAACAACGAGCTTACCAGATCCCTCTTTTCAGTCAGGGGCTTGGGATCTTCCCGAGAGTGAAGCTGACTGGCTAACTGCTCCGCCAGCGAACTTACGCCCCCAGTGTACATTCTTACATAGCGCTATGGAAGGCATCAGGGAGGAAACAAGAGAGGTGGACATTAGAGAACGGAGGGTAAAAACGAAAGAACATGAAAAAAAAAAAAAACAGACAGAAGGGTGAGGAGTGTAAGAGGAGGTCACACACATAGGCAGTGTTTAAACCAGGAGGGCGTCCACAAACATGACAAAGCAATGTGTCCATGCTCGAGTTAACACGTGTTGAGATGTGCAGGCAAGGCCGAACATAACCGGAGCACACTAAACAACTCCAGGGCTGTTAAACATGTTTCTCCATGAGTTTCAAGTCATAAATACTCATTAACTATATAGATATAGATAATTAGTGGATTTGGGACTCAAGAAAATGAGATTACTATCTCAGTATTTAAAAAAAATAATAACAATACCACATTTCATTCCATTTTTCACACAAACACACATGATGTTATTATATGACACCAGGGAGAAGAACGGAATAACCCCATATCACGGTTAAGCTCAATCTATTTAGACTTAACACAAAATCTGCTTTTTTGTATCCTCACTAAACTGTAGGAAGAATTCAGGTCACAAACCTAAGCCATGAAATCGCCGCAGATGAGATTGGGGCGCACGCTGCTGTGCTGCAGTCCCGCTGCATTGCAAAGTTGTTGCTCTGCCAGAGTTGGAACTGTGCTCATCAACAGGGGAGTCACACTCCGTGAGATTTTTTTTGCAGCCAAACGGCTCTTCCAATTCAAATCAACTACCACGGGCTCCCTTGGCAAATTAACTGTGGGAAGCATAATTGAGTTCCGCGCGCACCACAGCAAAGAATATAATGATACCAGATAGAGTCACAATCACGGGGACTGATCACTCACCCACATATTTAACATGAATACAGTACACCATTCACCATTCCAATTCTCAAGTGAGCTCAAGCAGTGTTGGGTCATGTCCACCACTAAGCGGGACTTATGCAGGGAATGAGTATGCAGGGTCCACGAAAAACCGGGCGGAGGGGTTGTGTGTCAACAACATCGCAATGCATTCGTTCCAGGCGTGAAGTGGCTACCTGTCTCAAGCTTTCAGAGGAAGGGGGAGAACCGGGGGGAGTCTGGGCTCGGGACAGGTGCCATTGTTCCATGAAAAAACGTGACGGCTTTTTCTGAGGCTCCACGAAAGAGGGGGAGAGGATAAATACCTTTTTTTTTTAAATATAAAACAAACATTTTGACATGCAATAATAGATTTTTTTGTTTCTGTTCTCTTCGACAAAACGTACAAAAATGTAACTAACGAAACATTAGGGGTTTAACATTGGCCTGTTGGTCAGCTTCATTCCACCTGGGGTTCTATTCTGCACCCACGTATAAGCATAAATTGTTCAATATGCAAAAATATTTTTGCGTGTCAATATAGCCCTCATTAAAAAAAGTAAGCAGACAATTTAAGGCATCTGGCAATGCTTTCACTATTCAAACACCCTACACATCTTGCTTTGTGATCGCCGTGCACAAACCTCTGCTTAACACGCCCCAGCCTGTGTAGACCGCACACGTCCACACCCACGAAAATAACAACGGTTTATGCAACAGCCGAGTAACCCATTGCAACCACCAGAGGGCAAACAGAAAGAGGATACTGGGATATAAGTGGTGTCGACTCCAATAAGGCAAAGACGACCAACAGACCAAGTTAACCAAAAACGTGTGTTCATTAATGTGTCGAAATGTTGGAGAGAAAATCGGCTGTCTGCATTAATCGAGAAATGTCACCTCTGGTCCAACTGGCTTGTTTTCAAACTGAGAGGCCAGTTGCTCGGCCCTCTCCTGAATACTAAGCACAAACAAGGGCATTTGGTCATCAGACTGCAGAGGCCTGGCTGACTCCTGCAGAGAAATGGATTATTCTATCACCAAAGGGTTGCACGAGGAGGCAAAGGTTCTTATTCTCTGTCTTTTTAGTGTTTTTTTCCAGCAACAATCGCCATTCCAACAAGCTTGTCATTGTGGTGCAGACAATAGCAGGTTTGTTCGTCGTTGTTTGCACAGCTCCAGCTGACAGTCTTTAATTTATGTGGTAATGTTCGCCCGACTGGTTGAACTATAAAAGCGATGCCCTGCAGTTGGTAAGGATAGCCGACCAAAACCTCCCAAATCAACGGACTACACGAGAGATAAACAAAACAAAAAAGCTGGAGTGAGCCTGCATTGAAGTAAAAAAAAAAAAAAAAAA
>JAFBJU010000847.1:50778-107759 GCA_016785305.1 Colistium nudipinnis
AAAAAAAAAAAATATTCTATCACCAAAGGGTTGCACGAGGAGGCAAAGGTTCTTATTCTCTGTCTTTTTAGTGTTTTTTTCCAGCAACAATCGCCATTCCAACAAGCTTGTCATTGTGGTGCAGACAATAGCAGGTTTGTTCGTCGTTGTTTGCACAGCTCCAGCTGACAGTCTTTAATTTATGTGGTAATGTTCGCCCGACTGGTTGAACTATAAAAGCGATGCCCTGCAGTTGGTAAGGATAGCCGACCAAAACCTCCCAAATCAACGGACTACACGTGAGATAAACAAAACAAAAAAGCTGGAGTGAGCCTGCATTGAAGTAAAAAAAAAAAAAAAAAAAACAAACATTCATGAGTTGTTATTTCTGAATGCGACAGAGGGTGGTGCGTTAGACACAGAGCATTTTTAGTCCACAGCACTAACGACTTGACCTTTCGAGAGGCGTCGGGGGAGGACAGGGGTGAAGCAGGACTCTCAGTGAGGCCTCGGGACAAGTGCCACTGCTCTAAAAAGAAACGGGACGGCTTTTTCTTGGGCTCCGTGGGGAAAAGAGGGATGTTGAGAAAGGCCATTAGACTTGAGGGAATGCGCAAATATACAACTGCATTTTTTTTTGCAGGTAAAGTAAAAAAAAAATATATATATATATATATAAAAACAACAACTCCACACTGGAAACCATGCTCACACAAAAAGAACCATGCATGGTGTTCACCTTTGGTGGCTTGTCAGGTTTGCCCTTAAACTTTGAAATGAGGCGGTCAGCCCTCTCCTGTATACCAGGTATGTGAATGGGTCCTGGGTCTGTCAGCTGCAGAGGACTCCCTTCCTGTCAAGGCAGCTTTACTTAGACTTGATGCTGATTGGATGTCGCGAACGGCTTTTAATGCCATCATTTAATGTAAGGCAAAAGACCGTTTCCCAAAGCGATGTCTATTTACTGACACCATCTCATCTCTTTCTTTTTTTTTTTAATTCCCACTAAAGAATTAAAAAACATTCCAACAGAGAGCAGTGAGGAGCTGAATGCATATCCATGCACAAACATCTTTACCCCATATGTAAGAGGCCGTTCGTAGTATTCAAGTTCCTCTTCCTCCGGACTTTTATGTAAATGCTTGAAGGCAGAAATGAGCACACAAATGGACTGGTTTTAACACTTTGGTTTGCGTGGAGCATAAACAAACAAAAGCAAAAATCGTGTGTTGACTGTTACTTTAGAAAACAGCTTGTTCAAATATATAAAAAAACAAACAAAAAAAAACACTATTAATAACTACCCCAGTGTCCCCTGAGGCCTTATTTCAAATCCGCCACATCTCAACAGCATACGCTTCAGCATGAAAACAAGCAGCTCTTCCGACACTAACACAAACTACCCACTCACGGGGAAGGGAACAAGACTCTACTAGGCTCCACAAGGGGAGTGTTGCAGTGCTTATTTACACCACACACGGCAAAGGTCAAATCTGAGGGTAAAGCAGACAAGACTAGGAAGACTGGCTGGGGGAAAATAGAGCAGACTGAGGGCTCCCCTCGACGGGTGGGCCATGGATATTTATGACGGAAAAGGACAGACACACAGCAGACGGAGGACGCGGATTTGTGTGTCACCTCTGAATGAAGAGAGAGCGAGGAAGCGGAGGTGGAAGAAGGGAGCAGAATGGTTTTCTTTGGGCAACTCCGAGAGGCCGAGCCGGACAGGTGATCTGCACCCCTCCTGGCCTTGAGAGACGAGGGACAGGAACAGCAGACGATGAGGGCGATGATGAAAATGATGAGCGAGCGCTAAGATGAACGACACTACTCTCTCTTCTGGGTGGACGCTCCTTTCAATAGAGACGTTATAAATACAAATATATGCGTGTATACCGTCACCACCAAATGAGCAATCCATTTGGTTGACGGAACCAAAAGGTTAACTTTCACTTACCTGCACAATACAGTGCAACACCGGCACACGCATTTCCGCACACACAAGCAGGCAAAAAGACCACTCACGGCATGTTAACAAAAACGCCATAAAACTATAGTCCAGCAGCTTTGAGACAAAGACGGGGAAAGGTAATTCACTGGTGCTGTAAAGAGTATAGAATACAAGGTTTGATGACGATGCATAGGAACTGATTCCCAATTGAATGAAGAAAGATTTTGCCAATTTAAAGAGCAAATTAAATATTATACTGCATGTGAACAGTGCCTGAACACTGACCACTGCAAGACGAAGTGTTTAGGGTTATTATGCTTGCTTTCAGTCTTTCAGGGGAATTTTGGGCGGCAGCGAGGAGCTCACTGTGCACATAGAGGACATTTAAGAACAGCAGCAAATGAAATCCCTTGAAACAGTGGAGTCTGGGGCTTTGATTTGATGTCTGCGAGGCAAACGCCTAATCTAGTGACAAGACAAAAGACACGGGACATCTCTCTAAGCACCAGCGGGAGGAAAAGCGGCACAGGCACTTAACAGTGCTGACTCTGTTATTCACAGGGGAAAACGGTGAAGCAGGGGGATAAGAAAGCAGGACAGACAGCTCCTAACCGGTCCTCTGCCGAAGCTGCAGTGTGGATCTTAATTCTTTAAAAGCAGGATCGCATAAATGTCTCTTTACTTCCATAAGGAGGGCTGAAACACTCGTGGTAGGGGACCCCTCGCGGGGGCCCGTGCTAAAAAAGGAGTGGACAAAGGAAGAGGGGGAAGGTAGTCGGATCCTTATCTGGCCTCCCGTGTTTTTCTTAAAAACACATACCAAACATTTTTGTTCTTATCTGCTACACTTAGTTAACGTATGGTACTCGCACATACTCATTTAAATCCTTCCTTAATTCCCTATTACATTGTTTGTCATTTGTCCTACACCGCACAACCACACCACAGACAATTCGTGGTAAGGACAATTGATTGGCAATAAACATACTGGAGATTGGTTGACTGATTTCTGATAGGTTTGATCGTCTTGGGGCCTAGTTTGTTATACCTGGATGTTTTTTCAGCGTCTCATGTTGACGATGATGTAAGTGAGGCTACCTTCCCTTCCCCTTGCTTTAGAATTGGAAAGCCAATCCATGCTGGTCTGTGGGAGGGAGAGCCTGGATTTGATGGGATGTGACAGGGGACGGAAAGGACTACCGGGGCCATCATACCTGCTCCCCTTTGCCGGGCAGCGTCTGGCCCTTGATCATTTCTTTGTAGCGAATGCTCAGCTGCTCCTGCTGCTGTGTGCGCCTCTGAACCAGGAGCAAGGAGGAGAGCGCACTCTTACTTTCTCGTAGACGCAAACGGCTCAGCTCTTTGATTGGGAATTGACATTCACCCCCACACATGGTTATGTTAACGACACAACACAACACCGTTGTTAATTCCACCAAATCGGACACTAGAGGTTTGCAATCCGTCTAAAGGGAAGACACGACACAAAAACTAACACTGGTTCACACCAAGCAGCGTTCCCCGCCAATGACACACCCCAGGGACGCGCTATTAGATGGTCAATCTAGAGGTTAGTCTCCAAAGGGGATTGCACTCTTTACCTTTCTCCAGGCTGGAACAGGTGCCAAGCGCACTGGCTCTTTCACAATGGGTTTGGGCGGGGAAGGGGGCAAAATGCAGTCCAGATTGGGCAGTGAGTCCGCCTTTATGGCCAAGTGGAGACGAGTGGCAGCGAGTGTGGCCAGCAAGGGGCCCAGAATAACCCGCGCAATGCAATCATGAAATGGCCCATGATGGGAGATGGAGGCAAGGAGAAAGAGAGAGAGAGACGGAGAGAGGGAAGTGAATCAGGTGGACAGTGGTCATAGTGGTTGGAACATAAGTGATTAAAAATATATCAGGAAATGATGGATTGTGCTGGGAGAGGACGTGTAGCATTAATAATAGCACATAATAGCACATCAATAATATATTTGTAATTTCCCCACAGGGATGAATAAAGTCATCTATCTATATATGGAAAGAGGGGAGATACACATATTCAGCCAAGCAATTGTTCCATTATAACTTTGAAACCTTTCCTGGAAACACTTGCATTTCTCACAATGAAATTTTGGACTAACATAACCATATACAAAGCCACATTCACAGCGATAAAATAGCAAATGCAGCATTATATTACAAAAAAAAAAAAAAAAAAAAAGAATTCAATTAATAAGCAGCACGTTTTAAGTCACACAACAGGGCATTTTCTCCGACTGCAACTTTTGAGAGTCGTCTTTCTCTCAGTTCACAATACAACCCAGTGTCCCTGCAGCCCACACGTTTCTCCCACTGCACTGCTTAAACTCAGGAGAAGCCGAACCACGGCTTGGTGAACCACTGAGCTGGAGCACTTCGAGCCCAGTCAGCACCGGGACACCGCCTACGTGACCTCGGAACAATCCCGGGCTTGACCAATATGAGCATTCTGGACGGGAGCTCATTAAGGCAGTGGCCCACGCGCTCGTACGAGAGGAAATCGCCATGTTCATCAAGATAATCAGTGAAAGGAAATAAATAAATAATTGTGCATAAACGTAATTTGAACCCCGGCAAAGATCTCTCCCCTGTTGCAGAAATGATCTCCAGTGGAACATTCCACCACCCCTCGGGCCGGTACACCACAAAATGAAGCATGTTATAGCCGCCATACCTGTCTTTTGAGGCCTGAGTGGTGGGCAGGGGCGTTCTCCTCGAACTTGGCGAGTAGCTGGGTGGCCATGACCTTGACTTTGTTGTGGTTTCCTCCAGCAGCCGAGTCCATTTTCCTCTCAGCGAGGATCGCAGGGACGGGCGATCTGTCGTCACGGCCGGTCCTGGATACCTCCTCCTGAGCGGAGGAAAAAAAAGGAAAAAGTGCTTTGGGTTTCTTTTTTTTTCTTCTTTTTTTAGCCAAATGCCAGTCTAAATCAGTCCGGGGGGAATGACTAGTCCTTTCTGGTCTGCTCAAACGGTAATCACAAGCTCCAAGTCTGACATTTTGCTGGCCGAAATACTCACGTCTTCAGACTGACTGGTTTTCCTTCTCTTCCCCAAACCGTCCACATCTTTCTCTTTTTTGTCCTGTGGGTGACATGTCATGAGTCATTTCAGCTCTAGGCCAAACAAAGAAACAGTAAAGTGACCATTAAGATGTTCCGGGAAATCCAGACACTGACCTTGGGGTTTCGTTTCCTGGATATTGCTATACTCTGACCAAGTTTGCTGAGGAACGAGATGGGAGACTTGGTGCTGGCTATCAGCGCTGCCTTCTCTTCAGGACTCAGGTTGTGTTTGTCTGAACAGAGGTATACAAAGAATAGTGTGCGCTGTGAGCAATAACTGTAAATCTTCTCAACATGCTATTGTTATGAGTTCTGTCTGAAGACGATGCCTCGGATTCCTTTTTTTTTTTTGGGTGTTTCACCCTCTCTCACCTCCGGGTGGCACTGTATCCTTAAACATCTCGTAAAACTGGCTGAGGTACATGACCATGGACAGTTTGTCCGGCTCCACCACAGAGGACATCTCCTTGCCAGTCATGCAGGGCGAGATGCCAAATTCCTTCTCCGCCACGTCAAAACCCAACTGGTTGTTCTTCTCCTGGTCCCGCTCGTCCAGCGAGCCGAAGTCACTGAGGGCAAGAGGTCGGCGGGTGAGGGCGAGAGGAAGTTTAAGACAGTCGTCGTAATGAGGTGGGAAATCAAGTAGTCATTCAAACTTAACAGATTTTCAACATCAAACCGAGTTGTGATTTATTTATGTAGTGAAATGCGTATAATGATTGATGTAATTATATCATATTAAAGCTCCATGACAGAGAACTTCATACAAGTGCTTTCATATTGTAATAAAATTGCCTTGTCTCACATAATACACATTTCCCAGTTATAGCAAACCAGCAGTTCTGTATTTATATTGTCTGTGTGTGTGTGTGTGTGTGTGTGTGTGTGTGTGTGTGTGTGTGTGTGTGTGTGTGTATGTATATATACAGTATATGGCAATTTCATGACAGTGAGCCTGAACTGCCAACACTAATAAAGAAGCATTTCTGGACAGCAGGCTGTGCGCATCAATGCATTTCACCTGCACATGTGGGCCATTAAAAAAGCATTAGCGCTAGATCATCACATCAGGCTCTGAGCTGACGCTCCACTCAATCCTCACAGGCATGTGCGTTGTACATACGGTACATGCACGTCGATGCAATTTTCCCAGGGCACCACCGCCCATCAGCCTCCCTCCCCTCCACCAGTCATCTGGTCTATCAAAGGCAGCAGAGCACAACTGATGCTCCACTTGGTAAAGGTCAGGAAGGGCAAAGACACTAATAGCTTATTATGTTAATTGCCACGTAGCCCCCAGAGAGAAGCAAACTGCATTAGGCAATGCCGATGGAGACATTGTTCTTCATAAGAGCGCAAATGAGAGGGAAGTAAAGTGAGTTTGCGTGTGTGGGAAGAATGAGCGAGGGGGGGGGGGTGTACGGTAATAGTGAGGCTCCCTTAAGAGATCCAAGAGGCCATTATGACTGGTAGCTGTCACCTCGTTTGCAGTGATATATAGTATAGTCCAAACCCAAGGTCCCCCCCAGACAATAAACATCATTTACTACCAACAAACTCACATAAACACTCCGGGGCAGGCATTCCAGGCACCACACTCCAACCACAATTGGATACACTTGGCAGGGTTTGTTAAAAAATCCCCAAATTACACTCTATAACAATTTCCCACAGATACTCACATGAGATCCGGTCTGTACCGGTGAATGAGGGCACACAGGGCCAGTCCGCTCTTCCAAGACATGGTAAGGTCCGTCACGTGAACATTCCTGTATCCCTCAGTCTGCCTCTGGCACCAGTTGAGCAGTTTACTCGATCGAGCGACGGATTCTGGTACGGCAGATGAAATGAAAGACCTCGATGTTAAGGCATCCATTTGAACAGCATCTGGATTAAACATGACAGGAAGTTTTAAACTGCTTCTGGAAAACACTGCAGCTCTCTTGCCGGGCAATCCCGTGGCCTTGGTCAGGCAAGGCCGAGCAGTAGGATTATAATGTTTAATCATCTCTGGACTCTTCATCCATGTTAGTACGCGGTACCATCAGCCAGAGAATAAGTATTATGATTATGTGAGATGATAAAAAAAAAAAAAAAAATCTGATTTGAAAAGAGAAAGATGATGCAAATTGAAGGTTAGGACACCACGCAGAACTTACAGGAAACCTTTAAAACAGTGAGACGGTATTAAATTGTATGACATGGGAGAGTATCAATGACCGGGTAAGTGCAAGCAAAGGAATATTTAAAGGCAGCAGTCCATCCACTGAGTTCCATCATTCCAGTTCATATGAATTCATAGTCAAAACTATTATGGCTCCTTGAAAAGCAACACCATGCATTTGGACTTTGTGTTACCTTGCAACTGCTTGTCAAGCAGGCAATTTTCTGGAGTGAAAATAGTTCATCGTTATATTTCAGCAACAGCGATTGCTCCTCGATTCCTATGCTATCAATAAGCACGCTGAGGGCGCCCTGTAACAAAAATGAAATGCAAAAGATACAAACCATTCCTGGCCAACTTGGGTGTTGACGCGTTGATAACGTTCTGTAATTCAATGCGCATTTCCCCCGACTCCCCGGTGTCAATGAGATGCCGCACCTGCGACATACACATTATTCCCATTTATTCAAAATCCCAAACAAACTGTACTACATGACCAAACCCTGAGCGACTTGTCTTATCAAAATATTTGAACAGAAATGAGCATACACAGCCACAGGAACGGTTCTTATTTCATAGAACAGTGCGGTGCACTTTACTATCAACCAATAGCATAAATATACGAGTGCAACAAAGGAGTAACAGAGATAAAGGAATGTCATTCTCACCTGGCTGGGCTTGAGGAAGTTAAGGCTGATGTTGGGGTAACGTGTGGTGGGATCCACACTGTAATGATTGAAGTTCTTACTGATGTTTTCTGGTGTGGTCTGAGGCAACAGACGGTATATGCTCTCCCTGTAGGAGGGTGGAAAAACATTTGAGAAAATGTATAACCATCCCATTCGGTATTTATATAAACAGTGTTATTACTGGCAAGATAATACAGGAGGATGCAAGGCCATATATAAAGATATTATTTTAGCATTTACGGATAAGGGGCACAGAGAGAGTAACTGCAAAACAATGGAGTCACGTTCCACTCAGTTCTTACACGAGACTCTTATCCCATTAGTGCGGGGAGGGGTGGGACTGATGCTTGAAATCCCATACAGGCACATTTCCTAGTCAAGCACTTAGAGATAAAAGGGTGTGTGTGAGGAGACGGAACACGTGTGAGGGTGAATATGTGCACGGGCGTATGTGCGTGCAGGCGTGGTTCCGTCCAAAAGTCTTTCCACAGCCTCACCTCTCGGCGAGCACCTCGAGAGCGGTTTTCCCCTGAGCCCAGCTCTTCACCATCCAGGCCGAGTCGATGGCTGCCATGAATCCTCTGGCGATGCCAGTGCCCATGGGCCAGAAGGGCTGGAGACAAACACCACATTCAACAACCAAATATGGCCAGAAGAAGAAGCGCAGACGTAACAATAACAAAAGGACGAACACCACGGGCTTGGTCTCCGACATGTGAAACTGTCCCCTCACCTCCAGCAGGCTGTCTCCCACCAGCGCCACCAGCAGCTTGTGGCCCTGGCGCTGGCGCACCATGGCGGCGTTCTCCGAGGCGTACATGCACGTGAAGTCAAACATGGCGACGTCCGGCTGGCCGTAGTGGTTGATGGCGAAGTCCAGCGTGGGCAGCTGTTGACTGGTGGAGAAGTCGGCGGCCTCGCGGGCGTACGACAGCAGGGCCGCCTGGTCCACGTTGGCTCTGGACAGCAGCATCTCCGTGTCCGCATAGTCCTGCGGGGGAGATAAGGGATTAGAGGAGGCGTTGGGATGGATGTCCGCAGAAATATAATCAAACGGGAACAGTAAAGACCTGGAGTTGAGAAAGCCCCTCAACCAGCGTGTGAAAGAGTTGTGTTCGCAGCTGTGGAAGATATGCCAGCAATAATACACAATGATGATGTGTGATGACTCCAAACAATGGTTGAGGCCACTTTTGTTGGCAGTCATTTCGTTGCCTGACAAAGTAGTATTGACACATGGCGCGCTCTTAATCCAATGACGGCCCTTTTTTTTTATCCCCAAGATCATTCCACTAGGATTTACTTGGCACATCCCTACAATAACAGCAGCAGACATCCTCCATAACTCGACTGTGCCACAAAGAAGCTAAGGCCCAGGAATGAACTGCGCCGTTCACAAGCCGCTCCAACATGCAACATCAAATCACTGCATGCTTTCCCACTGACGTGTTTTCACAGAGGGTGGCAAGAGTCACATTCTTCCATCTTGGAGCTTCCTGGCTGGTGGCGATGGTGGTGGGTAACAGGAAGGGCAGGGTGGTGGAAGATTTTTTTAATTTTTTTTATTAGCCTTGAACTGTGTGGACCCACCTGTATGCCAACCGCTCCACCCACCACTCTCTCCCATTTCCAAGGAGCAGCGCTGAGTCATCCTCATCGCTATAAAAAGGGGGCGTCTCGGACTTTGTATCAGAAACCAGTGAACTCTGCCTTTTCATTAACCTGTGCCTGCCGACTCCAAATCCCTTCTGGCTTCAGAACTCGGCGTACACCAAAGCCTCATTCATGTCATCAGCTCCCCATGAATACAAACACAGACTTGCACGCGCCCGCACAAGAACCCTCGGCGTACAAAAACACTAATTTAATAATAAGAAAAAAAAGAAAAAAACTTTACGGCGATTTCAATCCCAGCACACCTTTAGTTAGGTTTGTACATGAAGCAAACATGTAAAATCCTCTTTCCCTTTTACTGTGGCCAGGGACAGGAAACTACTCCTAAAAGACTGCTGGCGTTGCCAGTTCCTGAACAGTGTTGGCTTGGTTACTGGGCAAAAGCAGGAAAAAGGATCCAAAAAAGTAGCAAACAAAAAGAGAGACAATAATCAGACATGTTATTTTGTCAGTCTGTGCGTGCATATGGCTTTTATGTATACAACTGAGTATGTATACAACAGAGTATATGCAACAGAGTATATTCAACAGTTTGGTCACACGCACGCACGCACGCACGCACGCACGCACGCAAGCACGCACGCACGCACGCACGCACGCACGCACGCACGCACACACACACACCACATTAAAGTTCGGGCTTTGATAACTCACATGCAGAATGACTCCTTTCTCCAGCAGGCTCTGTTTTTTGGCAGTCATGACAAAGTAGTGCGTGTCATCCTTGTAGTAGACAATGTTTTCCAGGTCAATACCTAGAGGGACCAATAGAGAGACGTATTGTTAAACCCCAAGCACAATCATTTTCTTTCCTGCCATAGCTGACTGTCGTGTCTGTCGCATTGAGAGGACAAGAGAGGTGATTACGTGTCCCAGAGCACGGACCCAAAGCCCCATGGACATCGCCGTGTCAGCGATAAATAGGAAGCCCTTGGCATCGAACCTATGGTGAAGCATTCTAATTGGGCGAGCTAAACAATTCATAACTGTGATCAAAGGAGAGATTATGAATCCCATTCACCTTCATTTTTTGGCATTCACTACCCCTGAGCACCAGCTGGAGTTCTTCAAACGAAATATCACATCTAACAATTTGAGGGCGTACATCGACGTCTCGTCATAAAAAGACAAAAACAAGCTCTGTTAACGAAGGAAGCGTAGGAGAGGGGGGGAGCTGGGGCTGACCTGTTGCTTCTCTGAGGTCTTGAAAGAACTTCTGGTTGAAGATGAAGGCCACGCCGCTGATCTCCTCCACCTTCGCCTCCGCTGTCGTGTGCCGGTTGATGAAGTTAGCAGTGATTGCGATCGCAAGCTTGCCCCTGAACTCCTTACGCCGAAACCCTGCGGATTACAGGGGAGGAAGCGGTCAGGGCGGGCAGACCATGGAGGTCACGAATCGGGGTGGGCAGACCATGAAGTGTAATGGCATAATAGTAATAATGATATATAAATAATTTTTAAAAAATTCGGGTGAACAGACCGCTTAACGTGCTGACTTGTATTTTCTTTGACAACACGTCTAACCACGCAAATACAAACGGTACATCATAAATGTAGCCAGATGTTTCAGTGTCATAAATTTATTCTTTCTTTTCAAGCTGTGTAAATGTAGTTCATGGCTCTCCCAGAGGTAGAGCCCCCGCCCCTCTTTGATTGATCAGTCGGTAGGACAGAGCGGGGTCATGGTGCGTCACTCAGCGACGTTCAACAATTTCAATTCTGCGCCGCTGGGAACACTGTCTGAAGTTGGACGTAGCAGCCAGACAAAAAAAAACAAAAACTAACACACGCACAGATGTGCTCGGACGCTCATTCATAGACGAGGAACAGAGTGAGCTCAGTCACCCGACCTCAGCTGTACACAAGTGAGGTCATGATCATTACGACTGCCCACGTGAGAAACAAACAAATGGTGCAGTTCGTCATTCCCCTTGGTTAATTCAGTCAAATCTGTGCACTTCTCTTCTCTCTCTCTCTCTCTCCCTCAGCCTGTACACGCAGACTTGCCTGGTAACGTGTTTCTCCTTCCGTCTGCTCCAATGATGACATCAAACTCCAGCTCGCTGACAGGGTGTGTCTTGGGGTGGACCTCGGCCCTCCAGCCTATCCCTGAGAAAACACGGCGTGTGTCATCAGAGAGAAATGCATCCACCGAGCCAGACTTGGAGCCTTTTGACTGATACTTCTCTGACAAAACACATGTTCAATTTCCATTCATTCACAATTTTCCCTCAGGCGGGTCCGGCAGCTTACGTTCAGTCTCTTGATCTTCGGGGGGCTCGATCAGACCCTTGAACTCTACGTTGACGTGGATCTCGATGCCCAGCAGGAGAGCCACTTTGAGCAGCATTAGCTGAAGCTGACGAATACCTGCGATATAGATATAGAGTTCAATTGAAATTCATACAAAACAGCAAAAAAAACAAAAAAAAAAACAACAGAATATAACCTGTACTTCCAATTTGGCGAGCAAAGGTGGGCCAAATTTGCCATGTTTACTCACTGATATGATCGATAGCACCCGCACAGAACTTCCCGTAGAACTTTTTGGCCCCGAGGCCCCTGAGGTCCTGGATGGTGAAGGGCCAGAGGTGCAGCACGTTGTTCCTGGAGAAGGCGTCTCTTTTCTCCAGCAGCACCACTTTGGCCCCAAGGAAAGCCAGCTCTATGGCGGTGCGTAATCCGCATGGCCCCGCACCGATGATCAGACACTAGGGACAGACACAGGGCCGTTAGGATAAAGTTACGAGAAACACATTGAAAACCAATCATCCAATGACACGAACGGTCGCATTTTATCTACCGTAATTTCCGGACTATAAGCCGCTACTTTTTCCCCACGCGCTGAACCTTGCGGCTTAAACAATGACGCGGCTAATATATGGATTTTTGGAGGGGAAAATTGAGTTCTGTCACATTAGACCAGTGAAATTGCCCAACAGGTTAAGGTGGACCAATGAAACTGTTTACATTAAATGCATACAATGCAGCTTTCAAGTTGAAGGCGACCAGCTGTAATTCCGGGGGGTGCAACACAGTTTTTTGCAGCCACTCGACATCAGTGTAAATCGCGCGTTTAACGTGGCGCTCCGTGTTGAGTGGGATGAAAGTGACGAGAGCGACAATGAAAACGATCACGGATCACGCAGGTTCGGCCGACGCAGGCCTACCTTAGAGTTGACACAGGCTCGACCCTTCTTGTACTCCTTTTGGACGGCCCTCTTGTCTAGCTTGGCCCAGAGCGCCTTGGCCTTCCAGTAGTTGAGCTTGGACTTGAGCTTGTGGTAAAAGACCCTGTACTCGGTGGGCTTGACTTCCAGGTGGTCACACAGCTCCTGGAAGGCCTTCAGCGTGCCCTTGCACGTGGACGCCTGGACGAAGTTGTCAAACAGGACGTGGGCCCGGTTCGCCCCCTCTCCTCCGGTCGCACCGGCGCCGCCATCGCCCATGGTCCAGGCTCACACGGGGCTGCGAGGGCCCCTCACCCCCTGAGGAAGGGGTCTCTGGGTCCAGCCCCGGGCCAGGAGGACACGCTCTCTGGTGGAGGGCTTCAATTCAGGCTTCAGACATCTTCATTCTGTCAGAGAGAGAAAGAGAAAGAGAGAGCGAGAGAGAGAGAGAGAGAGAGAGAGACAGAAACACACAAAAGAAACTGAGTGATTCATTGAAGATAATTTGACGTTCTGCTGCCAAGCTTATTACTGTACAAACATTACCACATGTTGCAATAGGGCAGAAAAGCAAACCCATAACATTTCAGCTTTCAAATGCTCCAATTATATCAACACTGTCCCAGAAAAGCTCAAAAGAAACAGTATGAACTTCATTTGAGAATGCGATGGCACCTTCGTAAAAACATAAAAAAAACGTATCCATGATTACAGGTCAGACAAGCAATAAAAGTAGCGATTAAGGATAAGGTTAAGGATAAACGCCGTTTTAGGGCTTGTTGTCATTCTTAAGCAGCGATATGACCTCTAACAACCTCTCATTCAATCCAGACAACGTCAAAGAGGAAATACACAGACTTTTTGAAAGCCTGCAAACAGCGCCTCATCCCTTTATCGGAGTAAAAATAAATTGCTTATAACCATATATTTGAAAATAACTTTCAAATCCGTCAGCACATTTTTGAACCCACATCCAATCGGAAATATGAGTCGGCGGCATTGTTTACAGCAACAAATCTGTTGAGTAAATACTGTTCATTGAGCACTCGACAGAAGCGGAACTTGTCTGCCCTCAGGAAATACAAAAGCGCCAGTCAAACGTTATATGCTGTCACGAAGCAAATGTACAAGCAAATGGGCACTGTCTGATATTTGGAAAATGAAGTACATTAGCTGCCGATAATACTTTGCTGCTTAGGCAGACTGTTCTAAAAGAACAAGACGTTCTTGGAGCCAATGACTTTGTGAAGATGTCGGAAAAAAAATTGGCAGCTGGGACTGAGAGCAGACCGACGCTGGAGGGATTACTTTTATATACTTTTACCTCGTAATTTCCAAACATTAGCCACGGTTTATATAAATATCAAACGCTGTATATGTGACAGGAAATAAGGGAAAGAATAATAGGTCCCTTTTGAATTAAAATCGAAATGCTGTTAGTGATTAAAAAAAGAACAGTCAGTAATGGAGAGGTTGAACATTGGCGTGTGGAACTAACCTTACCCTGAAATAACTGCTTCATAGTGTATGCCCCGCACTCTATCGCTCTCTCTCTCTCTCTCTCTCACTCTCTCACTCTCTCACTCTCTCACTCTCTCACTCTCTCACTCTCTGTCTTTTAAAGCTCGAGTTTTGTACCCGCTGTGTACGATCCTGAGCGAGTTCATGGAAACCAATGTAGTCCCAGTCCCGGTGGCAAAGCATCATGAAAGGGAGGCAGGTACAGAGGTCAGCGGGCCTCCTTTTCACACCCTGCCAACTCCTCGCTGCAGCTCTGGCTTTGGCTGGGCCTCAGTCGGGTCTGCAGGCCTCGGTGCCAGCACAGAGGGAGAGGGCCCTAATCCAACGCAAGCATTTAGATAACCAGTTATATCATTTTCCTCCACGGCTCGACTATAACCTCGGAAAAGAAGTACACACCAGTCAGCGGTTTTGCAGGTGCATTTAGACATACTACTCAATAAAGCACCTGTCTGTAACAGACACCCTTTACTTGCAGAGATGAAATAAAAGCTAAACACTGTCATACGGCATCAGTATTGACCAAGCAGATGCAAGATTTCTTTCTAATCGATCCAGTGTCAAGAAGAATCTGACAGAATTCATAACAAATGACTCAATCGGTGCTTCTATACTGGCTTGTCAATAATAATGGTCAGAAGTAGGTATGGCACATAGATGACTTTCACTCAAACATTTATGAGGCATTAAATGGCAGGTTCTCTTTATCTCAACGAGGAATCGAGATGCTGCCGTTGATTGCCGTCCAGCCGCGCTTTCAGTTTCTGCTGTATGCCTGTGACGGCGCGCCGCAAGCCAACACAGATAAAGGAAACTTTCAAGGTTATGCCCCAGGTGAAAAGGGGCTGGTTTGTTTGTTTTTTAGACTGCGAGCTGCCATTTCTTGGCACTTATCCATGCATCGTCCAAACACAAGCAACAAATTCAAGGTGAAACAGGTTACATCCGGAGAACTGTGCATGCAACAGCTACCGTTATCGTCACTGATAATTCACAAATCATTCATTTGAATTATTATGCCGAAATAAAGTCTTGCCTGCAAAAACTTAAGTCCTTTTTTTTTTTTTTACAAATCCACAGCATGTGACCGTAAAGACAAAAGGGATATGGAGACAAATCAAGAACCGAGCTCAGAAGATGAGAAGATACTACGACCTTTGCGACCCTGAACATCCGACACACTTTGACGTGTCTGGATACACATATCGTGTGTGTCTGTGTGAGCGGGCTGCACTCAGACAGGCTGATGTCACACGCTACCTCCTCTGCCTGACTTAATGACAACAATAAACCTGGACTATAATTTGAATAATGGCAGCCTCCTGCAGAGACCCATGGGCTCACGCATGCATGTGTTGCTGCTAATCAGAGAAGGGTGACGAGAGGACACAGGGATGGGAGCTATTAGGAAATTAATCAGTATTTATACAAAACCCTGTTTTGGGGCAGGGTATTAACATTTTAATACTGGACGTTTTAAGTAGATAATAAAACATGGGAGGGGGGGGGGGGGGGGGTGGCAACAGCCTTGACTTGGCAGGCGTTCAGATTCTCCTGACATCTGGATAAGCAGCAGGATTTAACACGTTTGCAGAATTCACACAAGAATTACGCACATGCATGCAAGCCCGAACACACACATTGCCTCGCCCCAGTACGCATGCACGCGCTGCATGCCTCTGCTTTGCACTGGTTGCATTACATCATCCTCTTATCTAAAAATAGAGCCAGGGATTAGGCCACTGGGCTACACGGTCGACAGCACCGCTTTTATTTTGTAAACACAATCACTGCAAGTAGAAGAAATCAGACGATACATAAGATTTTATTTCTTTCTTTTGTGTGGTTAGTTAATAAATAGTCCGTTTTGCTTTGTTGTGCTGGCTTGCTTTGGTCACTATGGGGAAACAGACTCGGATGCCGCATTTGAAATATCTTTCAAAATCAAATTCCATTTGCATTCCAGCGTCAAAGCTACATCCTGTATATTGTATGATGAACAGTATTCTCTCAGACTAAATGTTGCTACAAACCCGGACCAAAACAAAGGCGTCATGTAATTGTTTTCATTATCCCATCATTATCCTATATCCGACAGCATTAAAAGGTTCTATTCTAAATGGTCCAATGTCTGAGACACATAAAAAAAAAACAATACAGATTATAATATTTTTTACATGCGCCAACAGCAGCATGAACAACATGAGGATTCACCCATCACGACATACTTGCAGCTGCACTCTCTCTCTTTTCCACATCATCGACACACACCCACAACCAGTGTCCCAACCAATAATATTACAGATAACAATAGTGTTTAAACTAATAATATTAACCGACCCAAAATATTTTTTGCCAGTTAACTGCCAATAATTTACCAAATCATTTCATTTCTCTGTTATACAACTTCGAGCACAACACCAAGAGAGACCAGGGAAATCTTACGCAGACAAAAAACACAGAGGCTCTTAAGACGGTGTGCGTTGTCCGAATGTTTCCACGAATAGCATTGTGTCCTCAGCCGATCTCCAGCACAGGTGTGACCGATGCTCACAGGGGATCATGATAAACCGCGAAGATGAGAGTGATATCCTCTTCTCACCCATCAGAGGACATGGCAGAGAGGAGGGGGGGGAGTGAAATGTGATCTTTCTCCCTGAGCAGTGAGTATCTCCCCAATTATAGATGTGCAAGCAGAACATGCATTGAATTGCACACGTAGCCCACCACACCCAGTGCATCAGCACTACAAAACAGTCATAATAACTGGATTTGAAAGTTTGTCTTTGTTGCAGAAACTTTAGCGGGCCTCCTAATTATCATCACTTGAGATGGCTGCATAACAATACGACTTAATGTTAATGAAAGAGCGACACAGCAGGAGCTGCTTATCCCGGTGTGCATGAAAGATACCCGTATATATCACCAAATCGAGCTGACCACAAAAGTGGAGGAGTTAACTCTGCTTTGTCCATGATTTCTTGGTCATAACCTGAGCTGGTTTGCACAAAACATCACAAACCAAACGGTTTTCAGTGCGGACAGGACAGTTGCCGGGGATTAGTTCCATTGCTGTGTCTGTTTGCAAACCATAACGGATAGGGTAAAACGTGGGAACAGTGTGTCACGACGGGTGCGTCTAGCAGCACAGCACAGTCATATGATGTGGTTATCAGAGGCGTGGCGTTACCGCCGTCAACAGCAGTGCAGACATGTTTATCTTAACCTGGAACGATTACCTGGAATGGCAGCAATGATAGATTGTCGCTAGACCTTATCAGAATGAGCCCGTATGAAGTTAACACACACATGAATCTTGGGTAAACAGAGAGGATGAATGGCTGCGTTGCTCCACTTGATATTAGACACACTCATTATGAGTGTAGGCTCTTTTTTGGAAACACAGGAGTGGCGACGGTCGTCTTGCCTATTCCCATCAGCAGGCAACCCAGTGCACGCCACATCACTCCAGTCCGGTTCAGCGTGCTCCTGGCGGAGGCCATCTCCGAACCATCTGGCATTTGAATCACTTCTGCTTGTGACAGTCAGTCAGGCTGCGCCGTGCAGCTGAGCACTTCATTTCAGCTCAAACAACCGAACCGAACAGATTTTTTTTTTTTTTTTTTTTACCTGCGACAGATCGGCCTCTGAGCCAATAAACACAGGAATTCCATGTTGTCCTCTCTCAGATACTTTACAGACCGACATTATTAATATATCAAACGCACTGGGGGAAAAAAAAAAAGGTTCTCTGTTAAATTCATCATTCCTGAAGCGTCCAGGGAGAGGACATGATTTTTTGGATAGTGGTGGAGAAGAGTTTAATGTCTTTCGTTTATAAAAGCAATTATTTGCCTTTAATAGTAACAAGCAAGTTTAAGCAAGTTTAAGTACGGCCATAGTCATTTAACATGCCTTTTCTCCCACACTACCATTAAAACACTGTGTACCGGTGTGAGAATAGACGCTACTGTACAAACGGGGAAGAACATGCAAAGCCAAAGATTCCTCTGTTTATGCAGACTTAATTTCTGACAACAGAACTCTCCTGCCTCAGATCGGTCCAAAGTATAACTTCATGCATCCTCAGAAACATTTGATTCCTGTTTCAAATGCGTGTTTCAAACAGCAACGTACCAACACAAAACAATAGTTAATCAGGACCTTGCTGCATGTACTTGCAGGTACGCACACTCACTGCTAAACGTTAAACTGAAACAGCACTTGACCTTTTCGAAATTACATCATGTAAAAGGTTAAAGTGATTAGAGATCAGAGTTCCTACTCCCAGTCTGCTTAGCCAAGGAAACCCTCGACTCTGTCTGAAAGGAATCAGGGTTTGACCAAAAAAGGTCCGAAAAGTTATCTCACACTCTCTCATGAAGACTGCTCGGGAGAATATTTGCTCACCA
Organism: Colistium nudipinnis; assembly: GCA_016785305.1. Lineage (NCBI taxonomy): Eukaryota > Metazoa > Chordata > Actinopteri > Pleuronectiformes > Rhombosoleidae > Colistium > Colistium nudipinnis. The sequence goes on from JAFBJU010000847.1 coordinate 69,425, forward strand.
CAAAAGGGTGATATGAAATATGAATATGACGATGTTATGAATGTCCGTTAGAGCTCCGGGGCTCAATCTGAGCCTGTGCCTAGACTGCTTTCTTATGGGTTCCAAACACGGGGGATCGGAGCTGCCTGCCAGCACTTAATGCAGCTATTTGATGTCGGAAGCCTCTCAAGTCCTACCTCCTAAAATGCCACTTCTCCCACCTTCATGCCTTCCATAACGAGAGCAGAGCAGACACCGCAGCTATGCAGCCATAAACACGGCCAACCGCAAGAGGAGAAAAATGTTGAAAAAAAAACACCACTGCAAAGCACAGCTATGCTATCAATAGACCCTTCTCATAAAAATCTTTCACATTTGGTTATACGTGTGGGTCATTTGCATGCTTCACACCAGAGTGCGCAGTGAGTTGGAGGCATGTATTTCGTTACTCATATACTCGGATCTATCCTTCCCAAGGCACTAGGAAGTGTAATTTGAGACCAGTAGGCAAACAGTCAACATAGACTAGTCTCCATGGCTTAGTCATGACCGGTGTGGAATGGAGACATGAAGGAGGGAAGGAGAGGATGACTGGGTACAGACGAAGATTTTCTTCGTGTTGTACTAGCGGAGACATCAAATGAAAATTTACTATATAAATAATAGATTAAAGTTCCTCTTAAAGTACCTCCAACCATATCTACATCAGTGCGTGTGTGTTTTGTTTGTTTGTTTTTTTCCTTTTCAAACCAAACATCTATAATTGATTTTTTCACTTCTCTGTGTGACTCGCAGGGGATTGATGGACAGGAATATAAACAGCTGGGCCGAGACATCATAACAAAGCCTTTGAAGCCTCATAACTTGATCACACTTTTAATACACAAGGGCTAAACCTCCGTATGCTTCTTAGTTCGGACCAGCCATGGGGGGGCGGGGGGGGCTATTCACAGGGGGGGGGGGGGGGGGGGCTATTCATTTTTTCACTTCTCTGTGTGACTCGCAGGGGATTGATGGACAGGAATATAAACAGCTGGGCCGAGACATCATAACAAAGCCTTTGAAGCCTCATAACTTGATCACACTTTTAATACACAAGGGCTAAACCTCCGTATGCTTCTTAGTTCGGACCAGCCATGGGGGGGCGGGGGGGGGCTATTCACAGTTACAGCTCTGCTCTCTTCCCCATATTAATTACAAAGCTAACGTTTAAACTTCGAAGAGTCTCAGTAAACGGCCAGAGTTCCAGTCACAGCCAGGCGAACTGGAACATTCGAAAAGAATGAGAAACACACTGATATTCCCCCTACATGCAGGCATTGCTTGATTTCCTTTCAAGGTAGACCGAAAAAAAAAAATCTCAATACAAAACTCCAAATCCAACTCCGTGTAAACCTCACAGATTGAGGAACACCAGTGCCTCATTTGAAATAACGTCACGATCAATATCATCTGACCGTACCATAGAATCCTAAGAATGCCCTTTTGAAGCTTGGACGGGACATGCCGCAGGAACGGGCAGCCAACCACGGGCCGGTAATCCCGCGCGCATCCAAACGCGCTTTCTCTAATCTCTACGCGCATGGGAACTGTGCATGGAGCTGTGAGCAGTTCACGTGGTAAACAAGTTGCAGGACATGAGAGGATAGTGGGGAATCATTACGCATTGGGATGCCAGCAGTCGCTCCCTGCACCAACAAGTGACAAGCCAGCGCTTCAGTAGAGGGCTGCAGATGCTTCTCCGGGGCACAAACATTCTCAAATTTGGATTTATGACAGCATGACAGAGTGAGGCAGTGAGGCAGCTGCAGCACATTCACAACCCCTGGGGACCCAGTCGCACCGGAGAGGTAGCTTATATTTACACTGAGCACACCACCAGGGTGAAGACCAGGATACCCAATACGGTGGCTGTAAACGAAGGAGTGTGAGGAGCAAGTACACAAATATCGGCCGGCCAGTGCATACTACCAAAGCTTGTTATCCAGTGTCGGCTTTCACTCAGTAACCAAATCTGCCTTTTCCCCTGTTGCATTAATGCGGCATATGAGTCGAGCTTCAAATCACCTTCAATTCAATTAGCTGGATTAAAATGAAATAAAAAAATAATAAAAAAATCACTCCAGAATGTTCAGTCATGATAACCTAATAAAAAAGTGTCGCCTCCCAGATTGTCCAGATCGCCAACATGGTCCATTATAGTCCAGATTGCTTGCATAGACAGATCAAACTGCGACATGAGAGGATTTCTTCCCAGGAAGGTCAGTGTGAACTGCGAGCTCATCCAGAGTGGAGGAAACTGAACACGATACACCCACACGCGGCCAGGAAGCACACCGTCAGCTTTGCCGACGAAAGCCTGAACACACACTCCTACCAAATTACACTTATGTCACATATTACGAGAAGCAGGCGGTGGTCAGGTTGAGCGCTTGACAGGTGCTGCACAGATTAAATATAAACGTACAACTTTAAGTGCTCAGTCAGTGTTTCAGTAAACGAAGGAAGAAATGATGGGGGGGGGCGGGGGGGGTGGCTGAGGGGGGGGGGGGGTGGCTGAACTGGACAGGAAAAAAATATGGGACAACCCGAGCAGGTATTCTCTGCCATAGGTCCGACAGTTAACCAAACTAGCCCCACACTGTGTGGACATGTGGCCGCTTCTGGATGAAACCCCAGAGGACGTGGTGTCCGCCGATGTGAAGGCAGAGGTAGACCCGGCCGTGCAAGTGACACTCTCGTGCACACCTGTCGCGGGAATGTGCAGAAAGCAGAAAGTGATGCCGAGGCCTGTGTGACACCAGCGGCTGGTGCTGATGGTGCCAACTGGCCGGGCCAGCTGTGACAGACCGGTCAGTGGGTGTATGCGCGCGCGCGTGTGTGTGTGTGTGTGTGAGAGGGCGGAGGAATGTTGTTGTGGTATTTTCTTATGTGTAACTGAGACTGGTTGTCAGTTAATGAGTGTCGGTTATCGGTCAGAAGCCAAATACAAAATGTACATCCTTCCAAAGAACATTTACCCTGCTGTTTATCCGTCATGCCGGCCAGAGACGAATCTGTCTCTTTTCCAGATAGGACAAGAGAGGACAGGAGGCAGACACCAGGGCCCAAGGCTAGTCCACACAAAACACGAGAGTGAATGTGAAACATGATGTGCTCTCCGGAGGGACCAACTGAAAGGGCCTCGGAATAATGGATAGCAGCTATAGGCTGAGCAGCTGTTGGACGGCTCCTGTAGGTTTCTCAAGAAACCAGAGGGATCACAATACAGTTATCGGGCTACACCAGCCCGGTGCTCTTCTACACCACGGGGTGCGACAGTGAGCACGCAGATATGGTTTGTTAATTTGTGGTTCCTGGCTAAAAGTTTGTGGTCCGTGTATTTCTCCGCTACTGTCCTAAATGTTTCAACCCGCGTCATTTTGCAATAAACAAAGTAACAGAGCAGAGAGAGAAAAAAAAAAAGCAGCCACTACAAATGACAATCTGCACAGAGATAGCCGACACAGTGTGCGACCAAAGGTTGGATTTGAATGAATGGCGTTTTGTTGGTGACAGCGTGTTTGTAAAACTTTCGGCCGGCTATTACTATAAAGATTTTTCACTTGATATCTGAGGTAAAAAATAAAATCTGTTACAAATAATTATCTCCAGGTTACACCATACCACTTGCCCAATCCGAAATGTTTACAGGCAGAAAATACCAACAAGTTAACTAACAATAAAAAATGTACAGTAAGAGGGATTTGGAACTTTGATGGAATAGATCGCAGGCATGGGACATATTAAGTTCATTATGCAATTTATGAGTCACTGAGCACGTATAAAAAGTGTGTTCCAACAACGCTGTTGTAAAACTTGAAGCAGTAACCGTGATTTGCTGTACATACTGTATTTAGTTACTCTGCCATGGTTTCGAGGGTCCGTAGCTTGGCAAGATGTAAACAGTCTCATTGGCTTCAGGGATGCATTTGTCATACTGACCTATTTCTGACCTCTAAGGTAGAAAAAAAAAAAAAAAAAAGGCTCAAAAGTCTTTAATCCTGCACTCTGAGAAATCACCAAAGCACATGGCCTGGGGACATGAACCCATCAGCCACAATATTAAAACCAGTATCTAAGGTAAACAACCTTATTACCAGTGAGAACGGAAAATGTAAATGTGTTCACTTCATGTAAAAAACCCATTGGTTTCATACCCTGACACAGGTCCTGAGTTTTTTGATAACCCCAAATGATATCTTGATGCCTTCTACAGGGCTGTTTGCTTTTTACAACAGACATGGTAATTGCCCCTCTGTGCAGAGATTTCCACACAGTGAGTGCCTGCTGCAAAGCATAACCCATCACACACTTAACAACGTGCCATTAGCATTTGGTAACGCGCGTGTCTCCTTTTAAGGATGCACTGCAGACTAGATGCGTCGCAATACACACAGTGCTTTGACATCAGCGGGGTCCAATAAAACTCGGATGAGTCAACCACATAACCCGGCCCCATAGGTAAAAGCTGGCAGTTGGTTCACATCCATCCTTCGGGTGACACAGCAGGAGCTGCCTCCGGAGGACTTCCTTCCTCCTGTGTTTTCATCCAGCACCGCTTCCTCGCCCATGGTACGGGTCGCACGGGGTCAGATCACTGTCCCTCTGAGAGACAGTCCGTGAGAGGACGCAGCCACTCGGCCTCGCCCTATCCTTTGCCCCGTCCACGTCGCCTTCCACTGAACTGTGTATTGATAAAACGTCAAATCCGAGTTGTTTCAGCGCAGGAACTGAGGTTGCGTCTCCTTTGCCTCTGTAACATAGCTAATGTAAACAGACAAACGGCTCTCCTCTATCGATAAACTGAATCCTCCAGATTTCATGTTTGGTTTGAGCAGATCAAACTCCATAATGGTGTTTACCACTAAACTTGAACTGAACACTGTCGTGAATCAGTGCCTGTCTGACTTACAACAATGCCACACAACATTATTCTACTGTATATTACACTGTGATCAATTCACTTTGACAATCAAGTTTCAAAGTTCATATTCATAGTATTGGATCTGCCTCTTCTAGGACCACTCCTACTCAGGTACATAAAAATAAATAACGGCAGAGGCACTCCAAAAAATTGCAGATCATACAACACACTGTCCTTTCACTTGTGATGCCGCACACAACCCAGCCTCTTTCCGGAGGGCCCAACTTCAGCCTAAAGATGTTTTAACTGTGCTGTGTCAGCCAAACGAGCAAACATCCTCCTCCTCCTCTGCGAGTTATGATAACACATGCAGCTATGACAGCGCTTCCCAATCAACATCTGCCTGCCCATAAACCTGTGTCCTCGGGGGACATGTCAAAGGGTCTGGAGATATTGGCGTAACAACAGTTGGAAAAGGCGGGAGATGAAACACCACAAAAGATCAGTATCACTTATAAAATAAAATGTTCCACCACTTAAAAAAGGGAAATGTCTCAGATCATCACTCCATTTAGCAACAAACTGACTGACCCTTGATGCCATGTGTTGACGTATGGTCCAGTCTGGGTCAGCGAGAGTAACATGGTGTTGTTGTTATTGTTTAGGTCAATGTATTGCCAATAAACACAAGAATGCAACTTGAACATAATGCACAATTCACATTTCTGACTTCTGACTTAAACAAGAGTGCATGACTTTTTCATGCAGCAGCTTGTTTTCACAACTTCTCTTCTTAGTAGCAATTATGAACTTTCAAGGTCAACAACATTGGTCTTCAACAGGAAGCCATCTAACAAATTCGGAGCAACATATGGCAATCTATTGTACACGAGGGGATTCTAACACAATACTGAAATTGTGTATGTCCTCACTCAACACATAGATGTAAAACGTGAAAGAAATGCCAATGTCAAAGGGTCGCAGAGATGTTTCATATCAGACTATTCTTATTATTCAGTTGAATCTGGAGTTATCCCTAACCAGCTAAATCAGGTACGTGTTGTACCTGTGTTGTCATAAACAAACATCGCAAAGTCATATCAGTCAAGCTTGAATTGTATTGAAACATGTCTGTATTCATACGTGAACGACCCAATTTCAAGAATACCAATTTCCCCGATGGGGGAAAAAACGCTTTAGTGCAACAGGACTGTGTTCACTTTAAAGCATATTCCAGTATAAAAGATAAGGAAAGAAAATCGTCACCGTCCACCACATTCCACAGGCAACACCATCTGTTCTGGAACAGGCTGAGGCCTGTAACGACTACTGCTTTAGCGTTAAAGCAAGAAGCCGAATGCAGAACGCGAATGAAGCAGTCTGATTTATGACGGAGTCGTGTAGGTACATGATTATTAGCTCTATTAAAAGCAGCCGAGCGCGGCGGTGCAGAGGCGCGCGCGCCGCGGACCGCGGGGCTACGGAGAGCAGAAGAAAATGCGACCGGGAGGATACTCTCCCCTCACCTTTAGGTTCCGGTGTGGTTTATAATCCACTCATGTATCGCCGGGGTGACCCATGTCGTGTGTAATCCCAGAGAGTCCGGTGAAACGCAGAACAGGGCGCTGCGGGGTTGGATGAGGCCGGAGCGGGGAGACACACACGGCGCAACTTGAAACTGACAGACAGGGGTCGGTCCGAACCATGAGGGCAACAAGGAGGGGGGGCGGAGTCAGTCTATATATACCAACACGGCACGGAAACACTTTTTACCTGCTAAATTCATCATAAAGTGGGTTAACACGATAATATGACAAATAGTCATAGCCATGACTGGAACACAGCCCTGTGATATCAGCGTGTACGTGGCTTCTTTCCACAGTGTTAGGAATGACACCCCCCCACACACACACCGCTCCTTGAAGAGAATCTGCATGTTTTCACACAGTTTAATCCGATTGGTCTTTTCCGCGGTGACGCGGCAGCGCTGCTGCCTTCACGTGGTGTCAGAAACAGGAGGTGCATTTAGACAACAGGGAGAGACGGGCGGGTTTTTACATTACTGAACAAAAGCACTGTGTCATTCTAAAGGTGTCTGTCACTGCAGAGGGACATGACATACCTGGTGTTTGACTACACATACCTACATGTCTTGAAATTACACAATTATAAGGGATCAATATTAACAACTAGTGGCCCTAAAGCAGGCTTGATGACAAATGAAAACAATGCACAGAACTGTGGATAATCAGAGAGAAAATATGATATGATACAATAATTTATGATTATGTTTGACAACCGTGGTAATGTAACTGGAGTCATGTGGGGAGTAAATGTCTAGTTACTGACAATTTAAACGGATAAATAGTAAGTAGTTCAATGGGCAGTGTGGTTGGTCTAATTTCTTGACTAAAACGAAGACTGCAATATCCCAGCCAAATGAGTCTTTGTCATATTTCCTTTATGGAATCCATAAAACAATACAATTGCCGCTGCATTCCAAAGCCCTGTTTGTTCTTTAACAAAGCATAAACTTGGATTCTGCCTGGGTTTCAGAGGAGCCAAAGTCTACCCTTAGCGGAAAACCACTCAAGATTGCAACTTGGGAAAATTATATGTTCCAAACAATCACTTTCAAATGGCAAGATGTCCCATGGAAAATAATATAGTGAGTTTTGTTACTGCTTTGCTCAGGCAGAAATATGGGTCACTCAGTGATATGCTGCTTTGTTCTTTCTCTGTCCAAGACATCTTCTCTTTCTACATAACAAACAGTAACCTTCATGTCAGTGACCCAGCAGTTACAGGCTGCAAATCTAAAGATGTGATTAAAAGCTGCAATGATTGTTCTAAGGGTCTTGGATGATTCAAGAGAAAGGTCAATGACACGCGTAAAGCCCACTCAGCTATCAAAGTCACTGCTGCTTCAAAAAGGCCATTCCAAGCAACTGAATCACAGGCTAGAGTGAGGCTAAGTTCACTAAGTTCACTTTTAAAGTTCAAAACAGTATTAAGTAATTTTGCCATGCTGGAAGAAGGAAACCTTCCACTAATCACTGTGTAAATCTTTACAAAGATGATGTTTTAACCTAAACTTGAATTCTGTACATCAGTGTTAGTATTAAATTTGGTTTTTCATTTCCCATATATTTAATGGAATTATAGATAATAGATACATGGAAATGTATCAAATTAGGTACAATATACAGCCAGATGCTACCTTGTTAATTATCCAAAAGGTCAATCAGCATCAGTTGATCATTAAAAGGCTATTTGTCTAAAATAAATAATGTCGTTTTTGCTCATAGGCCCTGTCTGTCATTGGAAAATAACCATCTCAGTACTTCCAGTTTTTTTATGTAATTTCAAAAATGTATAGTCAAAAGGGCATCTCTGAAATGATGTGCTGAAGTTATGTGCATTAAAAAATGTTGTTCTCTAACATGTGAAAACGTGTAGCATTGCATCACGCCTTTCATATGTTACGATGTCGCTTATTATAGTGTATTATAGCAACGTTTTGACTGAGAGGCGTTTGAAACATGCAAACATACTGCTTCCATCACCACCAAGGACGAGCCACATATGAGGTCTCAAATAAGAACAAGCTGCCCTAGTTAGATTTGAACGGATCTGCTAATTAAACAAGCCACAGGGGGACACGGGACGTGGAAATGAGAGTGAGACAAAAAAGGTTACACAAACCTGGGGGAACAGCGATGAAAGCAAAACAAAAAAGGCGCTGAAATAAAGAGTCAGGAGCCGAATGACTGGCTGCCAGTCAACACCTCACACAGAGTTTTGCCGCGTTATGAAACCAGCTCTAATTGTCCTGAGAACCTTGCTTCCCACCACGCCTCTGTTTACCACTGACTTTTGTCATTACCCATTCACCGAGCAATCAATGGAGGCCAGCCGAAGCATGCACACAGGGGGATGTCTACCTAAGGCGAGGCCGGCCGCACACAATCCCAACGCAACAAAGGGATTACACGTGATGTCATCCCAGAAAATCTTCAAAAGCCATCTGCAACGTCACACCCACACACAACAGATGACAACAGACTGCCAGTGATGCAGCTGATGAGGGAGGATAATGAGTAAGTAAAGCGCTCACCGAAACCGATGGCAGACAGAAGCTGAGGATCCGGAAGGTATTCCTCTGGCTGGGATGTCTTCCCTCCCGCTTCCTCTTGTCTCTCTGCCGCCCCTCCTCTTTCTCACCACGGCAAGATGCTGCCTGGACCGGTGCTCGTCGTCATGGTAACCCAGACTTGGGGGATTTCCACGTGACTGCCTCTCCCTGTGCGACGATTGGTCACATGCAGTGAAGTAAGGAGGGCGGGAGGGATGGGGCCGGGTGGTGATGTCACACACCCACAGCCTTCACAAAGAGAGGGGGGATCCTCTGTCAGGCCGGCCTGCAAACACACACACACACAGAAAGACACAATGGGCTAGTATTCCAATGTAAAGCTGAGCTGAGGTGGAGCTTTTAGAAAAGAATGATTCTACTTGACTGACAGAGGGACTGACTTAGTGACAGGCTGACTGACTTATAGGAGGTCTGAGCCTACATCAGCCTCTGGATAATATCGTTGCTCCCATCCTCAATGCCGCCGATGCAGCTGCCACTAAAAATATACGCTCCAGCGCTCTAAACTGCCACAGACGGGGTTTAGAAAATTATACATGTGTTGCGAGACATGCAAGAGCACCCACATGTGAAAGCTTGACCTGCTGACCTCGACAGAGGCATAACTGCTGCTATTAACAAATATACACACATACAGTATTGTTCCTTGTACACGCAGAGCTAACATTGGAGCTGTAAAAATACCTGCAAATTGCCAAAAGGCACAGTATGTACTTAATTGAGAGATTGGATCAATGCTGCGCATTTAGTTTTATGTGTATCTTAAACATATACAAATATCCAGAGCAGCATGGGCATGTGCTGCAAAGCCCACACACCATAACCATGCCTAGGGATTTTGAGTTATGCTGTCCTAAATGTTTAACTCACATAATTTTATAGATAGAACAAAAACAACATTTTTTTTGTTCATCAAAGCAATAAAAGAGGTAGGGCGGAAAGCTAGGGTGTTTTAGAGCCATTCTGGGGGGGGTCTGATGTTGGTTCTGAAGTCATGTGTGACTTAAGTAGAACAAAAAATATTGAGCAGCTCCAAAATATGTATCACTAATCCCGAAGAGACAAAGTCCTCAAAGTTGGTATGAGACTTCCTGGTAACTGCGCCTTTTATAGGCCATTTCATTTATTGTTTTGATGTAGATAGGCGCTTTTAGTGCGTATAAAGTTTACTTCCGTGTGGACAAAAAAGACAGATTCTGAAATGTGGACATTTTGCTTAAAATGATGAAATTTAGTTGTCATTTCGACTGAAATAAAAGAGAATGACTGTGTCTGAGATTAAAAGTGGAAAATACAATAGACGCTTCCCTTTCTCCATGCAAAAATAATTTCTAATCTCAATAATTGACTGTTTTCCATGATGCTGTCTACATCAATAGGAAATGTATTTCAACATCATGCTTCAGAAGTAACCGCTAACCTATGCATTATGCAGCCATTTTTCTTCTCCTGCTACGACCAGGCAGTGAGCTTGATTAATAAAACATGCACCGCAGTCTCCAAAGCCATTTGTTTCTCCACATCCAGCGGGCGCTGCGCACATAAAGACATCATTCACTATAGTAAAAAGAAATTCTGTAATAAGATTCGATAATGTATGGCATTCAGACGTTTTTTTGCTGACGCAGTTTTTCCTTCCTTCCGTTTTGATTAAATCTTGATTTATGGCTTATTTTGATGAGAGACAGATTGATTTCTTAAAGAAAACACTTAACAATACAGCATGCGCAGTAACAGTACAGGTAGAGTAGGTCTTATTTATAAAAGACTCTAAATGTGTGTTTGGCGCTGACACACCATGGCTGTTCATCAGCTCCAGAAGCAGACACAGTGAGAGTGCCTTATAAGTGAATATCCTATACTGAGGCTATTACAGCTTTTCCCCAGCTTCCATAAGGTCTAATAGGTACATTATATCTCAGCCTTGTCTCTTCACCTCTGCCCATGAAAAGGTGGAGGAGATGATTAGAGCTGTGACACTAATAGGTAATATCATCATATTCACCACCTGCCATCAGGAACCTGTTACGGGCCAGTGAGCACACGGCCGCAGGGTAAACTGGAAGAGAACGAGTGTAGACGTCGTCAACACCAGCAAATATTCCTTTTAACAATCAGCTAATTAGGTATAATGGTCCAACATGTTTAAATCAATCCATCTCACAAATGAAAGATTCTGCCCAATTCCAGAAAAAAAATGAAAAAATCAACACATCTACGTAAAGGTCAGATGATGCAACCCTATTAAAGTCGTCAATTGCAGACTCCAGAACCTGAGAGGAATAACGCAAATAACAATAACGGTACACATAACATATTCCCAGTGAACTGACATACAGCATACAACAAAGAGAGATTAAAGAAGCCCGGTGTACACGTACAGCCTTTATACAAACGGTAATAATTTAAATCCATAGGTGCATACAACATGAACCCTGTCGGTCCAAACAAATGAATGTGGGGTAAAACATGTTACCAAAAACACAGCAGTACTTTGGGTAACATGAATCCAGCCCGAACATTTAATTTCCTCCACAACGATGAGCACTAACCCTGTGCAAACACTCCTTAAATCAGCTCCAGTCGGCAGCCCCTGAGCATGACGGGTAGAGGGAGGAATAGAGAGAGAGAGGGAGGGAGGGAGGGAGGTGTTGTGTCAGAGGGTCCAACAGAGAAATCAAAGGGAGTGATGAAACATAACGGAGGGGAATCCTGTGAAAACACAGACGGACCGACAGAGGAGAGTGAGCCGGCAGAGAGGGAGCTCTGGTTGTCCGTGGTCAACGGGAGCCGGCCTAAATTTAACTGCGTGCCTTTAGGAGACCTCAGACCCGGGCCGGGACAGAAACAGCAGCAGTGGTCAGGGTGCGGCCACGTTGGACCCATTTCTCACACTGCTGCCCGTTCACTATGTCTGCGAACTGCCTGCATGGAAGACCATCCGACCGTTCCCAGAGGTTGCAAGGGTCAAAGGTCATGGCTGGGACCCTGTGTCGCTGACCCTTCCTGATCCTCAGCAACACAGACACCGCTGAGCTCAACGGGAGCAGGCCTAAATTTAACTGCGTGCCTTTAGGAGACCTCAGACCCGGGCCGGGACAGAAACAGCAGCGGTGGTCAGGGTGCGGCCACGTTGGACCCATTTCTCACACTGCTGCCCGTTCACTATGTCTGCGAACTGCCTGCATGGAAGACCATCCGACCGTTCCCAGAGGTTGCAAGGGTCAAAGGTCATGGCTGGGACCCTGTGTCGCTGACCCTTCCTGATCCTCAGCAACACAGACACCGCTGAGCTTAGTATGGCTGTGACCACGGGCGTACCGGGGGGGGGTTGAGAGTGACCTGCTGTACATGTCTAAATTGGATCGGCCCTGAGTGGTTCACACGATGATCAGCGATGGTGTTGACAAGTAAAATATTCTTTTCTCACCGTGCACGATTTCCTAAACATTGGGCTCCAAGTGCCCCACAATAATATGACAGCTTGGACCGCTCTTCATGCTCTCAGCCCTGCGAGGCTGAGACAGTGGTTCATTGAGCTGATGTTTGATGTAAACATGGTGACACAGATAATGCAAACCTGCTGATGTAAAGCAGGTGCTTATAATAACATCTCAATTCAGCTCATTTGGAAAAAAAATGAATTAATTCACAAATCATGTGGGAGGGATGGGAGTGTCATGCGGTATTTAACTAAAGCGGAGATTTGTGGATTTGTTTTTAGTTTTTTTTAAATGGGGGAGAAGAAGAAAATGTCTGCACCAAAGCGGTAATTCAACAAAATGTCCCACAGACACTAGAGACTCGATGACTCACCGACTAATCAAATCTGGACAGTGAAGGCGGGACAGTTTTATGTGGTCTTGTGTCCCGTTTGCACAGCCATGAACAGGCAGAATGTAGAATCTAAAACAGCAGCTCGATATTTGCGCCAATAGGCAAATTGTCATTTATGAATATGGGCAATACAAATACATTTGACTTTGATTCGATTTAGTAGCTCTCAGCGTTTAACACTCTTTACTCAAATTCTCAATTTCCAAAAAATAAACGGATGCTAAATCAACTTAAAGAGCACACAACGGTCGAATTTCCTGAGGATTCACCTCAGCTCACCAATCCCTCACAGCACAGGATGCTTCAGACCACTGCCTTCCCCCCGGGCTGGCACTAACCCGGCTTTGAGCATGATCGGTTGCCTCGGCAACTGGACTTTTAGTCCCATTCTGCACAAAATAGAAATCTGGAATTCTGTTATTTAAGATATATGCCTACATGTCAGATTTATATCAAGGAGGAAATCACTGCTTGGGAAGAAAACCCTACCCTAAATATGTTTTTATTACTATACATATTTAAACTTTTGGGCGTTTGGGCTTCCATGATCTGTTCCGAGGCCTTCGTTCTATGTTATACACTAATATACCTAAAAACACAGTCACTGATTGCGCAGGCAATAAAACTTCTAAGACGAAAAAGAAAAAAAAAAGCCGCCAGGAGGGAGGTTATCTGCTCTGAACTCTAACTGCTGGTAAAGCCGAATTCCCATTTTTTTCCTCGTGCTGATTTTCCTTCCCCAGACAGTAATCCTAATGCAACCGACCATCCAGCATGTTCCGCTGACGTTAATATGCTGGCAGAGCAAAAGCAAATCAGACACGACAGCGCCTGGAAATTGGGAATTGCAGATAAATCCATGGTATTAGTTTGTTTAATATGTTCAATTATAGTGCATCACAAGGCTCTACCCCATCCTGGAATTAATGTTTGATGTTACGTTCATTTCCTTTATCTGCAGCTCAAAAAGACCTCACGATGGCTTGGAAAAATATCTTAATGTCGCCTATATGAATCACAAGCTGCATGCTAACCCAAATACAATTAGTTTCAGACATGTCCTGGGTCCACTTATGTAATGGTGACTGTGAACTGATTGAACCCAAGCTCACAGGGACATTTGTTGGATATCGTATTTACGAGTGAGACATTTGCGGCGTTTCGTTGCTGCACATTATTTGTCCCGTCTCGTCCTGACAGGATTCAATTATGCTGTGCATTCCAGCGGATGGGTTGTTGCAACAGGAAATATTTGCAAAAGAAACACTAACTAACTCCGATCGGGATTCCGTAAACAAACAACCACCTCCAAGCCAATCACTGCACGTACACAACACAGAGGCATCAGCCTTCTCATTCTGCACCCCCCCCCAAAAAAAAGGAATACGCCCGACTCAGACTCCACCTCGGCTTAATAACATGGAAAACGGATACAGACAAATTCCAGCTCCCAATTTGCATTCTACCTGCAACCTCTACAGGGCAGACGCCGACTCTGGAATTCCACAATAGGCTGAGGTCATGGTTTCAGTGGAGTGTCAAACGTGATACATTGTGGCCATGGTGCTCGTGTCCTGCTGCGTTCACTCACAGAGGGCGCACAAACCCAGCCCAAGGACAGAAACCCAATGCGTGCGTGCGTGCGCACGCGCACACAGTTAGAAATGTACACAGTAACAATTAAGTGGAGTATAGGGTATTATTATAGTGCATATTTAAAGCATTGATGTCACGTCCTCTGCTCTATTGGCAGGTTTAGGCCAATGTTGCAATTGAGAAGTGACAGAATGAATGCAGCAATCAATGCATTCCCAAACATTGTTGCTCACACAAGCCATTGGCGTCGTGTAATAGCAATTGATCTTTCTACAATTACACACAACTTGTGCGCTCAGGGACACATTTTCAGATGCCACTCTTAAGGATCGTTTCAATGTGGCCACAATTGACACCGGGAGTAACGGCTAATTTGTGGCACAGCGGATGGTGAATAGTGGATGATGGAGAAAAAAATATATAGCAATGACTTAAGATAATTGAACAAGGATAAAAGAGAAGGCAGACATGAAACCCCTTTTCTTCTTCTTTCTCTTATAATTCCTCTGCTCAACTCAAACACACACACACACACACACACACACACACACACAAACACACACACACACTCACCGTTATCAAACCAGATCTCCTGCCCCCAGTGTCAGAGGATAAGAGCAAACCCGCCGCTATCCAATGCAGCTGTTCAAATATTGTGACATGTGATCTGTGGCTGGCACAAAGAGCGCTTGTAGCCAACGAGCGGGACTCAAAGAGTGGGAGAGCAGGGAGGCCGTCTCTGCCGCCCGTCCCCGCCTCTCCTCCCGAAACGCACAGCATTGTGCTTTATTGTTGACTATGCTTCATGGGACTGAAATGTCCGCACACGCGAACAAAAAAAAAAATCCACTCGCACAAATGTCTGCCACTGGTCTCGTGTGGTACACAACAGGGCAGAAATCAGAAAACCAAAGGGAAGCACAATTATTAATTATTATCCACCTAAATTATGCATTGAATAAACAGTACACTGCGAGTGATTGAATTCCTTCTTCTAAAAGAACAACACTGCTTTTGTTCTGCCGTTTGCCCTGCTGTGTTGTTCCGTGACTAGACGTTCACGGCCTGCTGGGCTCTGCAGATTCTATCACATCCATAATTGGGGATCAAACTGACAACATCTCAGTCTTTGTAGGTTTTACTCTGACCTTCTCGGAGGCAAACATTCAGCCCCCCCCCCTCAACACCTTTTTAACCGTTACCGGGCTGATATCGAAAAGGATTACCAGGGCTACCGGACAATAACACCCGAGATGCATCTGAAAGCAGGAAATGACAGTTAATATAGCCCGCGATGGTGGCGTGATGAATAAGAAAACAAGTGAATCAGAAACACAAATAAAGACAAAGTTAGATATAGGTTGATATTTTTGGCTATCCAAGCATCTAGCATTTTAAGCTCAAGGATTTCTTACCTAAAACGCGCCAATCGGCTTTACACTGACGCCAGCCATCGTTTCACACGAGACGACATCATACCGCACATTTCAAAAGAAATGGGTCTTACTTTAGCCTAGTTATTCTGTGGACGAAACCGTGCTTTTGTATTATGCGTCAACCATCTGGAAAGTATTTGGTTTTCTGCCACATTTTGACTAAAAAGAATAAATAAATAATCAACACAGGCAAAGAAGCCAATTACGTCTAAGGTTGACGGAAAATCAGTCTCTGAATTATCGTTTGCACTACACCCGTTTCACGTGAAGAGGAAACACAAATGTGTTTTTCAGAGTGAATAGAAAAAGTGCACCGGGGTGACCTCTATCCGGTTTAATTGGGCATTCTCAACCTATAAACTCTTCAGAATACAGGTTTAGGCCAATTGCACTGAACAGCCCAACTGTGTCAGGGGGTCCCCTCGGATCAAAGATTTATTTAATACCTCTGTGCCTTATGAGGGGCCAAGTCTGCAGAGCCTCATCAGGACACATGACATAACGCCATTCAAGGCCTCTTCCAGTGAGGTCATGCCTCAACCCGGCGATCAGCTCAATAGCTGGACCCTGATGTAATTCCCTCTTCACGGTCCCTGTAATTGAAAGGCCGCATATTCAGCCGATCTGTTTTTCATTTTCGCAAATTGATGCATTCGGCCGCAATGATGTTCGCCTTGCAACACTTTGGCTGCATTGAGAATAGTTTCAAGGTTACAGGATCTCTCATTCCAAACAAATATTTATGCTCTCATCCTGAGACACGGGAGACATTTTAATCTGAAATACACACCTAGTTTTGTGAAATGTGACTACGTAGGCATCTCACACAGAGCCTTGAAGAGGGTGGTGCCTAAACGACAGAGGACCAATTTGGGATCTGCTCCAGTCAGCCAAGAACAGGATTCCGAGGCTTCTGTGAGCTGAAGCGATAAAAAATAAAATAAAATTAAAATAAACAGATGAAGACGAAAAAAACAGGAGCTTGGTCTCGATTTTTGAATGCAGATGGCAGGGTCAGCATTAGATGTCAACGGCATGAATCCATGGTGTCAACAGATCAGGCTGGTGATGCGGCACACGCACGCACACACTGGGGCCCGCAGTACCAATCCATCATTGTCTGAATACCATCCTTTTATGGCCACAATTTGCAAACGTATAACTATTTCGTCTACTTCCCTCCATTCGCCACATGCGATTCAAACAGGAGACATGTTGTGGAATGGGAAATTTGGCATAACTTATAGACATATCTCAAAGGGAGAGTTTCCAGCATCTTGGGTTGGCAATGTTAATGAAATCAAGCAAAGCATCACAAGAATCATTGTTGAGCAAACAAACAACTGCACAAGGAAGACCGCGTCGGCTTCCAAAAGGAAATTCTTTGGAACTTTGGCGACACATCGAAACACGCGACACCCACATGATGAACACGTGGAGAGGAGTCATGTCACCGGGCCCACACGCCGCCCACTGTTACGGACACATCAAAATGGCAAATAAACGAAAAATATAACCTCAATGAAATTATTCACAATCAAAACTGAACTAAAAATGTCTTGAACTCATGGAATAAAATCACAAAAAGCACACAAAGTTTAACTCAGTGGCTCGGCCAACAAAACACACCGGTGGATATAATGAAAAAAAAACTAAAAAAAACGAAACCGTAAAAAGATCAGGTTGGTCAGTTTCGGTGATTTTTTTGTTTAGTTTGCAGTACAGAAAGAAAAAATCAGGGTGTATGTCATTTAATCGTCAGCTGCGGCTTGCCAGCTGGTTTCCGCTTGTTGGCTGACTCCACGAGCAGATCACCAAGCCAGAGCCAAATTAGACTTGTTGTTTTCATAGAAATTATCCATTTCTATTGAATAATCGCTTCGGATAAAAACAATATGTTGTTCCAGCATTTTGGCTCGGAAGAGCTGTGTCGTGCGCGTTTGTTTTAAGTGGAAGTCATCCAACGACAATAAATCGAAATCAGCCACTACGATTAGACGTAAACAAAAAAGAAACTTCAAAAAAAAAACGATGCTAATTGTTGAAGTCTCCTTGTTTCGTTTGAGGAATTAAGCCAAAAAAAACATTGGCAGTAAAGTGTGATCCATATGTGCTGGAGCGAGCCTCGACAGTCATTTCTCTGGGCTGTCAATTAGTGTTAAACTAAAGCCTGTACTTTTATATAAGAGAGGCGTGGATCACATTTGGCGTGCAGCCTTCACCCTGACATCAGCTCTGATCTGTGACCTCATGTCTTTGTTTTCTCTCCCTCGTCTCTCAGAGCTTATTATGATTATGAGAGGGAGGGAAAGGTTGCCATTATCACCTCTTAAAAAAAAAAAAAAAAAAAACACAGTCGGATGAGCGCATTTGACACATTGAGTAACTGCGACATTTACAGTGAGGCAGTCTGGGAGAATCAAGTTACAAAACTCTGTGGAAGTTTTTTTTTTTTTGGTGCTTCACCCTAACACACAAAAGATTGAAAGCACAAGAGACATAATTACAGCGCATACGTCTTGTATACAAGCTGGATGTCACCCAAGGCTACAACACTCATTTCAGACGGGGCAGGCATCCCATCATTTTTTTTTCCTCAATCGGCGAGGGGGCGGAGCGCCAACGTGGATAACTCCGGAAAAAAAACCCTTGCGTCAGCCTTACTCTGCTGGTGGGGCCTAAATGGTCACCGCGGGAACCGTGCACACATACACACAACGGCCTCGTCAGCAGCGCAGGCACTCCTGTTACAGGAGCCTCACTGCTGCGTTATATGAACCGCGTCTTCCTCCCTTCTGACCCTTTAGGGAAACAACTGTATCCTGTGCACCCGAAAACCCGGGGATCAACGGGTACGGCGGCAACCAGCAGACACAGGTAATGCTGCACTTCTGCACACGACATGCGCTGCGGCCTGGAATGAACTCGCCCAGTGGAAAAAAAGAAACCAAAAAAATCCACTGTGGGCAGTCAAAGCGGGGGGAAGAAAAAAAACGAAAAAACGAAAGGACTTTGAACAGAATGCATCTGCGGCGAAGACAATTCCCACAATCCGTGTGGCAGGTTAGAGCGAAGCTCAATCGTTTTCCAAGAGGCACCAGAGATTTGGATTATGGAAATGGCATGAACATTATTCTTTGCACAATCCTCCCTGTTCTCTGCTGAAGCCTGCTCATGCTCGGCTCTCTCTCTCTCTTTCTCTCTTTCTCTCTCTCTCTCGGTCCCTCGGCCCTGCATGAGTGCCCGGCTGGAATCTCCACCCTGTCAGAGAAAGCTGTCTTTAATCCAGTTTCAACATTTTCACAACAGCCCTGTCCCCTGCCAAGCTCGTGCACGAAGTCCACCAGTCCGTTTAGTCCCGTTTGGATACTGGTTACCAGGTTACCAGTGTGTGTTTTGGTTTTTGGTCATTTTTGTGATGAAGAAGCCCAGAGGGCCTGGGAGAAGCCCAAGCGAGACGAACATTTCAAGGCACTCGGATTCAATTTCCCCCGCTACATTTATTTCTGACACTCACTATTTCTAAACAAGTGAAAACGACCAATTGATCATATTTTATAAAATATATCGTTTTTAATGTCTAGAGTAATGTGATCACACGTGCCAAGCTTCCCCACTGACAAAGTAATGGTGCTGTTGGGTTTACAAGCAGTGGCATACGCTGCGTACGCATTATGAAATATTTTTGATCATGCAATTGGGAGGTTTTACGGTGACCGTCGTTCTTTATGTACACGTCATTCATAAACGGGACAAAGATAGAGGAACAACCGCGAGAGTTTCTCGAAAGGCAAGGGTCGCGTTTCTGTTCCATGATTTCAATCTCTAGGCGTAATATATAATTGTTCAAATGAAATATACAAATATACGAACTGACATCAACCGACTGCCTGCACTGTCTCATACAAACATATCAACGTATGGACGTATACAAACACTCACAGGAGGATTGTTCACTGGCTGCCGAACCATGTGTAACTGACGCCTGTGCGATAGACCATCTGCGGCGGAGTTGGGGCGAAGACCTGGGGAGACAGCTGCTCAAAAGACCGGGGTCCAGTTTGGACTCTAACCCCGCCCCCAGCCCGTCTGTGCATGTGTGTGTGGGCATGAATCATCCATGCGTGTGCTGCATCTATTTATGAAGGACTGACCCCGTGTCTGACCTCATGCCAGCCGCCCCTGGCCTGTGTATGTGTCGGGTGCTCTCAGTGCTGCGATATCCTGTGCTCCGCCTCTCCGCCCTGTAATCCTCCGATCTTTACCCCCTCCTGACCTACTACACACATGCATATTGACCTGGACACATGTAAGGTACACGTAGGAAGGAACACAAACGGGACTACACAGTCACGCGCTTCGTCCTTACACGGGCATACATTTTTCTTTTTTTATATAAATATGAAAATGGCAATATACGAAGGGAGGAGTACTTAGGTTTTCGGGGGAAACAAATTAAATAATAATTTTTACGGCTTTATTACTAATAATAAATCTAGTAGACAAGTGCTCTCACTAACTCATGCAAAAAGACTGCATAAACTCACAATCACGGATTATGTGTTTTTTTTCTTTCTGTGGGCGCATTGTTATAAATCAGTGACATATTTGAAATGTTCCTGTGGATGATGCACGTGAGAGAAAGAGGACACAGCAGACATGATCATCTAGGCCATGTGTATGTAGGTTGCCCTTCATTTTAGATTACATAACTGAATTGTTCAAAAGGTGTTGTCGTCCTCCAGCATGTACTTTAAAATTGTCAACTTCCCCCAAAGACTAGCGACACCACATCTACTCTTTTGGGTGAAAGTGGAGCACCCACTTTATGGCGTGGACGTCATTGCGACGTTGGCTGTGGAGGAGGCTATGACAACAACAATGACCGACTGTCTCCATACAACAACGGGCTCAGGGTATCAGTTGTTACAGTGTTTACAGTATTTTATTTATGCTACCCATAATTAAATATTCTTGTATGCACATTTTCATCAACTCCAGAAGTTGAAGGGCTCTGCATGCAAACCAGCTAGGGTTTCGTGGTTGTTATATTCATTAACTTGCTTAAAAGATCTGGCTGCTGACACACCGCAAAAATCTTTCGGGTCGCCACATACTCGAAGAAACTCCCAAAATGTATTTATTTACTTGAATGGGGCTCATATCCAACAGAGAAAAGCCAGAGAACAAACTGTGGAACAAGTTTCTGTCCCAAACCTCTCGTCAAAATGTCTAATTTCAAAGATTTCCAATTTTGCCTTTTTTAGAAACAGCCACCCTCAGCAAAACACTTAAACTACTAGAATTCGCAGCTCAGACAGAGGGCCATGCTGGTGAAAACCTGCTCAGCTGAAAAGATAATTTATAAACCAAGCGACCAGACCAAATACAATCTTCCTCTATAAAGCGTTCAAGTTTCCGTTCCAGTTCGTTGAATATATGTGGCGAGTTGTCTAAAGATGGACTGAAACGCTGAAAAAGAGAGAGTCGCTTAGTGAATAATTTCAGAATACTTCCACATTAGTTTAGAATAAGTAGACTCATTACATGTGTGGTTAAAAAAGATATACATGCAGGTTAGCCGGGCAGAAAAAGGCACCAATACAGAGTCCATCTGCTGCTAAAACAAAGCTACTAGGGAAAAAAAAAAAGAAGCTTAACAGGATTATCTGCTGATTATCGTCCAGACAGTTCACAACCAAAATACCACGTTACGCACTACTACGTCCCACTGATGCTCCATAAATGTACGCGGGACGAGAACCGTATGTGCCGCGCATGCAAACGAAAATGGTTTTGCCTCAAAGTTGACTTTCTCCATTCCAACTTCGCAGTTCCTCTAACCACCCCGACTGAGCAGTTCCGGTGAACTTTACTCTCCAGCGTGCTTACGCACAGTGAGGCAGTGATCCGGCTGGTCCTGCCAGAGCTGCATTTTGCTGCTGCTGCTGCTGCTGCTGCTGCTGCTGCTGCTGACTGTCCCGTAAACGGCCCGAAGGCTGTGTTCTGTGAGGCAGCAGAGACCCGGTGTCTGCCAACACGGGTTAACCCTGTCTGAGGATCAGCTGTGGCATACGGGGTTAGCTTTGCAAAGTCACCACTGCGTGCGTGCGTGCGTGCGTGCGTGCGTGCGTACATATATCTATATCTATATATAGATATAGATATCTATATATAGACACGCACGCACGCACGCACGCACGCACGCACGCACGCACGCACGCACGCACGCACGCACGCACGCACGCACGCACGCACGCACGCACGCACGCACGCACGCACGCACGCACGCACGCACGCACGCACGCACGCACGCACGCACGCACGCACGCACGCACGCACGCACGCACGCACGCACGCACGCACGCACGCACGCACGCACGCACGCACGCACGCACGCACGCACGCACGCACGCACGCACGCACGCACGCACGCACGCACGCACGCACGCACGCACGCACGCACGCACGCACGATATATATGGGCATTGCATATATGCTGCATAGTGCACCCTGCATTTTTAATGTCAATCGAACACAGCTTTAGCCCCCCCCCCGAGATAAAATGGGGATCATTTACTATTTCTAATGGGATCCTATAATAAAAATGTTTTGTTCATCTTCCCCACAGACAACAGGTTAAACACATTTGGAAAAAAAAAAAAAAAACACACTCATCGAACTAATTCAAAGCAGGTATCTGGGATGACCGTTGAATGGAGACAGTGCCAGTGGTCACTCCACTCCGCCTCTCATCCGGCACAATAAACACACGTTTGGTCCCGTGTCCAAACCCGGTGGCCGAGGGGAGGACAACGGTGCGGCTGTGGTGGGAGCACGCCAGCAGCTGACAGTCAGGATCGGTGTCGCAGGGGGCAGCCCCCCCCCCCAGATGAATGACAGCTATTCACCTCCCTCCTTGAACATCACATGAGCGCTGCCTCCTACTCGCGCACAATATCAAGCTGTGTCCTCTCATACAGTACGGCCTGGTGGGGAGGGACGCAGAGATAACCTGCACTGTGAGGACAGCATGAGGGGAAGGGTAACGGGGAAATTAAAGCAACTACTTTTGGTTTTAACCTGGGAGAGAGGAAAAAAAAATGTTTTCTGTGCCAGGCAGCAGAAAGCGGGGCAGCACTTGCCAGTGGCAAAAGGGATAGAGGAAAAAGAAAAAACATCATGCTATTTTCTTCACCCATCTCTCACCTTGGCCCTTATTCTCTCACAGCCGCTTATTCATCCGTTATGAAAACAAACTCTGCTGGAGGTCAACGCCGTAACCTCTACCACGACAGATGTGTCCACTCACGGCAAATCTACGTCTCTTTAGATTCTTGACCCCCGAGCTGGGAAATTCGACCTCTCACACCACCCCTGCCTCCCCTCCTCGCTGCCGTTTCCTGACGCCAGCGTCAGGACGGAGAAATGAGAAATCGACCCAATTACACAGCAAAGATAGCGCTGCACTGGGAAGGCTGGTGGCGAGAGAGGAGCAGTGATGGGTTTGGGTGGGGGTGATGGATGGGGGGGGGGTTAGAAAAACAAAAAGGAGCTCTGCAATTGAGAGACGTGTTATGCTTGGGTAGAGTAAAACTATGAAATTGCTGTGACCCAATATTCATACACGCAAGGGAAGGCTGAGAGTGAAAACGGTGACATCCCTCGGTGACAACAGGGCCAGTCGGCCCCTTCGCTTGATACTGCAGAAGATGCCTGGCTGCTGCAGTGTCTCTGTTAGCCAAGCAATCATCAGCAAAACATGCTGTCATCGATCCACGGGCACCAACACTGATGCTATGCAACCGCAGCGTGCAGATTGTTACATAACAATATGCATTCCAAATTCATCTCGTGCATGGTAAACATTGGAGGGCGAGGACAACAGACATCCCTGTACCAATGCTTACAGCTGTAGCTGAGGCCATGGTAGGATGATGCGCTTGCGCACACACACACACACAGTCACCTCCCAGGAGGAAATAAAAAATATATACCTTGGTTACAAAAATAAAAACAAACACTGGTGGAGACACATCGAGTTCCTCGCTTGAGAACCGCGCTTAGTGCATTCATAAATTCCTGAGGTGTGACTCTCATTGCACCCTCTGCGATCCAAAAAAAACACACAGCTACAAACACGCACGCACGCACACAAACACACAGCTAAAAACACACACATGCTCACAGGGATTTCACAAAGCAGTCTACTCACAAGTGCTTCTCAATGCTGTGCTGGGTTCAGTGAAACGGCAAGACATCCTCCTCTTCTCTCGACTGTGAAGGGATATGTTTCACACTTGTCCTCCTCCCTGCTCAGTCTGTGCTGTCTTTCACCAGCAGACTGAAAAGTGAGAGAGCTGCTGGCACAGAGAGAGAGAGAGAGGGAGAGAGAGAGGGAGAGAGAGAGGGAGAGAGAGCCGGTGAGAGAGAGCTCTGCAGTGCTGGAAGTCAGTCAGTGAGCTAATGCCTGGATGTGCTCCGTCTCTCTCCTCCCTCCCCTCTCCAAGGTCAGTGAGTAGAAGTGGCCGTGTGACTCCTCCCCCTCGGTGGACAATCGCTCCCCTCGTCATACCCTCCTACAGACCGGACCCCCAGGCAGTAATTACCGTCATGATCCAGATTAACTCCTGGGCGTGCTCTGCTGGGTCCCGGGGTGGACGGGACGACACACAGACAGGATTACCGACGGCACGGAGGAGGTGGGCTAAGACCCCACGAGGCGGGCCAGGGCCACGGCCGGGCCAGAAGGCACGGGACGGGACACACTCAAGCTCTGCAGGGGGACAAGACATGGAGAGAATGAGCACGAGACACAGACCACCAACCCCCCCAAAAATGCTTCTACAAGATAGAAAGGAAACAGCACAGTGTGTCATGCTTTTTCTTTTTTTTCCAGGCGAAAAATAAAAGGCCAAAAATGAAAGACTCCAAACTGACATTATGCAACGACTTAAGACTCGGTCACAAACAGACGACAACATTACCTTGTAATCTCCCGTGTCGCGGAGGAGACCAGGGTTAAACAGCTTAGGCCTGGCGGCAGACCAGGGCCGCGGACAGACCGGAAGGGATCCACCTGAATCATCAGACATTCCCGCCGTTTAAACGGATACCAGGCGGCAGACCAAAAACAATCAGACTGAGTAAAACGTGCGCGCGCTGTCCGACACTTGCCTGCAGAGCGAGCCGAGGACATTCGCGAAAGCGTTTAGCCGCATCGTCCAGTGGCTTTTAGGCCCCGTGATGGGATTAAGAAGAGTGGAGGCATCTGATGGGATGAGGCAGAACCTGGGCGCCTGAGCAGGAAGTTGTCCTGCACCATAGCCAGGGAGTCGAGTAAAACCTTTAATTCGTTTGCTGCCTTGTTTTCAGGAAACAGAAGACTTATGCTTTCCTAATCTTGATAGCCCATGATGAAAAAGACAACCTGAACTAAATGAATGGTAGACGCATTACAGACCAAAATGGGTTCAATTCTTTTTCATGAGCTCCGACAGATTTGCAAAATAATAAGCATTCCCTTTACATTACTATTCGTCACGTTCATTTTTCCGTCACTGAACGCACGGGACCAACAGAACACCACTCAGCATCCTTGTGATCTTGTTACATCATCTGCTGCAAACCCATTTTCTTTACTTTCAGAGTGCTGCCACCCTCTGGTCGTTTGTGGTAAGTACAGAATGCCTTTTTTCTTAAAACAATGGGTGATATGGTAGATGTCATGAGTGGCTTGAAACGATACAAACAAAACAGTTGAACATACACGAATGAAATCCAAAGCAATTCCATATTTAGAAATGAACTTGGAACTCAAAGACACGAGCTGAGCTTTCTTTTTTTTTTTTTGTATTCCAGCAAACTTGGAACAGCATGCGCAAAAACAAACACAAGCTATATAACAATTGAACACACAGCATCAGTCACATTTAAAGTTGGGCCAGCCAACAGATGCTGTTCACAAAACACGGCAAAAAGATGTAGATGAAAAGAAATTAAGTAAAAAAGTGACAAAGGACCGTTGTTACAGTACAGGACCAGCAGATGGAGGCATACAGTGTGGGATGAATAAAATAGGAAGACATATGGTGAAATGTGACAACCGGAATCTAACCCACGTCCCTGTAGAGCAAGGGAAACTTTACACAATTACAATATTTGGTCAATTTTAGCAGGATGTTGCTTCATGTATATTTAATGCTTTTATGGAACTCACTATTGTTGTCATTTAGCTACACACAGAAGGTATGTTACCCAGAGTGCCGAATCTGTTCTGGTCAGTCCAAAAGGCACATTGTAAACAACAAAAATGTTTGGAATATGCTCTGGTAACATCTGTAGGTATAATAATGTATAATAATCCACCGCCTAATACTGTTAACACAGTCCAAAGAAATCTCTTCAGGCCCTGCCTTTAAAATGAATCATTTTCTCTTTTATTATATTTAAATAAAATATAACTTCAGGCCCCAAAACATCCCAAAATATCTGGGGAGGGACAAAATGGATAAACTTGGATGATTTCCAACCAGTACGATGACTAAGACGTACGAGACATTTAAGGTGAACGTCACATGAGGCAAGGTAAATCCAAAGAAAATATTTTAAAAACCACATAAACATGACTGGTTGAAGTAAACCATAAGTGACAATGAATACAGTACACTTTTCTCCCGCCTATACAATCAAAAAGGCAAAGCAAACTTTAAATACTGCATGAAATAGTGGTGGTGATTCAATATACAGTCAATACAGGACAGCATGACTTTCCCTCATTACCGGTTATCAATCTTTCTTTTTACTGATTTGTCCATTTGCAATCTCTTTCTGAAAGACCTGAGCTCTACCAAGTAGTCCGCATACAGTGCATGAATTTCAACTAAATACTGAGTAGACACGGTACTAACTGTACATACTGTTATTTGTTTTAATATTTGTAACGCACATTGCCTGCATCTTTAAAATCAACCTCCAAATCACTTTTGAAGATTAGCGTGTTTCAAGGCCATTTTCTTCCCGTTTGTTCAGCTGTTAGCTTCTAAACATAAGTAAAAACAGGTTACACGACAGGACTTAACGTGAAAAAACAATTATGTATCGAAAGTGTCTGTCTCCAGTCAAAAGGTCATAAAATATCATCTCAGAATAGCTCTGTGCTCCTGTCGTAAGTAAGGAGAGAACAGGTAGTATTTATGAGTGTTGTTAGTCTATGCGGACGTCCCTTTGTGCCCTCTATCTGAACAGGCCCACCGGCTGTGACCTTTGACCTTACTGTAGGCTCGTACAGTAGACCGGGCCGGGTGAACTACATCACATTGTCAAGGCATGGCATGGCTCATCATGGCAGAGAACATGAAGAAGCACCTGATGGTTAGAAAGAGGTTAAGGGCCTGCATTGAGTAAACAACAAATACTTGTATGGGAGGTACAGTGACACGAAAGGAGAACATCGTTCTATTTTTATATTTTTTTCGTGTGGCGTACGGCAGTCAAGTGAAGGCAGCATGGGCATGAAACCTTGACGCAGAATATAGAGTTGGAAGAAAAGCGGCAAAATCTCAAAAAGAAGAAGAAAAAAAAAAAAAGGTCCAACGTGTGCACCCACAGTGGCCAGAACTCGCCGCGATCCTTCCCTGACCCACAGTGAGGTACAAGAACAGAAACATTAGGCGATGGGTCCAGACATGTCCTTTCTGTGCATCCTAAAGTCACATACTGAATACTGTTCTCACCGTTCTTCATATTATTAACACCGTCTCTCATATGACACATCCATTTCCGTGTCCACCTGTGTCTAAGTGTTTAATTAGGGCCAGTTAACACGCTCGGGGACTTCCATGGGAAGCAGTGTCAGATTAGGCGAAGCGGGCAGCAGGTTAGGTCAGTGGCATGACTGTTGAGAGCTATACACGGGAGCCCGGGATTTCAGCTGTGGTAGCTGGGCATGGCGGCCTGTTTCTGGGAGAGACGCAACAGCTCCTCCCTGATGGCCTTTATCAGGGAGGCGGATGAGTGGGTGGGGGGAGATGTCTCCTGGGGCGGTGGGGCCGACATATAGCCCCCCATAGGGGGATCTAGGTGGCCGGGGGGCACCGAAGGCTCCCTGATACCACTTCTAGCCATCTGGAAGATAGGGGAGGACGTGTAGTCAGAACAGTCCCGGAACTGAAGTCAGGAAAGACGGGCAAAGAGAAGATCAGGTGGGGAAAATACGAGGAAAAATGTAGAGAGAAAGTCAAGTGACTAAACCAAAGGATCGAGAGTGGGACAGAACTAAAAAAGTATTTTTTCAGTACATAGTGACATTATGAAAAAAAAACAAATCATGTAAAAAAATAGGATAAAAAAAAAAAACTAATCTGATGTAAATTAACCTGTGCTATACTCACTGCATCTTTATCAGGCTCTGCCCTGGAGAAGTTTTCGTCATGGTAGTGGTTCCAGTTCATGCCTCCGTTCTGGCCAGGAGCAGCCCTGACCCCTGCTGGGTAACCGTTCATCCGGCTGGACAATCCCACCTGCGTCAGATGGTGGAGCTGGGCACCTACATACACACACACACACACACACACAAACACAAAAACACACGAACGCACAGTCTGAGAGGCATTCTGTCTTGTGACGTGCCGCACTCTGTACACTAAATGCCAGAATCCATTTCGACTAGTTGACCTGTCACACGATGACAGCAGCAACAAGCCAGCTCCTTAAATAATTTAGGACACTTTCAGTTGGACGGGTTTATGGGCTGAAGGAGAGTCTCCGGATTAGGGAACGGTGCTGTGGCCCGCCTCCCCAAAATATCTGAACGCCACATACATTCATCAGCCTTCAAGTACCATTGCGTTTATTTTATTTATTTTTTATTCATGACTTCACGCACCTGTAGTTCCTCCAACTGGTCGCGGCCTGGCAGATGAGGGGAGCTCATCAGCGTAAAGGCCCCTGCTGGAGTACAGGCTGTCTGGCTGGAACTGCTCCCCGAGGCCTGCTGGTTCTCCCGGTGACAGGTAGCTCGATCCAAGGCCCTGCCTGTAACACAAAGACGTTCATTTCCTTTCACTTACCTGTGGTTTAAAAAGGTATTAGTCGTCACTTCATTGTGTTTATAAGTATTCTTCTGGTTTCAGTCACTCTCTACACCATTAAACCCACAGAGCCTTTAAAATACAGAGAACTGGTGTCAAACTGAGTTTTGTTTTTTTTCGTGACAAAATGGACAAATGTATTTTTCTTTGTCCATTTAATGTTCATGCTTTCAACTTAAAAGGTTTTCAGAATCATTTTTAACTCACAACCACAAAAAACACAGTTTGACAGCTGATGATGATATTTAATCTCCGCCAGCTTTCTCTCTCGAATTTCCAGTGATGATAAGCTGTTTGACCGCGAATCCATCCGCGTGGTTTCCTTTGGCTGCTCAGCTCTCCAGAAAATGAGTGGACTTCATGAAAAGAAATCGGTGTTATGACACAAATGTCTGCGTGTGGATGGGTGCCTTGGTCTTTTTGGAGCCAGTTAAGAGGGTCCGCTGCTTGGACTTGATCCATTAAACCAATAAAATAAAGATGACACTCTCTTTCATTATTCACGATGCCCAATGCACTTGATGCACCGAAAGCCAAATATTCCCACTGGTGGTGGGGGTGGAAGACACGCTGCTCTGATCAATAAGAAATCATTTTGGTGTTGGAAGAAGTGAAAGTCAAATAAGCACATTATTTATTAATTTACACATAAATAATACATTTTCCTAGACTGCTCCACTAACCTCGGTGTCAGGCCTAGGACTGATGGAGGGGACATAGCCAGGTCAGTGAACCGCTGGGGGAGAAAAGAAATACACACACAGTGATCAGGAAAAAGTGAGTAAAACAAAATAGTAATAAAAACTGAGATTGAGGCCCGAAACGCCAGGAGACACTATTTGCGTTTGTATTTTTTGGGTAAAAATCATAAAAAAAAAAATAAAGGGAATACTGTTTGTTCAACAAACCAGAGCACGTTGATTGCCGTACGTTCTGGGAAGCCAGGCTACAGTTACAGGACCCAATGATCAAGCATATGCAGGGTTTGTTACTGTAATACTGTAGTGAGTCTTAGGAGTGGTAGATAGCTGATGGGGATTTTCAGGTGGCAGCTCTCGGGGGGGCGACAGATGGAGGAATGCTTAACTGATTAGTTTGCTAAGAGGACACGATTAAACGTGGAGCGATAGGCTTCCCGCGGCGAATGAAGGTGAAAGGGCGTCGTGAAAGGGAAGAGATAGTGAATACAGATAATTCATGCATATATTTACTGTTTGTAAATTTACACAGGAATTCTGGTTCTATTGGTCTCTCCCGAGATTAGCGGAATTGAAAAGTACATGACTGAATAGAGTTTACAGGGGAATACAGGCCACATGTTTCCAGCACTGCATTTTGCTCAGTGCTACGGGAAAGTAGTAGAATGCTCAGTCGAAAGTGAACAGTACAAACAGTCCAAATCCAGGGAAAACTACTTACACTAGGGAAAGGGGCGAGCGGTTGGTAGGAGGGACCCCAGGGCCTGGGGCCCCGGCACGGGGGGTTGGCATCGGGCGGGTTGCTGCCGACCCCTGGGAGCGTGATCCCCGCCGTGCTGCCCTGAGAGGTGGGCGACACCAGGGCAAAGGCATCATCCAGCAGGGAGTGCATCTGCTGCCGCGCCTCCTCGATGGACGGCTGTGGGGGCATGTAGGGGGGCGGGGGAGGGGCGTGAACCGGAGGAGAGGACATGGGACCCAGGAAGACATCGTCGGTGGGGGAGGGGCTCCCGTGAGGGGACCCCGGCCCTTGGTCCGGGTCCGACTGGAAACGACACAAACCCAACAGGCGGTTAAGAGAGATCACACAGTTGATGAAAGACCACAGGTGTGCGCGCGACGCTTCCGCCCGACTCACTACATAAGCCACATTGTTGACCCCAGGGCACTTCCTGTACGCAGCATCACAGTCTTCAGTGATGAGCTGGTCTTTGTCTGCATCCATCATGCCGCCGTTAAGCTGGTCCTTCATTCGGTGTTTGGGAGAGCGCCTCCCCCGACCACTGAGAAACAAATGGAGAAAGATTCATTAGTTCATGATTTATTTTAATTTATTTGACAACATAACCACCACAGTACCAAAAAAGGGCACTGGCAAAATATGAGGCCCTGACCTTTTCTTGGATTCCATAAAGATGGGAGGCATCTGTATATCTGGGTCGAGGATCTTATCGATCTGCATCTGCGCTTTCTGATAAATGCGATCCTGCTCCTTCACGTCTCCGAGGCCACCGGTGACCTCGTCCATGGAAGGGAAGTCATAGTGGCCCTTCCTCTTGGCTCGCAGACGAATTTTGTTACGATGGTGCTCAATTTCTGACTTGTGCCTCAGTGCCACCTGGATCTGAGGAGAAACATATGTACATACTAGTCTTGCAATAACATTCTGTAGATACGGGAAATACAAACTCATCTGCTCCTGTTAGGTCTTACTAAAAGCAGGGTCTGATTCGTCTCTACTAGAGCCAGTTTGGCTCAACCGCCTTAGATCTTTCATGCAGTAAAGAAAATCTGACAGTAGAAGAGCGCAGCCAGTCAAGATATATATTTTTTGGAAGCTGGACAAAATAGATGCGCATGTGTTTTCACTCTGAATGAACAAGAAGATTGTTCATGTATTTAATCCTAAGTAAATATATAGTCACTCAACTAATTAAACACAAAAAAACTGCTTGGGGGGGATTAATATCTTAAAAACAACATCAATCTTTATATATTCTAGGAGGAGGCATATTTGGGATGTCAAATTTGGGGATGAAGTCAAAAGAGCAAACCTCTTTGTTGATTTGGTTGCTGTCCGACAGTTTGCCGTTAATGGGTGGGCTGTGCAGTGGTGGGACCGGTATGGGCTGCATGGCGATGAGCTGGACTTTGTTGGGGAGCCTCCTGCTTGCGTCGGTGGCACGAGTCAGGCGATCGACGTGTTCAAAGATGGAGGCCGACGAGAGCGGCTCGTGCGTGCCGTTCAAAGGTGGAGGACCTGACGAAGGAAACAAACAAGTAGGACGTCAGATGTCACATCCAAGTTAGCGCGGAGGTCCATGCTGAAAGCCCAAATGCCAATGTTAAGCTAAACAAGGTGACAAGACTGTGGATGACTACTGCTAGAACTGAAATGAATATATGTGAAATATGGCTAAAGGCGAAAGAAATAGAGCAAATGTTACCGGTAGCAACATGAAACAGAAATAGACTTCGATATCTAAAAGCTGAGCCTGGCTTAAACACGGGCTTTGCCTTTGTTTGGTGCCGTCGCTCGTTCCTACACTGTGAGTGACAGCTCTGAAGGCCGCGGTGGATGGCGAAGAACAAAGTGAACACAAAGCTACCACAGTAACAGACAACACACAGACACAGCTGATGGAGGCCAAGCCTGGGGTCTAAACAGACACAGACGGAAAGAGGACAAACTCTTACCAATTCTATTCTTGCCTGCAGAATCACAAGAGAAAGGAAAGAGAGTTTTATTCGGGGGAAAGAGATCAAATAAAAGCAGCTGAGATATAAGTAGCTACTTATGAGGATTTAGTGATGAAAACAAAGGTAAAGGAGAGATGCGTAGAGAGGAGGAAAAGTAGACGGTGGTTTATTCCAACAGCCTCTCTGCCGGTCTGAAAGAAATGTTCTGCTTCAGACGACCACGACACACGAACATCAGAACAACAACAGGCAAAAAAAAAAAAAAAAGCGAGTTCATTACAAAATAGTATTAGTGTGCCTAATATACCGGCTGCTTATAAACGCTGCGGGGGAGTACGTGCAGTCCCAGGCGGAGATTTATCATTAACAAAACAGACCATTCCTGGGCGGGTGAGTCAGGCTCCAGTCTATGCGGCTGACTGCGTCTGGCTCCAGCGCGGAGTCCCTGAGTGGCAGCGCAGGCTCCACTCTATCAACAGGATGTCGAGAGAAACTCCAGCAATTTTTCCCTCCTGTTCCCCCCCCTCCCCTCTCTCACTCTCTCTCTCTCTCTCTCTCTCTCTCTCTGGACTTGTGAGCAGGTGTTTTCCCTCTGCAATCTTTATGTCACCACTAGGGTTGATGCTGCACCTTTTCTTTTTCCCCATCAAGCCGTCTCTATCCTTATCTTTAGTCTATCAAATCCTGCCAGCTGGAGGTGGTCTCTTTTAAACGATTCATGTCTGCCCAATCCCTACGGTTTCCACCAGCCCCCTCCCCCCACAGTGTAATCCCCGTCTGTGTCTGAAGATGTGTTTTTTTTTTTTCTTGCGATGTGGCAATGCGAGTGTTTTGCCGAGGCCACTTGCCGTTTAAAACATTGATGGGGACTTTACGCGTCTGCTTGCCGTCGCCGGCCGTGGCGTGGGCTCTCAGGTTCTCCTCGGTTGATTCCTGCTCACTGGAACGGTCACTGACCATGGAGTCACCGTCCGATGGTGAGATCCTACCAGGAAAACACACGCTCACATGAATAATAGAAAGCCAAGAAACACGCCAACACTTTGAAATGCCACGCATCATCAAAAATAGTGCCTTTTCCACGAACGTTAAAGCCGGGAGGAGTCTTCCAAGAAAAGATCATAAAATATGAAGCTTACATAAAATTTCAATATTATAATCATTGACAATGAAGAAAAGCAGCAATCAT
Source organism: Colistium nudipinnis (assembly GCA_016785305.1). Classification (NCBI taxonomy): domain Eukaryota; kingdom Metazoa; phylum Chordata; class Actinopteri; order Pleuronectiformes; family Rhombosoleidae; genus Colistium; species Colistium nudipinnis. Next base: position 103,013 of record JAFBJU010000847.1, read on the forward strand.
TTTTAACCGTCCTTGTACTGGGCTTTTTATTGTGTCAGTCAAATGAAACACTATAAATCCTGACTGAAACCCAGCGACGACATAAGTGTTCTTGTGTGGACGCGAGATACATCAGGTCAAACTATTTAGCGCTATGGTTAAACAAAATCTGCAGACGATAAAATTGACAAATACAGGACTAAAGTACTGCAAGTCTGCAAGATCCGTCACTGTCTAATGCATCAATATTTAACCATAGGATCCGTGAAAAACCTTTAGGCCGGTGGACTGACTTCCAGCTGAGGTTTGTGGGGGAAAAAAAAAAATCGAGCTATACTGAACAGCTGAATCAATCTACTGGTAACGGAACCAAGCGGGAGAATAAAACAACAACCAAAAACAGACAGATTTCTGCCAGTAAGAGAAATTTTTTTGAGCATCTGATAGATAAAAAAAAAAAAAAATGAAATAAATATTTGGCCATAAAATAATTTCTTATAAATTCTTGATTAAGACATCACAAAAACAAACGGGTAATTCTAGTTCCGGGACCACCGTTTTTGGGCTATGCAACTTATGACAGCATGTTTAATTTTTCTTAAGATATTAATTTGAACTAAAATGCCCCCCTTGCCCCCGTGCTATCAGCAGCTCTGACCTTTCTCGCCTTCGGTCACTGCGGCACGCCTTGATGGAGGCGGCTGAGGCTTTGGAGATGGGGGCGGGGATCTCGCCGTTCTCGGAAGGACTGAAGCCCTCTTTGACGGACACGGGGAGGGACCCGGGGCCCGGCCCTGGCGGGACCTGCTCCTGGATGACCATGACATCATCCTTGCTGTGCTGGCCAAGGTGCAGCTTGGCGAAGTCGAAGCCCTTCACGCTGGGGGCCTGCAACTGAGGACAGAGAGGCGGGGGGGAAACAATTAGAATGCAAACTGCATGGACATTCCCTTAAGACTGATCCTCGGCCCGTGGGTTCGGCAACAGACGGGCAGACGGACAGAGACAAAGACATGTTTGGAGTTCCCAATCTAAAGCTGAGCGACTGACGAACGGGATATTCAGGTGGGAGACTCCGGCAGACGGGCGTTAATGAATAAAGAAAAGGACTGAGAGAAGGATGGGCAGGGACGAGAGGGAAACACTGAGCTGTTGCTCCCCTCCGAGACGGTGGGGGCTCTGATGGCAGATCTCAGCGTGTGCACTTCCTGTTTGTGAAACTCCGGTGCTGTGGCACCGGGATGCAATTACGAGAGAAGAGTTATGGCACGCTCCTGTTAATTCTCTCAATTGCACGTCAGCTTACAAGGAGCTACGAAACTGCTCATCTACATGGATGCTTGCCAGTATGAAAGTGATGCCGCTAAGTGTATGCACATACGTTGTGTGTGCGTGTGTGCGTGCGTGTGTGCGTGCGTGTGTGTGTGCTCCTCTCCACAGCGCATAAACAAGGCCGGACAGGGACAACACTCAAAATGCTGCGATTAGCTAAAGCGGCAGAACTAACACCGAGGCTGAACAACGGCAAACAGACAACTAGTGACAGTTTCTACTCACCAACTACTACCTCCTCCGGTCTAATGGTGAATGAGGCAATCACGCACATCAAACAGGGGATCCACGCCAAATGACATCTACCATTTTACAAGACAAACGCACTCCGCGTCTACGCGAGGTAAATAATCGGGTAAAGCCAGATCCTAACGCGCACCTCTGCAGACAGGCACTAGTCTCCGTGGCTACTTTAAAGTATACCTCCTCGACTCTCCTTCTTCCTTTCCACAACTCTTTGACGTTGTCTTCTTTCTTCATGCCCCCCGTTTCCTTTAGCACGGATGTGCTCTCCGGTCTTCTTTGCTCTTCTCGTTTGACTCCTTTACTCTTCATTTTCTCCTTTTCCTCATCTTCTTCGTCTTCTTCCTCGTCGCTGTCGTCGTCGTCCTCCTCCTCCTCCTCGTCTTCTTCTTCTTCATCATCGTCATCATCATCTTCTTCTCCCTCTTCACTGCTCATACTCTTTTTGCTCTTGGAAAGAGCTATCAGTCTCTAAGCAGAAGCAATGTTTGAGATTGTAAGATCATAGGGATGATGCGGATGTCACAAAATCTAGACAATTAACTCTCGACTACTCTATTCGACTATTTATTCAACTGTGTATAACCACAAATACGAGAATAAAGACCAGGGACAGCTACTGTTCATAGCAAACATACACCAAGCTACACAAACCACCAGACAATGCTCTGTACCTTCCCCCCTTTAACCTCTTCCTCTTCATACTCCTGTTCTTCTTCCTCATAATCCCCCTCCTCCTCCTCCTCCTCCTCACTAAACTCTAAATCCTTTTTAGCTGGAGGGAGAGTCTGGTGAAGGGAGGTCCTTGATTCTCTGAATGACATTGTAGACTGAGAGAAGAGGATGGGTGTTAAGTGATGTTAGATGATTGTGTTAAGCTGAGAGCACAGGCTAATGGTGATTCTGCACATTATTTTCATTGAATTAACCCCATGCAAAGGGTTTGCTTTACAGCTTAGTGTAATCAAAAAATGCACGTAGGAATGAAAGATAGACACAAATAGATAGATAAAGCAGTCTGGAAAGCCTGGTCGTAATACTATTTTGGGATGGGTGGTATTTTTGTGTCATCAACAATTGAATTAAGGACGGCCACGCTTCAACATTTGATATGCCAATACACAGGTATCCTTTTCGGCTCCTACAGACCAGAGAGAGGGTGCAACAGAAGGGGCTGAGCATAGCGATGGGCTGTGAAAAGCTCTAGAATATAATGAGATTTTACACAAATGAAATCAACATAAATGGCACATAAATCTATAAAAATAAAAATGGATTTCATTTCAATGCTGTAGAGGATCAGGACATCAGCATCAGCGCTTGTAGCGTCATGGCTTCTAACCCAGCTCATGTCATTTAATAAGTCACGAGTGGGATCATTAAAGTTTTACTCATCTAATCTAAAAGAGGAAATGATGAAGAGGTCCAGATGCAGTGCAGTCCTACAGCATATTAATGGCAATGACGGATGCCCCTAATTAATGAGCAGTTCATTGGAATTTAAACGTGATCTCAGCTTTGTCGCTTTGCTGATAAGATGACTCAAACTTTCTTTGGACAAAATAGCATTATTATTCCATATTAAATAGAAAATATTATTGAATATTATTATTATATAAATATTAAACAGAGAAAAGACACATTGTTTTACTTCTTCACGATGAAAGGCGACCATGGGGTTCATTACTTGCATTTTACATATTTTGAATATGAAAGTAAAGTTCAACTGACTTTGATACATTTACATAACGAAGCCTTGGCGCACTACGATGGGTCTCTCACCTTCTGTCTCTGCTGCTGCATGGAGGTCATGGCGTCTGGCTGGAATTCCAGCTTGTCTGTCCGGCACAGTTTCCAGTACAGGATTGAGACGATGACGATGACGACGAGAAGAGGAATCACCACGCCGATGACTATCCACGTGTTGGTGTTCTCGGAGTCGGAGGGGGACGATGTCCCCTTCTCTACAGCTTTAGAAAAATAAGAGGTCAGGAAAGTTTGGTATACAGTACATGAACTACATTGAACTAAATTCAGACACAAAAAATATTTCTGTCTGCGTGCTTCATTTCATTTGCGCATGTGGTACAATATTTCGTGCATACCCCTTTAGCCTATTCATTCAAGGACACTGAGCTGGAGTGCTGATTTTTTTTCCCCCCTCGCTGATGTAGTCTTGAATGCAGACCTTCATTAGTTTTAATTAACACTCATTCTATCCCCTGGGAGCGAACCATGAGAGAACACAGTCAGCACAGAACAAGAACTCCCTTGAAGTGCTCTCGTTCGGTCTTCATCCCATGGTTAGATTCCTAATGAGGAAGATGCTTTCGGTACGGGGAGTGCAAGCGGAGGTTTTTTAGCTCAAACGTTACCATACACATACAAAGGAACTCATGGGGCCAGACATTGGTTTGCCTCCTCTTTTTTTTTAATTTTTTTTTTTTTCTTATCAGGAGTTTTTGAACAATCTTCCAAATACTGTGGACTTCTTCTATCTTTCCCTCTGCTCTAACACATATTTATTTTATACTCAGTGATTGTAACTGCATCGCACATCTCATTAGGCAGAACAGTCCACACAATAGAATAGATTTGATGTCACAAAACAACAAAGTCAACAGCGACAACAATATTGATACAACCACTATTCACACTAAATTGGGAAGACCATTATTACCAATATCTATAACTCATGTTCCAAGTACAAGACCAGTGACAGAGTTTATTTTTCACAACCGCAGTAATGTAGATGCTCCCTGATCTGGGGGCTCTAATTAGGTTTTGTCAATGGCGAGGGCCGTCTTCCTAATCACATCATCACTTGGCTGCCGCTGAATGTCCGCTTATTTACGAGGATAGAGGTACTCACGCTGTGCTAAAATACCCTGGACCCGATAGCCCAAGATGATGGCCGCCCTTTGAACGTCCAGGCTGTTGAGGAGGTTGGCCGTCTGGACTGCGGGCTCTCGCTGGCCACTGGGACCCTCCACGAAATACACTATCTCCAAGGGGTGGTCGTCCCCTTCTAGCCGGTTTGCACTTACAACCTTGAGTAGAAACAAAGGTGGAAGATACAATTTGAAATATCTGACAAAAAATGATCTGGCACATGGGTGAGTATGCACAAAAATAAGTTAGGGCTTTGTATGGAAAATGAAATCAGGTGAGAGTCAGAGAAATGTCCAAATAG
>JAFBJU010000847.1:107830-204132 GCA_016785305.1 Colistium nudipinnis
AATAATACGTAAACACACGAAAATGTATAAAACACAGATTTCCATAATAGGAAAGAGAACTGTTCAGAAAAACTGTGGGAAAACATTGTCTAGTATGTAGAATGGATGCCAGGGCCCTTCCCTTGCTTGTTATTCAGTTGCACACAGTAATCAAGGGGCGTAATTAAGACTAAGAATTGACTGCCTGTGTTGTCCACAACCCTCCTTTAAACTGTTGGCAGAGACCATGTCCTCCTCCAAACATAAACATGTCCAGATGGAGGAAAAAGGCCGAAGGACATTTAGTAGACCTAATTCCTTCTTCGCATCGCTCAGGGACACAACATTTTATCATTAGACCCCTTTTTCCTCAAAGTTAATTTCTTTGTTTCTAATTGTTCTCCATTTGAAAAGTCAAACACTCGCTTCTCCGCGTCCGTGGCAAATAGACAGTGATCAAACAACGAATGAATGTGGGATCCATGGAAGAGGAGACACTGCACTCTCTACATTAAAAATGGATTGACTAATGGAGGCCGTAATGAACTGTGTCGCAATTTCAATAAAAATTACTTTTTAATGGAAAGCATGGTAACTCATTTTCTATGAAATCCAGTATTAAGAATATTTCTTGAGGTTTGGGTGGCGGCAGAAACTAGAGTTAATGCATCAACTTTGGTCAGTCCATGTTGAACTGACGGCAAAACAAAGTGCACATTTCCATTCTACTGTGGACACACACATTGTTGCACAAATATCTGAATTGCATTGGGGCATTACAATTTTCAAAGGGCTTTTTGAGGTTTTAAACTGAACGTTGAAAATCAGGTTCAAGTTAGTTTAAGGATCAGTCGGATAGATGTGATGGTTATGGTTAGTGCAAAGGACTAGGGACGTACACCAATGAGTATTCCAGCTATAATTGAAGAACACATTTTTGCATGTGCATTCAAACACAAACATACAAACAATAAAGAAAAACAACAACAATTCATCAACCCATTTATACCCATTAAAGTATTCTGTTTGAATGTGCGTTTGTGTTTGTGCCCTCAGGCACAGCACGGTCTGCAATCCGCATTACTGGAAAGAGTAAAGCGCAGGTCATGCCTGGCCTGACACAGAAAAATGGGTGGGCAGGCGCCCTCATCCAGGATCCCAACCAGTCCATGCATGGTTATTAGAGTGGAAAGACGGCAGTATGAATGCGTGTGTTATTGCGTGACCCCAATTCAACCTGCTCTTTTTATCTGTCTGGCCAGACTCATACGGTATTCTCAAAGGGGACTACACCACATTGATACTGTGTGTGTGTGTGTGTGTGTGTGTGTGTGTGTGTGTGTGTGTGTGTGCGTGTGTGTGTGTGTGTGTGTGTGTGCGTGCGCACAGTTAAGTACAGTCATTATATTGGGTATAATAATGATATTGGAAATAATGAGAGCAATTTCCCTCTCATATCCAATTGACACTCAAAAAACAAGCCTAGTAAATGAAAGGAAATTCATGTGAAAAAAACAAAAAACAAACAATCATCCAAATTAGGTTGCCTCAATGACCAATCCTATCCAAGCTAAAAGGGAGAAAAAAATATAAAACTTCTTAAAAACTTAAAAAATAAAGCTTCTAGATGACCATAACACGTGGTCACATTTGAGACAGCGAATGATATCATTTTAAAATCTTCTTATCATGTCAAACGCCTAAAATAGAGCTTTAATATTAGCACAGAGACAGCCACTAGATGTTTACCAAAACTGCACAGTCCTAGATTTTAGTGGGTGGCTCTGTGGGTTTTCATTGGAACATTGACGCAGGAAGCAGAAGGGTCAGAAACTGTGAGGATGCTCCGCAGCCAAAGTTCATATTTACCACTCTGACAGCCCAGCTGTTTAAAGACCACCATACGCACACTTCTTGATGTCGGATCAGTTTTGCATGTCTCATCTCGCATGCCAAGCCCCTCTTTCCAGAGTGTGTGTCTCTTCCTGTTTCACAGATTTTTTAAAATCTTTTACCTACCCCTCTCTAACCCTGCCTCCATAATGCTAGGAAAAGACATTAATAATTGATCTGCTCTTTGCAGCTCAGGAGCCATTAAGTAACACGAGCGAAGAAATGAGGAAGAGGAGAAAGAACAAGTGCTCATGAGGTTGTCGTCATTGAGTGGCCGGCCCCCGGGCTGAATGGGATGGTGTTGCTATGGTGACAGAGCGATATTCTGTCCCCTTGGAGATGAGCTGAACAGGTGCAGAGTGAGCCCACAAAAGCTAGAGCCTGATTAGTAAAGCAGCGTGGCTTTCAGTGGCTGGAAACACTGCTCACATAATGGGCCCTCAGTACTCAGTTAGCCAGAGCTTGCATCGGGCGAAGAGTGGCATAAATGGTACAAGGAAGGGAGATTTATCAGGATTTAGTAAGTAATCCATTAACAATAATCTACTCTAAACATTTCAAAAGTATTGTCAAGTAAGGAACTAAACATGTTGACGATCTATTGCAAACTGTTAACGGAGAAATGCACTGAAGGTCGTCCAAAACTACAGTTACGTACAGTATGACCGTCTTTACAAACATTAAGCCTTAAAGGTAGTTACTGGGTGCGTATGTACCTGCACACTGCTGTTTCCAATGGTGGTGGCTCTCTTGACACGTCTGAGTGGTCCCATGGCCTCCCCAAGTAACATGGCCACCCGACGCTCCATGTTGGCTTGGAAAGTTCTCTCAACCGCTTTCTGGTCAAGGACCCCCAGGAGCACTGTGTACACACACAACACACATATGACACGATGTAAAAACCCTCTCAGAGTTGCTTTGCTAGTTCTTATAGCGTGTCAGTAAGCCACAGTAAGAACTAAAACCAACCATACCTGTTCTAACCCAAGAGGAGCGAAGCAACTGGCTGGTGTTCAACTCTGGATAATGGAAAGCTTTTGGGGGAAAGGGGGTAATGATAAGTATGTGGAGTATCATAACATGTACATGGAAAAAATGAAGAAAGAAAAACTTAAACTACTCACGTTCAGCAATCTGCAGTACAGGAAAGCCCATGTAATAGCTGAATTCCACCATGGTGAGCTTTATCAGAGCATTGCTGACCTCTGACCCCAGCAGATAACCCCTGGATCCACGCACAGTGAAGGTGATATCCACTGGCTGTCTCACTAGCCGGTGTTCCTGATATTTTGGAGCAGCCACGGTGATGTTTACAATCTGAAACACAATTGGACAGAGATGTACGATCCAGCAGATAGTGGATTACAGAAGAGAATTTCCAAAACAAAATTGACTGTTGATGTCGTTTCTGGGAAAGCTTGTTTGTTACTCTGAAATGTTCAACCTGAAAATCATTGGTTCAGCAATTGGAAAGCTGAAAAACACAAAATTGGGCTGCATTGCCTAGGGCACAGTTTGCAAGTTGTTTATGAAACATTTAAAAGCTGTAACACATCCTTAATTAAATCCTTACATTTATTTCCACTCAATGAAAGCCATCAGTTTTACAGGATTACACAACACTGTACTGAAGCCAACAGAGCCAAATGAGCTCTTTATTAACAAAGTTATCTTTTTTAATGAACAAATAAGAGTAGAAACACCCTCAAGAGCACCTCCAAATGAACATGTGTCCCGGGGACGTGTTCATGAATGATGGTAAGATGGAGAATGAGGTGCACATGAGGATTGACGTGATGTCCACAGGCAGGGACAGACAAAGTAAAAAAAGGAGTTACATCCCTAAATCTAAATGACCCAATGCTGCAGCGACCATAGTCATCCACCTACAGTGTCACATTGTACTGATCACCATATGTGTGAGGCCGTATATGTTTGCATGCTTTTCCGGTCTTCTGGTCTCACTCACGTTCACTGTGAAGTTGGTTGACTCCTTTGAGCGACGTCGCACTTCTGCAAAAGCCTTGGTCAAACCTTTTTCCATGCTCCCACTGAAGTTGCAGAAGCGCACGTCTACGTGACTGGGAACAAACTGTAGAACTGCACAGAGGAAAAAGAAAAGGGAGAGCTCCCCATCAAGTTTTTTAAAGTTATCAAAGAATTTTGAAAACCACCGATTGTGAAGGTTCATTTACCTGTGTGGACTTGATATCTACTATCGGGTGTTGTCCAGTTGGGGGACACAGACAGGAAACGGCGCCCAGACCGTCGAAGAGTGTTGATGACAGATATGGCCGTATACACAACTGGGCCAGACACTGTCCGAAACACAAACTTTGGTGGGGGTTCCACAACCTTAATGGACAGAGGAGGAATGTGGACAATAGGACAGAGGCATATCACTCAGTGGTTCTTTACAGAGTGAAGTAGCTTGAGTTAAATAAGCAGCTAATGCTTGTCTAAGGCCACTGTGGGTCTATATGGATCTACGCTTGCGGTTTGTCTGTTAAAGGGCCATAGCTAAAAAAAAAAAAAACTCTGGATTTGATTGGCCTTTATGGCTTTATCTGAACAGCACCCTCAACTAAAAACAGTAAATACACACGCACAAAACCGCCATTACATGACATTCAACTAACAGTACGAAAATATATCTACCTGCAGCTCCACTGACTTGTTGAATTCGACTTTCAGTAAATCTCTGATTTGAGATTTAGCAAAGCCAATCGTGGCCCCAGATGGAAAACCTTCAGGAGACAGAATAAGCCATCGGTTATAGCATCGCTTCATTTTAAGAAATGTGTCACATTGGTACATTTCAATTTCAAATTACACTTAAGTGACACAATTCTCACACATTTCACGCACCATGACGACACCAGAGGTACAAAATAAAATGACATCCATACCAATTTTTACTAAATAGGAAGAACTGTCGAGGTTGCAGAGATACTGTCTCGATGGTGGCGCTGCAGTTGTCGTCTCTCCACTCGTGGTAGAGATGATGCTGATGTTTGTCGAGGTTTCAGAGGTGGCAGTCACTCTAGTTGTGGGTTGATGGGAAGTAGCAGTGGCAGTTGTAGTTGAGGGCAGAGCAGAGACTGTATTGGCTTCATTGCCAGTTGGGATCAGGGTCATTGTGGCTGGGATGTCAGCTCCATGTTCAGTCACCCCTTGATCACCCAAAACAACAAAGGGGTCCCAAGTGACATTCGATGTGGGCTCGGGTGAAACTGAACTGATAATATGTGTTTGTTCAGTTGTGAAAGTGGAATCTTGGGGGGCTAAGTCAGTCGGGCCAGCACTTGTATCGGCATCCTCTTCAGTGGGGACATGAGAGAAGGCCGTGGTTGCAGTTAACACAGGAGTGGTGTGCATTTTACTTTCTACAAATGCCTCTGTAACAAACGAAGGGACATCTGTCAAAGTGGAAGAGGAAATGACATGATCTGGCAGTAAAGGTGTGGCATGGGGTAGTGCGTATTCTGCTGGTGCACTGCTGTTCAGACCTAAAGTAAGAGTAGGTGCAGACCAATCTGCGGTGGATGCCTCACCACCCCACGTGGAGAAGGAGGGTTCAGGGAAGTGACTTGGGACTATCGAAGGATCCAGAAGAGGCTCAGTTATATTAACCTGCTGAGTACTCTCGACTGTGGTTGATTCGTTGTGGAGCTCGAACCCTGACAGATCGCTGGAAGACTCTTCCTCGGTCAGTGTGGTGTCAGTGGCGAAGGCGCCGGTGGGCGCGATGTCCGTGGCGGCGATCGATACCACGGTAATGTTCCCTCTGTGTTCGGCACCACCGTCCGCCCTGTCGCTCTCCTTGGTCAACTGAATGGTGTAGTACTCCAAGCTGTTCATGTCGGGTAAAAGGACGTCCGTCGGTTGGATGGCGAGAGTATCGGGCCATTCCGCGTCCGAGGCCTCAGGTACACCACTATCTGCTGTGGGTGTGGGCTCCAGGATGTAGTGTATTGTGGAGGAAGAAGGGGAAGGACGGACAGATTTCAGTGGAACGATGGTGCGGCGTGCCGTCACGAGGCTGGGGGAGGTTGAGACGTGAAAATGATGCAAGGAAGAAGGAGATATGCCCACTCTGGCAGGGAAAGATGTGTCATAGCTTTCGGTGTAGTCCTCTGCATCGTACGAGTCGGAGGGCACCTTGGTGACAAAATGGTAGTCGTCTCCGTCTGAATTTAAGAAGGACATTGTCTCCAAGTAGTCACCGGAGCCCCAGTCCATGTCCATCGTGTTGGTGGGGTAGAAGTCCTCAGGAGAGACCAGATCAGTGGGTTCAGATGAAGGCGACGTGGGGTGGGGTGAGAAGACGGGCACATTGGAACCAGGGGCCAGAAACTCATATGAGTTGGGTTGCACGTTCACTCCGTGGACCGGTTTAACCTCCTGCATCGGGGCGTTGCTGTTGCTGGGGCTCAGCTGGTTCACATCCAATATTTTACTGTAAGACTCATCCGCCGGAGTGTCCCCTGAAACCAGATAAGGGGGCTCGAGAGGTCGACCAGGCCGCGAGGTCGCGCTTGTCAGCGTTGGCCGCGACGTGCCATCCTGCAGCTCGGTGAGAGCTGCGAGGGTTGCATCTAGCGCTTTCTGATCGGAATGAAGTCGGAGCTGGGGGGTTGTTGACAGCGTGAAAGCAGAGGGGCCAATTGGTGTTACGGAAAGATTTGACCGGGACCTGAACTCGGTTCTAGATGATGGGATGGAACGAGGATGCGGTTCACCTACAGGGAAGTCACTTGGCGTGGAGGACTTGGAGTTTTCAGAGGGAATATGTCCTGCGGGAAAAAGCACGTCGACAGTCCTCGCTTCATGGCTGGATTCAGTAACGGATGGCAGGGCGCCATGCCGGTCTCGTCTCTCTAAGGCGGTGTAATGGGAGGTTGGTAAGCCAGGTGATGATGATCCCGTTGAACTTTTAACATCTCCAAGAAGTGCCATATGGTTGTATGTAGAGTCTACCCCATCAGCTGGAAAAAAGAGAATTCCACCATTAACACATGAATAAATCAATTATTTATGGCTAACAACAGTGACATTACATTGCTGGGATATCTTAAGATTGAAAATACTGCATCAGGCCCTCTGGGCCCCAAAAGGCCAACTCAAGACTAATCTGTGAGGATAAAAAGAACGGTCAGGTAAAAAAAAATCTGACCTCAATTCATCATGAAATGAGTCATTAGAACACTGGTCATCTCTGGGGCAAAGGTCAAAGAAAGACAGATAGACTGTAAAGTACAATATGACACTGTAGGAGAAAGGTTTGGTGGGTTTAGGGTGTTAGATTTCACCTTGACTTTTATTTAAATAAAATCAATACTATATTGACGGCAAGTATTGACACAATTGGAATGTGAGGTCCATGATGAGCACAGTTTACCAGAAAACAACAAGGAGTGCAGCATATACAAAGCAGCCTGCTGGCATTAAGCAATTCACTCTACGCTGGACTGAGCTCATCGAGACCTGCAAAAAAAAAAAAAAAATCACTAGATTTGATCAATAACTAACCTAATGTCCCATTTGCTGAAGTGGCAACAAAATGGGACTATAACGAATCCTGTCGAAAACGACAATATGGAGGAGGGGATTCATAAATTCATAAACATTCACAGGTTATTAAGCTGTCATGATATAATGAGCATGCAACTCTACATTGGGTTATTATGTGGAAAGCTGACCATTTTCTACAATTGTATTTTTGTGTTAAGGGAATTCACTTTAACATGCATGCACTGACCATTTCTTTAAACAGTGAATGGGTGGTTTTTCTGACCCATCACGTCAATGCCCTGGGTTTTTTAACCAATGAAATCAACAGAGACCATTGCCAATCTTTTTTTATGGCATGCGACCTTGGAGTGATGGTTGTTAAAAAATGCCCATCTCATCAGGAGGAAACTCTACCTCTTACACACAACATTAAACTCCTTCAGGCTGAATACAGAGATGTGCAAATACAAATATAAGTTACATTCAAATGTATCTTTCTCTTCATATTGTATAACAAAGTGTATCGTGTGCATGACTCCAGTGGGGTACTGCATAATTACACTGCATGATTCGAGCCTGTTCAAGAAACATGAACTCATGGAAAGGTATAGAATAATTCTTAATTAAATCACAGCAATACATCACTTCTAGATTTACCGCGTGTATATGCTTAAATATGTTTCGTACATTTTTAACAAGAACAATATCCAAAAACCGAACAGATGTGTCATGGCTCCGCTGATATGAAACCTTTTTACAATGTTGTCTCCACAACACTTGGACAAAGGAACTGTAGACGTTTCCAAACAAAGCAAACATTTTAATGGTGCCATTGGTGTCGTTTCCAGAGGCCAGCCGCCACCAATAGCTTCTACATTGCGGCTCAGCAGCGGCGGGTAATGTGGATGCTCTTTGTACAGTAGTTTACAAAAGCAGCAGAAGGTCACACAAAGCAAGAGACAAAGAATAAGCTAAGACTTTTATTTTTCACTCCGGCATCGCAGAGCATATCATTAATAAAAGGCATCAACAAAAAAAGAACACACTTCTGGAACTTCAGCTTATATTTACTGCATCACTTCGTTCAAGTGGCCTATGGCTTGGCCCAGGAGAAAACTCCCAACTTAATTAAAACCTACAATGGTACCTTAATTGACTCAATATGCTATTATAACAGAGCCCTTAGGAAAGCCAAAACTTTATTTTTCTGAAGATTAGTGTGTGCTGCAAATTCTCCAAACTGCAACACAGCTCCTCGGCTGCTGTGCCAACTGTTTGAACACTGGGGGATGCACCACACAGCTGGCCAGATGCAAAAACACAAACGCACAACCTGGGAACACGAGACAATGTGCTTAGCCACTAATGAGAGGAAAAGTTAAACAGAGCAGCAGGAACAATTCTAGAGATAACAAATAATCACAAGAACAAAGCATGGAAAAAAAAAAGAATCTTCAACACTTTGAGCCTTCTATAGCTAGTCCATTCCCAGCTGGAGAAGTTCACTAACAGCTAGGATCAGACAGATGTGAATGTGTGTGTGGTTCTGTGTTACATATTGTATACACGTCCACTTGACTTTGCAAACCAAACACTATATAGACAAACAGTATAGAAGACCATGTTTGAGGTCATACTATGCGACATGACCCCAAAATGCCACCTCATGTCATTGCATCCCTACAGTGACAAATTCATACATTTGATCCATTTGAGACAGTCACACAAATGTGAATGCATGGCAAAACATCCATTCAACTAATTCCATAAATATGATCATGGGTATTTTGGTGATAGTACAGATTATTGAACTGATTATAACAATTATGAGAAGGAATGGTGAGAATGAGGAGGACAGCAGCTGAGAAGCAAAAAAATAAATGTTCCTTGCTTTAAATCCTTGCTATACTTGCTATACAATCTGATAAGGTTACTTGTTTGTTCACAAACAACACAAACTGGCAAAATAAGAATGAAACCTGTGTAGAAAGCACGGGCTGGTTATTCTATAATAATATATATATGGTTATAATAATTAATAATTTTTAATAATAATTAAAGGTAATCTAAGGTAATGACAGTTAGACAGTACAACAGACAGCAGCGAGGAAAATAACAAGTGAGACCTGCTCGCATGGGGGCTGACATTAGAGTAGGCCTAAACTGACAAAGGCCTCGAAGACCAAGCAGCGCTGCCACCTGTCCACCGAAACACGAGTGTGACACACTCCAATGGCTACTCATTGTTGGGGTGTATGTCTGTGAAACTGAGAGGTGCGACCTATCTAGATGGACGCCTTCAAATATCGGGTCACGAGAGCATAAATGCCCCCCACACAGTGCATGCACTCCGCTTGTGTGAATGAGGGCATACTATTTCTTCATCTATTACTCTCAAAGTCGGCCGATCTCTTTATGCAGGAAAATATATATATAGATATATGCAAATCCACTTCTGCTCAATTTATGGTGGAAAAAAAAAAGGTTGCTGGGCATGCGGTACAAAGGGTTGCTTACCAATAGGTTTCAAATTGTCAAAGTGTCACTGCCAAGCCAAGGGTTCTCGCACCTCTGCTTATTGTTACTATAATCGAGGAGCTGTGAGATAGTGAAATTGATCTGCTCGTGCACAAAGAGAAAGCCTGCAGCCCATACTCATCTATGTGAGCAGCAAGAAGTGTATGTATATTGTGCACCCACCTATGATCTTGATAATGTGCCCTTAAAAAAACAGTAGAGTAGCAGTGAAATTCTCATCAACTCATGACATGAAAAAAAAAACCCAGGGTAATGAGATTCCATGTTGATTCATCAGGCCTTGATGTGTCGCCTACACTTGCTCTAATGAATAGTGGCCTTGTACATGGTTCGGAACTAAATTTGCATTTGACCAAATGGACACACGAAAAAATCCTACTACTAGTCATTTACTCTGGGCCCTCTACTATATATGTAAATATAAACACATGTATACTACACCTTATCAATGAATTAGTTACATCTGCAACGGTAAGAGGACACCTATTGAGCTTTATAATATTTTTGCCTTCCACCAATAAGTACATTTCCATCGATGACAACTGACTTGGTGAAACCATATCTGCGAGCCTCATATTTAAGCAGGAAAGGACACAAAAATAACATTCTTCTTGGTTTGTTCAGCTTTTGTGTCTCCCTCCAGTTGCAGGCTTGGATCACAGCCAGCAATCGTGTAAAAGGGTCTCTGACAAGGGAGGGATTATGACTGCTGGTAGCTATTATGATGTTCCATTATAAAATCCCTACAAAGGCAGAAAAAGATGGGGCAGGGTGGGAAGACTGGGCTGAAGGCAGACATAACTCCAAGCATATGAAATAGCACTAACCCATTTAGTCAGGACGGATATTGTCAAGATCTTGAGATCATATTCCTGATCTTCACAACTGTCCACTACTTTATAATATAATATAATATAATATAATATAATATAATATAATATAATATAATATAATATAATATATATATATATATATATATATATGGTTGCCTATTGTGTTACAAAACCTATCAATTAAGATGGCATGTTTTATTAAATGTTACTACAGTGTTTTCATTAGTAGTGCATTTTTGTTCAAGTTGGAGTTTTTGATTTATTAACCTATTATTTCTCACATTGGTAGGATTTGATTGTAAACCCCTCTGCCAACTCCACAATGAAATGAGTTGTACACAAAAAAAGGCAAGAAATGGCAAAAGGACAAGAATTGTTTTTTTGTTTTGAACTGTAGCATCTACTGCAGTGCAGCTCTTTTCTCTGTCAATCTTCATCAACCAAACCTAACCCCTTTAGAAACCTCTCTCAGGGTGACACGACAGGACAAATGAGTGTTCTTGCGTGACCATTTCTTGCGTCACGCTTTCTTGACCAACGTTTTACATTTAAGTTCATTTGAACGGATTCAGAGATATTTGGTGAGAGTAAAGTATAAAGAGTGAAAACATAATTCTACTTCCTTCATAATGGTGACATAAATAATAAAAAAAAAACTGAAACAATACACGCAGATAACATTTGATTTTGGCTTTACTGTCCTCTCATGACAACTGATCCCAAGGCTGTATCAGAGTTAACCTGATAACGCCCGTCTACAGACAGTACTTTCCTGTCATGCCCCGCCCCACCCGTCTTCTGTACTCTACCATAACCCTGCTCTTACATATATGGATAATGGGAACAGGGCGACATTATGAACCCCACCACTGAATGTCCTATACAGCTAGTGCCAAGGATGAAAATGACAATAAATATATTTCTGTCTCTATCTACTTTCAAACAAGTGACATTGAGCAGCCCAGATATCATTTGTTTGAGTAAAAGGATGAATATGCTCATTTTTGATGGTGTTTCCATGTTAAAGGGAAGCTGGGTCGCCGCAAAAAGCAATTACCCGGTTAAAATGACTACAGCCAGCAAATGTTAGGCATCAGCCAAGAAACCTTACATGCACCACACAGACTCATGCACACAGGGACATATACATGTGTGCGGAGAAACCTGAGATAGCCAACACAGAGCCCTGTAATGATATCATTTCCTATGTTTGCCAGAATCATACAGCAAAAAAGGGAACTTAATGGTAGTATGATTTAAAAAAAAACGGAGAGGGAAAAAAAAGGCTCTTTTGGCATTAATGCACGGTAACTACAACCCCACACATGGTTCTGTTTTCAGCAGAGCCCTTCGCGTGACTGGTTCTTTTCAGCTGGCAGGAACTCGGTACGCTGAATGCGATCCAACAATCAAGATATGGCCGCGTGGACATTTGGTTTATCTGGGAAGCTTTTAAGATGGGAAAGGTTCCATTGTTGTTATCAGTGGAGTTCAATTAGATCAAGCTCTGGGTCAAAACTCTAGCCCCTCCCCCCCTTAAAAAAAAACAAAACTGACTTGACAACTTCACAAAAGGGTGCATTTATTATAAACCCACACCCGTTTTAAATCAATAAAGTATAGGCTATAATTAGAAACTAAGTTTGAAGGGTACAATCTAAATCTTGCTCGTGAGTAAGTCCCCAGAGGAAAAGCACATCATAAAGTAGTTGGTGAGGATACCAACATCTAACGAAAACTAGTTCATCTGATTTCCAATAAGAAAGGGAACAAAACCAATGCTGTGCCTGTACGACATCAAATATTCATGTGATACTTGTTTAGTCTTCTTAAAGAAATACTTTTTCATCAGAAACTGGGAGCGCAACAAAAAGAGGGTCAGCAGGATAAGGGGGAGGGGAAGGGAGTTGCACAGGAATAAAATTGAGAAAGAGGAAGAGAAGCAACAGATGGAGTGTGAGGGAACGAGTTAAAGGTACGGTAAGCAACAAGGAAAGTGGATTTTCCCTGAATTTGCTGCATGTCGGGCCCCTTTATAACCGATTCAAGAAATACCACTCATAAAAGTTCATGATACACAAATTCCCAGGGGTGTCCTCAGAATTCACAGTATGAATGTCCACAGAATGATCAGTTCAAAGAGTGGATTATGATGGTACAATGCCACTATGTCTGGAGTGACCACACACACGGACACACACACATACACAAATCTGGTCATACTCTGGTCATACTGTCACTCAGCAACCTCCTCCTCTCTTCATCAATACGCCAAACACAGGCCACGCTTAAGCTTTAGGCCCAGAGAGAACAGACATTATCTACTGAGTTTGGTTGAGCTGAAAGGGGAAATACCTTTGTCGGGTTATGCTAAACACTAACAATTTCAGGGAGGTGTAAAGGTCCAAAACAAGAGTCCTGAAAGAGGACTAACCCATCAATCAACTCTGATTAGTAACGTTATATTAATACAGAGCGTATATAGTGACTTGGGCTCCTCGCAATGTGGCTACCATATATCATACAAGCCAATCAATTTAAAATACAGTGTAGCACAAAAACAATTGTACAAAGAAACGTATATTAACAAGCTTCCTAAATGATTATTACTTGCCAAGTTGCCGTTCTATATTTCTACTGTTATTAAATTACAATCAGGAGAAATTACCAGAAATGATTTCTTGATTGGGAAACAACAATAAAATGGGGAAAAGCTGAAACAAGGGTTAAATAGGACTGTGATTCTAAACAATACTCCTGCTATGTTTGGACACTTGTAAGATTGCAATGGAAAATTGCCTTGGTAAACCGTAAAAAAAAGAGCACACAAAATCACAAACAGATGTACCCTCACTAAATACCCTCACTATGGTACCTTCACATCACAACTTACCAGCATGGTGTAGGTAATAGGGGACAAGTGGGGAAAAAACTATTTAAACAAGACGACACCCATCCTCAGAATAACTCAGGGAATAATGACTTAGGTGCGTTACTGCCGAAAAGATTATGATGGACACTAATTATTAAGTGGAACAATAAAATGAGCACTCTTTTTAAAATGCGTCAGCGGTGGGACAAGCCAGTCAGTCAGGGAGGGTCAGGCACACACTGCTTTCCAATGCATCTGTATAATGAGGCAGTAGGCCTGTCAAGCGCGAGAGAAGCTAGTGTTTGGCTTTTGATAGGTTTGTACCCATTGATCTGCAACTGGCTCCCAGCTCTAATGAATAATGAAAGGCCATATTGTCATCCCACAGAGCTCCCATTTCACATGGCAGTGGACTGCGCTGGTAATTTATCCAGGATGTCACTGGCCTGCAGCCTGCTGTGTTGAACTCGCCAACAACTGTGGCGCAGAGATAGGGATTGTTCAGACAAAATTGCGCGGGGGGGGGGGGGGGAGACTTAATGTCATTAAGTTGATAACTGTATCCTATACATTTGCAATGAACACCTTGGATCGAGGTCTACAGGCCATGCACAAGCCGTGCTCCATCTGACCTAGAAACTGTAAAGTGAGACTGAAAGAGGAAAGAGCTGCTGAAGCAAACTGTGCGAACACGGTTGTCATGGCTCGAATGAATGTTAGGAACTGCATGGCAAAAGGCAAAGACAATGAGAAGCCCTTGTCATAATACTATGTGATAAATGTGCCTCGGTGACTAATTAGATGTTAAAGTAAATATTTATTTAAACTTAAAGAATTGCGCCACAGACAAGGCAAATGACTATGAATACTAAGCCATGTTCTCAGCTCAACAGACTTAGCTCTGTATGGAAAATGCTCATTCAACAGTGGGTCCGATCTCTTATCAATATTTTAACACATATATAAACCACAAAAGATGATGAATATTCTACAGAACCATATCTATGTTTCTAAGATTCTAAGAATCTAAGATTTCCGGACATAAAGTACCTAAAATGTATTTGAGCTGAAGGTAAAAGCCGGTGTTGTGGAAATTAATATACCGGTACCCTCAAAGTAAGTTACCAGGCTGTTAGACTACAACATGAAGAATAACGGTGCAAATATGTAGGGTAAGTAGGAATTAAAAAACAACAGACTCTTATTGTGGGGTGTGGCCATTTTCAGGCTTGTTATTATTGAATTAAAGAAACACACATATGGCCCATCCCAAATGTTCCCATTACACAACAATATTGGTCACCCAAATATAGGGTACTTCGGGCTAAGTCAGTACAGCACGAAGCTATCTGAAGTCTGTCCAGCCCACGGCTCATAAATGTATTCTCATGTGAAACGGTGGTTTGCAGTCTGCCACAGTAGAACTGCTTATGGAATGATCTTTTAAGCGTTGCATTAGCTTGGTGTTATCCTCCAAACCGGGAGGATAGATCTATCAAAAGCGGTTGCTCTGATTTGTTGGGAAGGTATCTTCCCAAATGAGATGAAACAACCCCCGATAAGTTCCTTTGGCAACTTCTTTAGAGCGGACTGTAAAACCAGCCCACTTCTTTCACACTAGTAGGAGACCAGGACAAGAATGACACAGGAAATCTTATAGACGTTGGTCATGAACAACATAAGAGAGAAAAATCCTTTCAAGGCTTTGTTGTACAGCTGTTGCATGTTGTGTTGATGAACAGAAATGTGCACTTTATACCTTGAGCAAAAACAGCGCAACATATTTCTTTGTGGTCTGCCAACCACTTATGAACACCACACAAAGAAGAGATATAATATTGCGACTATGAATATAGACAGAAAACCACATTATAGGTCATAGCATTAAAAAAGCCGTGAATGGAGGGGGAAAAAATCATGTGACTCAAGGTTTACAAATATGCGATTTCCTCAGCAAGGCTTCAATCCTTGGCAATTACTACATAATCCTATTACGACTTCATATAACTAATATCAGGTTTTTTTTCACTGAGCAAAGTGTGGGGGGAGGGAAGTTGATGGGATCAAGTCATTATTTACAAAAGTAACTCTGGAGAAAGCACTATAAGTGGATGGATTTAGACCCTTTTGCTTGCAGTTACTACTGAAAATTGGTTTAAATCAAAAGTCTGTGTGGGGTGATAGATTCACTTTACCCCCCCAGATCTCCAGAATTTAACCGTTCGTGTCTTCTTTGGAATATCATACCTATGCAAAGCCAGACGGCAACCGCACATTTCCCCATACAACACGAGACATGGCTAAAATACAGGTTGAGGGAAATAAAAATACAAGTGTGCACAGTACTAAACTAAAAGTTAAGAAAACAAGTGGCACTATTAGGAGCAATATTCTATCCATCATTTCTTCAGAAGGGGATGGCAAAGGTTAGAACAGCAAGCTTATGACTTATAGGTCAGGGGTTAAGTTGAGCAAGGCACATAATAACCCCAACTGCCCCAGTGCAGCTGCTCAGTGACTGTAGTTGTACAAAGCATCAACAGACATTAATCAGTATCTTCTCGAATCGATATTATTATATCGATAGTTGCATTTTCAAGTGCAAGGTCTCAAAGCTGTCCAAATACTGGTCAGGATAACGAACTCGGTCTCGGTTACGTAACACAATTTAGCAATTAGTGTGAGTCAGCGGAAGGTCGTCTTACCTGCAACAGGTAGGTCAGCTGCGACCAGCGTTACCAGCACCGTTATCCCCAGCAACACAGCATGGACCTTCATCGGAGCCTTGAGCGTCAGCACCAATCCCACGGAAGAGGCCAAACCTGCCATGGTATGGTGGCGGTCAGGTCAAGGCATTTCACCCCGGTAGGAAGAGAGGACTCATGCCAATGACACAGCTGAGGTTTGGGTTATTAAGGATAGCCTGGTCTGGTCTCCTTTACTTTAAGGTGCTTCCATCCATAGTGTGTGCTTGCAGAGAATAATGGCTGTGGAAGACAGAAATAGCAACAGTGTGACCCTCAGAGCAACCACAGCAACTACCGTTAAGCATCACTTCATTATTCAGCTATAACTAACTGAACACACACACAAGAACAGACCCGAATTAAATTATTCAAAACCTGCATTTGTATTATTTTTTATTTCAGGGGCTATTTCTGCTGCAAATGAGTATTTCAGTTAAAAAACATTCATATCTTAAGCGTTAAAATAAACTCTACACATGACTCTGTTTGACTATCTCTCACACAAAACAAACGCTGAATTTGACTTCCAGGGGTAACATTGACAGAAAAATCTAGAGGCGAACACATGCAACGCATGCACATGGTAATTGTGAATAACATAAATTAGGGATTATCATCACAAAAGATTAACCTAACAAACCTACATTAATCTGCATAGGCCAATAAACACGTGAAGAGGTAAATGTGAAAGGAGGCTAGCTTCCTCATCATGACACAGTCTCTTACTGCCCTACATCCCGTCCCGTCACCTTCCCGATGAGTAATACAGTGAGATGCTAATATCGAGTTAGCCTCGTATTAGCAAGTACAACACGATAATATGTTCCCATAGCGAGTGCATAGATAACGCGGTTTCCGAATTGTTTTGTCCTGCTTTTCCCTTCAGCCATTCCAGTGAGCAAGCTCATAGTTGCGCATTCACACTTACCGAGAAAAGGAGCTCAAACTCAGCCAATTCTTGCGCGTGGGAGACGGAAAAAAAACTCCGAAGAATGAAGGAGACTCGGCGTGGGGCTCGGACATTAAGCCTACTGTAAGCACCTGTGTGTGAGTGTGTGTGAAGAGTTTTTTCTAAGTGAATGCTTACAGAGTGTTTGTGTATGTGTGTGTGTGTTTGTGTGTTAGCTGGCGACTGCTCTCCATCTGAGTGCGTGCTGCTGCTCACATTAACCTCTATCCATCGGGTGAGTCCCGCCTCCCGGCGCACCCGATTGGTTTGGGCTGTCTCTAAACCAGCTCCCATTGGCTGCAGCCTTTGTATATCCAAGTGGGGTTTTAAAAATAGGTTGGTCCTTCCTCGACTGGCGTCTGCGGCTTCCACGGCAACGTTGCCTCATGCAATGATGCTTTTTGCAAGATGAACTCACAGATAGCATCATCACAGAATCATCACTGAGTCCACCGTTTTATTACAATTTAATAAATAGCCCATACATTATATAACTACTGAGCTTTCCCCCGAATCAGTCATGTTACATTAGCACAAGCTATTAAAGCGCTATGATTGAGCTCAACAGCTGGCTAGACATCAGGGTGCATCTTTCATTTTACACTGTGCAGCAAGGTTGTTCTCCTAAAACATCCCCTGCAGGGCCCGAGATTAGTCCATGCTGTTAGCTCGACGGTCATTGCACGTTTTTGTGTTTGGAAATAAAGACAGATGATCAACGTAACCCGATTACGTCATTGCCAATCCATGTGCATCAACATGTTGCTGCACACTGCCATCTAGTGGCCGCGCATTATAACTAATGCTTTTCAAGATAAATGAGAGAATGTATGAATAACACCGTCATGAAATCCATTTGGTCTGTTGTTACACGCTGTCATTTTTAATCACTTCTAAAATATTGTTATTTCACCCTCTTCCTTTACTCAACTACTGTTATTGACCAACATTTCCAGGTATTTGTTAATACTTCACTTTTGACTCAACTGCATTCTCCTGCTATAGTTGCCCATTACCTTGCATATTCTATTTTAAATAGTTTATGATGAGCTCGTGCAGCACATACACTACCTATGGAGTGTCACAGAGATAATTTTGTTTTACTGTATCCAACTGCAACTGTGAAATACACAATAATTATTATTTTTCAATCTGGTACTGGCTTTTTAGCACCCCATTTCAAATTTAAATGTCTGTAAAACACACATATTAGAAATAGTTGCAATAAATAAAGATAAATATATAGTACATCCCAAAAGCTTCATAATACACACACACACAGACAGAGAGAAAGAGACCAGTAGAGAAAAGAACACTGGTGCCGTGACTTAACAGTTTAATGTAAATCCAAGACAAAGTGTGATTACATTTCTACACATATACAATATGCATATGTGAGCATACAAATTCTCATTAATAACTCGATTCACCTCGGAGACCGAAAAAATGATCAAAAGTAACAGTGAATTACAAGCTATAACATAGTTCACCACAACGCGAGCCCCTTCTCACCCTACAGTTAGTAAAGAGGACAATTAAAATAGCTATATTCTTCTATTTGACGAAGCTGTTTGTCTGTTAAAATCCCCCGGTAAAATTTACAATGCTATCATTAGTTTTTTTTCGAAGCCTAATATAAATTCACTCCATTTTTCTACAACGAAAATGATTAAGAAAAGCACACAACATCATAATGGTAACACAAGCGCTTAGTAGCAAGTACTCAACTTGTTAGGAGGTTTAAGTAATCCTTCTTCTTATTGTTGTTACTATATTTATTTAAACATTCTATAAAGCCTGTAAAATATCCATTCTCATAACATACTTAATAATATTAGGCTAAGGAACAGGGTATACATAGAATGCTACATCAACAGATTGAAATAATGAGACATCACACCCCGATAAACAAAAGAAAAATAAGAAAAGACAATAAACAGATCATTATATTAGGAAATACTGCAGCACACATTAGCTTTATCGACAAAGAATGAGATTTTACCCCATTGAGAAACCATACAGCAATGGACACAAGAGGTGGTCAGGGTTTGATGCACTCTTAGGTCTTTAGAAAATGTAAGTAAACCACTTGCAAAAATGTCGTTTTGCAAGCTGCTATCTAAGCTACACTAGTTTGCTGTTACAATTTTGAGGATTACCAAAAGGAATTGTGACTTTGTCATGAACTCAAGGTTAGTATGGACATTTTTGCTGCGTAAACGGGTAAATCTGTGTATGAACATAGCTTTGGTCTACCACTTCCGGATTCTATTTTCACTTTTAACGCTACACAAATATGTCACTTTGGCCAAAGATCTCTGTGAAATTAGAAAGACAAACAATGTTTCTTTTTTTTCATTCATGTAAACTCGGACCAAAAGATCTTACAACATATCAGGGATTTGAAACGATTCAGACCATAGCCTAGTCTGGATGTGTGAATTAGAAAAGTTTAACATGGTAGGAAACAATCATCGTGAATTGGATCAGTTTTGGTTCTTTAAGTCATATGTTGCAACACCCTCTATCAGTAATGGCATCAAACCTTGACCACCTCACCCTGAATTCCCCCGAGGAATAGCCAATGAAAGGAGGAAGGCGTCTCCTCAACAAAGGTGGAAAAACAACAAACACACACTCAACCAAAAAGGGCTTTAAGAATGCTTGTGTCGCTAGATTATGAATTCCCTGGTGACAGAAAGCGCATAAGAACATGATTAATCCATATTACACCTGCTCCTGTACTTTGGGAAGCAGTAGCAACTTTACAGAATGTTTATTTTTTTCCACTGTGAGAGTGTACTGATTTATGTTGCAGGTTTTTCTGTTTACTTCTTCCTTAGCTTCAAGTCACCTCCGAGGATTAGAAGACTAATGTATAGCAACGTGTGCCGTGCTCTCAGGAATGTTTCCTCGTGTTTCCAAAGCTTCACAATAACACCAGGAGCAATGTTGGAAGTGTGAGAGTATTTAATAGAAGAACGCCAGGCGTCGTAACGCGCGAGACGCTGCCTAATTCCGTTTTCTCTGATTCAAATGTCACCGTAAAGCTTTAGAGGTATTGTTGTTTTTTTTTTAAGAAGGCAGTACCCTAACATTAAAGTCTGTAGTTGGGAAGGCTATGCTCACCTCAACAACACACAACATTTTTACCCATCTACTTAAGATCATTTTGGTAATTGTAAGGTCACTCAAACTACATTAATGCTCACATTTCTGATTCCCCTTTTTTTTCAAAAAACACAAAACGTTGGTTATGTGAGACAGTGTGATAGACACAGGTCAAGTTATTTTCCATTCTGTTGCGCATTCAGGGCTTCTCTAAATTGGATGTGACTTTTGAGAAAATAGTGATTATGCCACAACCCCTAATCAGGACAATGAGGATAGTGGTAATTTTACATTATTTGTTTCATACATGGGGATTTTGCTGGAGATTAGGTGTATAATTATTGCGTCATGCATGGCCAACAAACAGTGTAGAAATCAAATTAATGGCAACCCGCTGAGAAAGATCTAAAGCCATTTCAGAAGTCGCAGGTCACGTGTTACATTCATTTTGCGCGGGAGACCACGATTTTAAAGGTATAGTTGGTACTTTTTTTTTTTTTTTTTGATTAATTCATTTTAACAGGTCATTCTATTCAATGGCACACTAATGTCAAACAAACTTTAACTTTTTACAAATTCCTTTTTCTCACAATACCGGTAAAGCTAGAACATAAAAATAACTGGCATATAAAAAATGTTCCGGAGAGGTTAGGTCATTATTGATCATTCAGTCTAAGACGGGGGGGCCAGGTGTGTGGAGTAGTCAGGGTATAACAGAAAAACAAAGCTCCAAAACAGACTGCAATGCTAGAATGTCTAGATTCTAAACAAATTCAAGACTGAGCTGTATGCGTTAATCACGTCAAATCCTCCCTTGTGCATCTTGTGCACAAATGCACATGCTCTGGGGTTAAAACAACAGGACCAAAAGTTATTGCCTATCTGCTCTAGCAATGTTGTAGAGGATTGCTTGTATTGTACTTTACTATACTGTGCTGCACAAGGTCAATCTGTGTTATTCTTTGGTGGGAGGAGCAAAATGTCAGAGCGTGACGACACAATCCCCTTTCTGACGAGTGGTGGGGGGGCGGGGGTGGGGGGGACAGGGACGGAGGGACGGACAGGACGCAAGACAGCAGTGTATCATGGGTAACACCAAACTCCCTCCAACAGTGGAATGTTTCAGTAGTCTGTCTCACAACAGAGGAGCCAAATGATTTCAGCAACGAAAAATCATCTCCCTTATGCACGCGCGCTTCGGCCCCTGTGAACAAAAGGAAATTAAGTAGATCAAATAAAATGAAAAAGACAACAACGGAACGGAGAAGACGTAACCAGTAACGTACGTAAGTAATCACATCTTCAAGTGCCCAGACCCAGGGCTTGCATGCTGGAGCTGACGGGGAGTGGAGGTCTTTTTTTGTGGAAACAAGTACCAGCATGAAAAAGACCACTCTGAGGTGTGGCACCCTCATACCAAATACTTATCAACAAGAGTCCCCTTGGATTATCATTAACTCAACACTTACTATAATCATCAGCAGTGTCGCAACACTTTACACAGGTGCACCCCACCTCCACGGAATACTAAATATTTCTGTACATCAACCCCCAGGTTACAAAGTAGAAATGAGCCGGACATTTAATAAAAACACATACACACACACACACACACACGCACACTCTGATAAAACATCCACAAAGAATTATTGCAACAATCTCTAAAAATAAACACGACATGTACTACAGCCATGTAGAAAAGTTCAAGAATAATGTTGAGTAAGAAAAGAAAATCACTTCAAATGCAAGTACTATGGCATACCATGAAGGAGAGGGGAGAGAAGGCCTTCGCTAAAAGTTCTGGTGTGCCCACGTTCAAAAGGGGATGAAATGAAAAGAGGAGATTACTTGTATCATTGGCTACACGAATAAATGTCAAAACAAGCAGCAAACACACAAAGCGACAGCCCTATTGATTCCTCTAAGTGTCCGGTTATCCCATCGGGTTGGCGCGGCGATGTCAGCGTCGTGCCTGCTTCCAAGACAAATGGACAGTGGCTGACACATTGTCCACGAAGTTGCCCTTCCAGGTGTACGCTGTGGCATTTCCCCTTCTGTTCTGACCTCAAACCTCAAACGCGACAAATAACTTCCAATTGTCTTTGCAGGAGAAACAAACGGCAACGGCAGAAAAAAATAAATAAATCAAAAATAAATCAAAGGACGATCACAACGAAAGGTTTCGGGAGTCAGAATTGACGGTTTACAGCGGTTTACCGACCCACCGCACGGGCTCAGTGTTCCTATCAACCTGCTCAGTGCCAACTTGCTACCATTTAAGTCTCATTCAAGATAAGAGAGTGCTTCACCCTGCCCTCCGCACTCCCCTACCCAAACTGACCGTACGCTTTTCAACCAGCTCCCTCGCTCGTGTTACCACACAGTATCTCCCTCTCAAACAACCCTCGACGCTCTGTATCTTTTGCTGCAGCCGGGGCCACCTCTAGCCCCGGAATCACCGCACTTTCTGTCACAGGCCCTTCTTTCGGACTAGCTTTTAACCTTTCAAAAAAAAAAAAAAAAAAACTCTACCGTGTTGCAAACATTGTACTGTAACTCATTCCCTGTCCATGAAAACCGAGCGAAATAACTCCGTAATCACGACGCATGCATTTCCCTTGTGTGAATCAAAAAAGAGACAAATGGATTCCAAACTAAAGCCACATTTCGGGTGCCATTGATATAGAGGTTTACAGCTACGCCTATACTGTACCTTTTTCTTTTGTGTGTGTATATTTACATTAATATCCAGAGCGATTGTAACAAAAGTTTATCTACGACTTTGGTAAGTACCCCAGGCAAGTTATCTCATGCACACATCGTTAAATGAATCGGCGTGACACCAACTCTTGACACGAATCTCCGTCAGCCAGAGGAAGCCGTCTTAAAAAGGACATGAAACAGCGAGGGCTGAGCCTACACCTGGAAGAGAGCTAGAACTGCCCCGACGAGGATGTCAAACCAGGAAAAAACATGTCTCTCTAAGTATAGCTATAGTCTCTGGTGGCTCTCAGGATCCAAGCCAAGTAAACTGTGTCGTTATATCTGTAAGGCACTACAAGGGAACAATGGTCAAGACCTAAAGACGGGAAGAGGGTTTTGGAGGAGTGGACTACACACGCATGGCTGACAGTAGCACACACAGACAATCACGTTGTACATGCCTATGTTATTATAACCACTTTGTGCAATCACATTGAAAAGAGAGGAACAAAGAAATCTATTGGTATCAGGAAAAAAAATAAAATAAAACATATATATATATTAAAACAAACAGGTGCAGACTGCTACATTCTAAGAACGGGGCCCAGCTAAGACACCTAGCAAAAACTGAAGTCATCGTAAAGGTGAAACAAAAAAGGAAAAAAAGATCTATAAATACACTAAAAAGTTTGTTGTCTTCTGTTGGTTATATTTCCAGAAGCCTCCTCGACCGGAGGAGGTGGAGTGGGGGGAAAATTGCCCCTCTTCTTCTCCCCACACCATGAATGATTTGGAAATATTAAGACAGTTCAAGGCCATCGATATTTTTTTTTCTTTGAAGAGCAGCAGGTTTTCCGTATTTCACCTTCTCCCAAATCTCTTGGGATTCCAAACTTCCAGTCAGTAACCCCTGTTCAACAGTCGCATCCCACATTTTCAGACGGGGGGGGAGGGGGGGGGGGACAAAAGACAAAAGGAACCAGAAAAAAAATCTCCATCGTCCCAAAAAGGCCTCTTTCCAACCTTCCTGTAACTTCCTTTCTAAAATAAAGCAAAAAGCGTGGGCAAATAAAATTAAAATCTGGCCCTTTCTGGAAGAAGGAAAACAAAAGTGAAAGAAAACATCTTGTACCCCTCCAAAATTCAACCCCTCTCTTTCCCTTCCAGGGAAGCCGTGAGTCCTTTTTTTTCCCTTTCCTTTTTCTCTCTGTCGTTATATCTTCAAGTTATTAGTGAAGTTTCATGAGGATTTGCATGTTCCTCTGTCTCTGTTTATGTCTGAGGTCGAGGAGAGGATGTTTGGGGTGTCGACGGGATTCGTGGGTTTTGAGGGGAAAGCAGCAGTGCTGGGTCGGGCTCTCCAGTGTCTTCTCTAGAGGTAAGGGTACTGGTTGACCTTGGTGGGGCTCAGCGGGTATCCAGTGTAGACAGCGGAGGCGGGCGAGGCGCTGATGTAGGCCTGGTGGGCGAACTGGGCCTGGTACTGGCTGTGGTGCAGGGTGGGCGAGGGCAACACGCGGTGGCCCATGCTGACCGGGACCTGGTGGACGATGCTCGGCGGGTAGCTCCCGTGCTGCACCGCGTGGCGCGCCGTGCCCTGGGACGCCACGAGGTGGGCCACTGTGCCGGTGGAGCCCAGGGCGGCGGGGGCCGTGTAGGTGTAGAGGTGGGGCTGGCTGGGCAGGTGTGTGGCGGCCAGGTGCGGGTGGACGTTGCCGGCGTGCGCCGGGCTGTTGTGATGGAAGGAGTATGGGGCCTGAGTGGCGATGGTGGGCGTGATGTAGGCCTGCTGGCGCCGATGACCTCCGTTCCTCTCTGCTACCATGTGCTGCTGGGCCTGCCGGAGGCAAAGACAGCGATTTAGAGATGCACTTATACGCCTTACAGAACATACGGAACAATTCTTGCATGTATCACAATCTCTGTCTTATATATGTTGCGGATCGCCAAACAGAACCTGGCTGAGATTGAGAGGCTGCTGCTGGAGGGGGTGTGGCCCTGAGCGCTGCTGTCGGTAGGACCCGCCTCCAGGTAAGTGATTATTGACAGATAGCACTCCACTGGAGGACTTGAACTTGTACGCTGAATTCTGATGGTTCATTGAATCTGCAGAGAAGTGGAACAGACACTTGGTTGATAAGGCAAGCAGCAACTTTAATACCTAAGAAAACAAATTCTGGCAGGGTTTTGGGTTAGTCCTTTTACCTGGCATCAAGCGCTCACACTCATTATGGACCTCGCTATGATGGGTTTTGAGAGGGGGGATGATGATGGTGCGGGGGTTCCCGTTATTGTAGTTGTCCAGTGTGGTGGTCTTTGTGTCGTAGCTGTTGTTGTTGTTGTTGTGGTGGTGGTGGTGGTGGTGTCTGGACTCCATGGTGTAGGGGCTGTTGTTGCTGGAGCAGTCGGAGTTGGGCGAATCATGGACCGTCACACAGCTGATGACATTCTTCCTCTGCTTCGAGGACGAGCTGCAGGATACAGACGTGAACCAGAGATAGGAAAAATCCTTTGAATGCAAAATCAAGTCCGATGACTAGGAAATATTAAGAGTGGGAATCCGTTCGTTTTTTTTTACGATATCTAAAATTCTGTTAAAAATGTTGTTTTTGCCCTTCACTTGCTTCATTTCCCAACACCAGTAGGATGTTGCCATTGACATGTCATCATGCTTGACAAATGACTCTTTTAAACACCCCTGAGATGACCACTGGCCTTCAGTGCCCTAATTTAGCATTTAATGGCTTTCGATCAAATCCTAATTTATTGCCACGCAGTCATCAGCTTAGAGAAACACAAAGACATGATGTTATTACACATATTCTGTCATTTTCAAAAGCACAGAACTAACCTTTTTTTCTTTTTACGGTCATCTTCCTCGTCCGTGTCGCTGCTGATGGTGATGATGCTGACCGCCGGGCTGGGCGTGTCAGGGATGACGATGGTCTGTCTGGGGACGTGATGCTGGTGCTGATGGTCGCGGGTGGTGCTGGAGGCCTGCTCCGCTTGGCTCGGCCCCCACCCGCCGCCACACAGCTGTGGGGGCGGACAGTTGGAGGCCGAGCCGTTCTGTAGCACAGCGCAACGCGGGGGCGTGTTCTCCTTCACCCTCTTGGAGCGCTGCGGCGACAGCACCGCCTGAGAGGATGATACCTCATAGGCTGACATGTTCCTGATAGGGAGACAGAGATGGAGTGAGGGTCTTGTGGATTGCAAAAAAAAAAAAAAAAAGGACTTAGCGAAATAAAAAAACAACAACAACATGAGACATCATGATCTCATTGTGATTATCTTTAGCTGCCAGGGTGATGATTTATAGTAAGTCTGGAGCCACCTAGTTGTTAAAAGAGTACCTGGCAGACATATGGTGCTGTTTGTTCTTTTTGGAAGAAGAGTTGTTAATGGTCGAGTGCTGCCTCATAACATGGGCCACTCCCACATTAAGTGTCTGGCTGGATGGGAGCGTGACGTGGCTGGCCAACAAGGCCGGCTGCTGCATGATGGGATTATAGTGGCTGCCGTGAGGGTGGGAATTCCTGAAATACAGAACGCACAGATGAAAGTTACCACAAAAATAAGACTCTCGCGAATCGAGGATTCAACGCACAAAAGGCAAAAAAAAAAAAGTACATCCATATGCGTATGTCTGATATGTATCCGATCCAACACCCAATTGGAGGAAACAGGCAAAAGACAGATTAGTATTTCCCACAGAAACCAGCCGGTGGCAGCAGCTAACTTTTTTCTCAGAGCAAAAGGGGGGGGGGGGGCGGGCAGAGGAGCTGACACCAGCAGCTGTGGAGCGATAGCTCTGCAGAGGAAGTGCGACACTTTCCCATCGTCTCTCCGAGGACAACAGAGCTGCCATTGGCCGGGAGGGGAGGGGCGAGGCGGGTGTCTGGTCACAGATGAACAGCTTTGAATAAATCCGAGCATACGTGGCCCGAGCGGCCCTCTACACACACACGCACACACACACACACATTATATACCTGCATCCTCCTCGTCTCTGTGCGGATCGCCCCCTCCCATGCATCGATCCATTTATTAAATCATGGCCACGGCAGGCTATACTCCAAATGTCTTACATACACATAACCCATCTCCCCGAGGTAAATGGGCGCCTATGCGAGGAGCAGCGTTCACCTGGGGGACGGTGATTCATTGAACATAAAGGACAAGCTGTTACGGCAGACTACTCCGTCAATCAGCTCCGACGCACATACCGCCTTCCTACAGCGCATTTGAACCCTGCGAGGGCCATGAAAACACTGCTGGCACGTCCAATTTGAAACTATAAAGTGACGGATGTAAAGAAAGGAGGAGGTTTCCATAAGAGCTGTCTGCGGCAGGTCACGATATCACGTCACGAGTACACGCTAAAAATCGGTGAAGACCCAAACTGTCGGGGAGCATTTGGAAGTCAGCGAGCAGTGTGGTTCACCTCCAGTTGGCGAGAGGCTGCGTGCTGCTCATGGGGTCGGGGATGACAGTGGCGTGCTGGACTGAGGTGTGGGTGAGCTGTTGCCAGGCCGGAGGCAGCAGGATCTGCTGGGTGCCGCTGGGCCAGGCCTGCTGAGGTAGAAGAACACAGAGTGGGAGGGGGGGCGGGATGGAAGGGACATGAGACAAGGAAAACTGTCAGCTGCCATGTCTAAACATATTACTCCATTCTTTATGAGGTTCGTCACGGCACCGCAAAGCTACCCACATTAAGTTTTTTAGCTTTTTTTCATTTTGAAAACTCTGGCGTGCATGCGTGAAGAAAAGGAACCGAATGAACTTGGCTGGAGAGTTTGAGGCGGCTGTTAGAAATTCATAAGTGCGCAACAGCTGTTTTTTAAACCTCGCCAGTGGGCAACGCCGCCAGCGTCAAGGGGACAACCCTTCGACAAAAGTCCAGGTTTTAATGAAGATGTAGAGCAGGTTTTTTTTTCTTTGTGCACTATGAGTGACTGAAGTGACGTCATATGACTGCGTGTGCGCGTGTGTGTGTGTGTGTGGGCCAGCTAGTTTGATTATTTGTTTGACTTCAGTCATGTTCGAAATAATCACAGAGGCCTGTTCTAGCTGCTTTGGAAGGACCAGGCGTAATATCCCGTAAGTGTCTCGATCAGACGTGTGTGCCTGAGTGTGCTCGTGTGTTACTGTGTGTGTAACCCTAATAGTTTAATGCAGTGCTATTGATTAGCACTTTAATGTCAGGTCTAATGAATTGTTCCTTTAATACCATTTGCACATCACATTTACAACGGCATCAGTATGTGCGGCAGCACGCATGTTTAGGGGGAGGGAGAGAGAGAGAGAGAGAGAGAGTGAGAGAGAGAGAGAGAGAGAGAGAGAGAGAGAGAGAGAGAGAGAGAGAGAGAGAGAGAGAGAGAGAGAGAGAGTAAAAGGAAGCACACACAATGCTGTCGATTCATCTTTATATTTATCTAAACCTCTATATTTATACATATATATTTGCTCTTCTCTGTTGTCTCCCGTTATATATTCTGACACAAAGTGACTGCTGTGTTCTGACATCTTGCCGCCAGCTCCTGGAAGTGGATTTTTTTTTTTTTTTTTAGGTAAGTTGCAAAGCTCAATACCAGCCTGTGGTTGCAGTGCTGCAGGGAAGGGGGGGGGGGGGGGGGGCTCTCTGTGGGGGGGGGGGGGTTGACGACTGACATCTCTAATGGGACATTCTGGAGCTGGAGATGGTCTTTACATCTAAGACCACATCCAAGGCCTTTTATCAACATGCCATTTGGAGTCCCTAATACAGCCATCCGTCCGTCTCCTCCTCCGGCACAATCTTTCTCCATTCCAGGCACTCCGAATGGCCTCTCCTGCTCGACGTCTGTGTTGTGTAACCAGCCTGTCTGCCCTGAAATGGTAACCCAGTTAAGAGGCCGTGTTTTTTCTTCCCTGAGAGCCTACCATCACTATCAGTGGCCCACCGCCTCCCACCTCGACCTGCACTTGCCGGGCGAAAAAAAAAAATACCCCTGTGTCACCTCGGGGCTTTGAAAGCCCCGGCTCTCACTAGCCCAATTGTTTCCACATTTTCTGCATTCCTGCACCAGATAAAGGTCCCGCTGGGTTCTCTGCCTCCCCGCTCGGAGCCTCCTTCTCTCAGCTAACCGCTGCCCCCCCCCCCCACTCCGCACACCCCGAGCAGCCTGCGGGTAAGCGTGCATGTGTCCGAGGCGGGAGAAAGGTGCGGGCAGGGGGACAATGGGCAGAGAGGGGGGGAGGGGACACAGGTGAGAATGCTGCGAAGAGGCAAACAGTGCCTCAGCCAAACCGGGGAGACCTCCCACACTAAAGGAATAAGCACAAGCAAACCAAACCCTGACCTTCCAGGATTCTCTGAGGCCTGTAATTTGGAGCGCCTGACTTGGAACCAGCCCTGGAGCTAATCACCATTTGGTATCTGACAGATTAACCCACCAAATAGATACACATTCACACACTCACACACTCTCACACACACACTTGCTTCCAGCCTGCCTACTGCATGATTAACTGGAGATAAGGGAGCACTTCAAACTCCCAGGATTCTCAGGGATATTTAAAGCCGTCATGGAAATTTCCATAGGGAAAGAGATGGTGTGTCAATGGAAGGAGTCTGCGGCGTGCACGCGCGCGTGCATGCAGAATGATGCACGGTCATTCTCTGTTCCTTCCGACAACCGTACACAGGCTCCGGCTCCACTGTGCGGGCTAAGGCTCAGGCCTCCTCGGCGTGAAAGGCTGCCGCCTGTGTGTGCATCAGACCGTGGCAGCCTCCAGGAGAGAGGGGCAGCAGAGGCAGCGACGGGGAGAGAGCGTACAAGGAGGGAGCCATGCAAAGAAGAAGAGTGCTCAAGACGCAGAGAGCTTTGTTTGAATGGGAGCAGGTCCAAGTTCTTGGAACCACAAAACGAGTTGTCTGCGCTACGCGTGAATCTCCCTACCTGTGTGAGTAGACCGGGCTGGATCTGCAGAGGCTGGGCACCAGGGGCCTGCGTCACTATGGGAACAGCATTCTCCATCCGCACAGAGTAACTGGTGTGCTTGGAAGGGGACGCCTGCATCCCTGCGGACAAACGAGGCACACGCACAAATAAAACAAACAAATAAGTACACGAGTGTCAGTCACATTTACACCTTCAGAGCGCCATGCCGCGTCTGCCAAATTATAGCGGGAGAGCACAGGTGACACGTTTTATGCGCAGGCTCATTCATCTGCATTCAACAGATGTCGACGCCCTTCCGCGATGTTCAAATATAGCGATGCGACTGAGAAAAAACTAAAAAGCAGTAGTCATGGCACTCATATAAAAATAGACAGGAATAATAGAATCACCCATTCCACAGAATGAGTAAATAAACCAAGAACGAATAATGCCTCCGAGACCGTCTGTCCTCCCAGTAAGAACATAGAGGAGACAACATGGGCGTGGTTAAGCGTTACACAAATAATTTCCTCTCAAATGATTAACTGCCTCATGAAGTGATCATTGAATTACTGCTCGCATGGTACGACTGACACAGCCTGTGGGGCAGGAGGATAAAGCTGCAAAACAAAAAGACATAAAGGCCTGGCCAAAAAAAAAAGGCAAGTCCCAGAAGTCAAACTGAACAGAGAAATGCATTTATGGTACGAGATATATGTCAAACGCAAATGCTGGTCTCCAGCTTGCCATTTAGTGGCGGTTTTCTACTCATATCACGTCCTGTATACGGATGCTCCATACCTTGGAAGCCAGGTGGGCAGACGATGAGCGCCTGCTGGAAGGGGTCAGGCCGGGCAGCGCAGAGCTGAGGAGGCCCCGGCTGCAGCGGCATGCTCCTCTGGGCCACGGCTGCCATGGAGGCCGCTGAGGGCTGGTAGAGTGCAGATTGGTAGTTTAGTATGGAGACATCAGGACTTGCAAAGGAAAGGGTGGCATTGTTGGCGGAGGAGGGAGCCAGGCTGGTGGCCTAAAGGAATGACGGGACCAAAATAAAAGTCATGAGGGTGGAAGTACAGATGGGAATGACCGCAAAGTGGAAGGGCTCGAAGGAGGGAACGGCGGAGCAGCAGGCCGGAAACCCCCCCCCCCCCCAAAAAAAAGAGATAACAGCATCCAGAGGTACAAAACAACCACAGGATGGAGAGCGGGCCATTCATCACGGGTGAAAGCCGATGGAAGAATGGGGAAATTGGACGACTGATTTGAGTTTGTCCTAAAATATGCACATTGTTGATTTGATTAATTAGAGCGGGAGAACGGCTGTGAGGAGAGACGCAATCAATGCTATAATTCAGAGAATAATCAATCATAAATGAGCAAAATGTCGCGAGAGCAAATATAGATCGAGAGTTTGATCATGCCATATAATTTACTTTTTTTTTTCCCGAGCCACAGTTTTAGATCGGAGTAACGCACCACCGGATAGAAAATGTATGCTTTCTATCGTGACAATATACTATATGTGAGTTTATTGATGCACTGTACATGTCGGTGCATTACCCCAATTACCCAAAAGCAACACATACATTTCCCCCACTTAAAGACACAAGGTCACACGCACATTTAAGTG
This sequence comes from Colistium nudipinnis, assembly GCA_016785305.1. Lineage (NCBI taxonomy): Eukaryota > Metazoa > Chordata > Actinopteri > Pleuronectiformes > Rhombosoleidae > Colistium > Colistium nudipinnis. Next base: position 139,523 of record JAFBJU010000847.1, read on the forward strand.
CTACAGAATGATAATGAGTCAATAATATTGATAATGAGCGGCAGCATAATTTAATGTCAGGGCTTCACTGTCTGGGCTCCAAATCAATACACCTGACAGGGGTAATATTTCTCAGGAAATAGTCATCCTATAATTATGGAAGCTCAGGTAACACCGGCATGCCTTGACCATTAGTGAGACGCATTAAACACGAGGACTGCCTGGAAACATAACAGAGACAAACAAATGCTGTTAAGAGCCACCTTTTACTCAGCTTGCCGGGTTATATTTGCTTCGCAAGGCCCCGTCTAATTTTAGCCCTTACATTATGTGTACATGGGGGTGGGGGGCAAAATACAGAGACAGCGCTTTCATTTTTCATTTGCTCTCCTTAGCGTGTTCAATGAACACCAGGGGAGTAGGCATAATCAATATGGCACTGTGGCATTCATCATAAACAAGCCCAGGAGGAGCAACACACAAGCCTCAGATGCATTCCTGCCTTGCAAATGGATCAAGCTGAATAAATCACTAACTTAAGTCTGTCCCTATGCCCTGAGAGTCGGGCGCAGAAAAGACAAGCCGAGGAAACGGTAATCCGTTTAAATCACAGCGAGATGGGGAAATCTGTCGCGGGTTACACAGTGTGAGCCGACTTGATATAGTTGTCGATAAAGAAATCTGTTTGGTAAAAAAAAAAAAAAAATGGGGGGTCGGGGGGGGGGGGGGGGGGGGAGAGAGCAGAAGTTGCACCTAAGCGCATTTCTTGGAAAAAAAAAAAACAATGTTCAGGGATTCCAGCAGTAGCCAAAAGTCAGCAGTTTTGATTCACCGAGCGTACGCGAGCGGAGCAGTGAGGCACCACAGGCTCCGCCCAGAGAGATGGGAGGAGGGAAAAAAAAAAAACGAAGACAGCCGAGAACGGGAGGGAGAGGAAGGGAGAAGAGAGGAAGCCCGGTAAAGGGATTCTTAAGGCATGAAAGCCCCAGAATGCAAGGTAAGCAGGAAGTAGTGCTTGTCATGTGTGTAATCAGCACTTTGTGACAATCCCCACGGGACCCGGGGGCACAGACAGAAATGCAGGCAGACAGATATAAAGCACATGCGCCGAGGCAGCCAGGCAGGCCGGTGAGCATGGAAACGTGCAGGCAGGCGGGCAGGCAGACAGGAAGAACGGATGGGGGGGGGGGGGGGGGGGAATAGAACAAATGAACAAACAGCAGCTGGAGGGCCGCTAACATGTTTAACCGCTGACATTTGGGTGCTTTTCGGTTAAGACAAAACTGCACTGGCTGTGCTGGCCAAAGCGTCGATGTTAGGCCCCGCTTTTATTATCCATACAGACTCTTTCGATGTCGTCGTAATGTCATTTCTTTTCGGAACGTCACAGAAAAAAAATATGGTGCTATTTTTTTCCTGTACTTCTCATCGTGTATTCAATATACCTTGTGTAATTGTCTATATCGTGAAGTTAAACGCTGTGGAGACGCGGTGAACCGGAGCGGAAATAATTCCGGCGTGTAGCGGCAAGGAAGAAGTTCATTATCAGCGGACGTGCCGGGGCATACTGATGCACCGAGCGCGTTGCTTTGGCGGGGCAATTTACCTGGCCGTGCACAGTGTTCAGCTGGTTGTTGAAGGTCATGGTGAGGTTGGTGGAGGTGCTGGGAGCCACGTGGGTGATGAAGGGCGTCTTGCTCTGGTTGACCGGGTCGTACATGTTGACGCGGCGCTTGCAGATCTCCATGTTTTGGAAGCAAGACTTCACACTGCATGGAGAGAGAGAGGGAGCGAGAGAGAGAGAGGGACAGAGAGAGAGAGAGAGAGAGATGATGTGGATGATACTTGACCGTTCAAAATGATGATTGTGTAAACAAAGGAAAAACGGAGCCTGGAGAGGGGCCGTACTGTGTGCTGTGCGGGAAATCCAGGAGATGCGTCATGGTAACGAAAGGGTGGTTGAGCGTCTCGATGGGGGTGATCCTCTTGTCTGCGTCGATGGTCAGCATCTTGGTCAACAGGTCGATGAACTCCCTCCGGTCGGCCTTCTCCGCCAGCATGTCGCTCCCCTCCAGGTCCGACGTCATGTTCACCTGGATGCGCGAGACAAACACACAGGCGCAGGATTTTTGGAGCCTGCAAGGAAACAGCCCTTCCACAGTTCGTTCCCACAGAGGGACCTATTAATACCCACGAGGGCCTTCATCCGTTGGAGGCGTCAGTTTGTGTGTCACCGAGCTCAGCGATAACCTTGCACCCTTCGTGACATTCTAAAACATTTGCGCTGGTATTCGTAGCGCGCGCTGGAAATATCTCCCGGCGCCTTCGCTGAGATTTTTATCTATTTCCAAGATGTGAAAATAAACGAAAAAGAAAAACACACACACACACACACAAACCCAATAAATGCTGCCGTTAGCTATTCCTAAAAACAACCCTTTTCACATAGGACGCCGTTTTCCGAGTACCTCTGGCAAAAAAAACAAAAAAAGCTGACATAAGGCAACTTAACCTAAATATGTCCTGAGGCAATTCTGGGAAGCAGGCTCGGATTATCATGTTGCTTCATCTGCATTAAACACTGCGGTTTGAGTTGTCGGAAAAATACTCAGGTAAAGCAGCAGGTATTTGCTTCTTTTTTTTTTTTCCCTGCAAATGCACATAACTGGCAGGAACTGATCGGGTAGGCCGGGAACCGACTCCCTGATAGTCCGGGTTTGCTTTCGGGTCTGTCCCGTGCGGCGAAAGGAATGAGCGGACCAACCAGGACAAGGTCATGGTAGCAGCTTGTCAGGATTTGAGCAAACACGCAGATTGTCAGGTGACGCAGGGACAGAGGCGGGGACAGGGACACCGAAACAGGCAGCCCTGTTTATTGTGACTGCCGTGCGGTGGCGGCAGGCCTGTTTTTCATGAGGACGCAGCGCTTTATCTGTGGGCCCGCTCCAGGGGCTATCAGATGTGCTGCCAGTCAACCCCGCAAATCTGATTACATTCTCTTTCTCCACGCGGGTTATTCGGGCTCCGTAACCACTCCTCTCTGCTCGCCATCTCCGCTGGCCTGCGATAAAGGAATAATCTGCCGAATGGGGTGAGCAAATAATCACATTGTCCTCTACCGACGGTAGGAATGACTTTGGGGAAACGTACACGCAGCACATGCACAGCGGCTGGGAGGTGGCCGCGGCGCGCCACAATAGTCGGGCCGTTTTCCACGTTTTCCATCATCCATTTTATTGATAAGCGCGGGAATTTACTGGAGAGAGCAGATACCCCCCAGGCTTCGACATTTTCCAAACCGTGAGCAAAAAATGAACCGCGGAAAACGGAGGGGCTTCAATTGACAGTCTCGCATGTCAGCGGCTGTTTAAGGAGCCACATCTGTGTCGAGAGAGGCAACCGCACGCCACTGTCGGGGGAGGGGGGTAGGGCAGATGTCGAGCGGCGGGACGGCTTGGGCGACACCTCGGGAGCCGTGGAGCCAGGCGTGCAGGAGGCAGGGCCCTTCTCCCACACAGCACTACAACATGTGCACAATTACCCATAAAACATCATTTCCCAGTAGGAGGGGGAAGTAGAGGGAGAGGAAGAGTGCGCTAGGGCAAGTGCGTGTAATAAGAGAACGCTTCCCTCCTATCAGCAGAGATACTGAAGGATCGCAGATCAAAGTGAATCCACGTGAATTTCCGCGCGAAGCTCCGGACCTCCCTGCCGTCCACATCCAGGCCTCCAGCAGGGTCCTGGATGTGCCGTTACATCGCTCTCTGATTCCCTCCCGATTAGATATACTTGTGACTAAAGCCTCCTCACATTTCCCACGACTGAAAAGAGGCTTATTATCTCCTGCTGGCACCCTGCCCCTCTGTCTTGCCAGGGCCTTCCAGCTACATCATCCATTATACACGCGGAGACAGATGTCCACAAGGCTGACTTGTTTATAAGGTCGGGCTCGAGAGAGAGCGAGAACGGGTAGTTTGAAAAGATAGGCAGTAATCCGTCCGTCCCCGTCCCCCACACACACCTTAAGCCCGCGCGGCTCTGCTGCGTGTCTCCCGCGCTGTGTGTTTTTGCAGCGGGCCGAGTCGGGCTGCGCCAGCGAGGGGGAGATGGCGCGCAGAGCTTTTAGCGTAAGAGGCCGAGATGACCGAGGGGATATCATAGCGGTGCAGGTTGGTTTCGTTAAATGCTGAAGTGTGTCTGTGTGTGTGGTAACTGTAAAAAAAATAAAAATAAAAAAAACATGGGTGGATAGTATCTTGTCCCAGCCAAAGGCACGCTAGCCAGACAGGCATGACAGCGGCCCTGGGCGCTACTCCTGGACAACTATAATTGTCTCCATCACTTAGGTAGCTGCTTTTGCCGCTTCCCATTCGGACAGAGGTATGCTTGCTGCTGGTTTGGCACCAAGAGGGCCGCATTCCAAAAGCAATAATTCAGCCCCGCTGAATGCTTATCTCTTTTCAGAGACAGGACATAGGGAGCAGGGGGACAACATGAGTACTGTCAGAGATTGGAGCAAGAAAAAAAAGAAAAAAGAAAAAAGGGGGACCTGGGAAAAAAGTTAAAAACATTGTAATTTTCCATCACTGCTGCCATATCTGCCAGCAGAACCGGTATTTGGCCGAGCGGGTGGGGGGGGGTGAACAAAACAACACTCGCTATTATCTTACTGTCAAGCACGTCCTCTCTAAATGTCATGGCTGCATGTGAACTTTCCCACCGTGGAGACACGAATCCACTCTGAGTCACAGAGGAAGGGGGACATTAGATATGGCCCAGTTCAGCGACAGTGCCTCTCCATATACACGGCTGCTATATAAGTCACGTAGAGGCTTATGTAAGATCCCCTAAACAGATTCCCACAGGTGACGTGCGAGGCTGCAGGGCTGACCAGCGCGCCCTTGCTTCCCACTGCGCTGCTCTGAAAGACTGGTGGCGACCTTCGGAATTATGTACGTGGGAAAAAAAAAAAACAACGAGGGGGGAGGGGGTGGGGGGTTAGAGTGAGAGAGACCATCACTTTGCTCCTTTGCCCTCCACTTGCCTTCAGGAGCTGCAGATAGACCAAGTGAAGACGAAGCCACAACACTGGTTCCAGCTCAAATAAGAAAGCAAAGTGCACTTATCGAACAAGTTCACCAGCCTCGCCACATGTTTTCGGCTCAAAAGTGCGCCTGCGACGCATTAGAACACGGTTAAGTCGAATGAAGAGCAGAGGCAGAAGGGAAGAGGGGTTTCACGGAACAGCTGCTTTCATTTCGCTCTGGACGATTTTCGTGCCGCGCCGGAGCTGCGCCGCATCTGGAGCTCGGGCCTCGAAAAGGATAAATATTTTAGAGAAGACTTCAAGTATGCGATAGATAATTCTCGGAGATGTGATGGATCAAACTGCCCCCCCACCACCACCACCACCACCACCACCACCAGAGGGAGGCGGATGCGGATGAAGCGAAGAAAATACGTCCATTGCGGTATTTGCAGCAAGGGAAGCGTTTTTGATTTGTGACAGCGTAAACAGCATACCTGTGCCATATCATCCAAGCAGTTGAAGATGTACTTGCGAGCCTCCTTGGACTTGATCCCTGTTTCGCCCTCGTGGTCCTCCTGAGTCTGTGGGAGACAAGAAGCAGATGTTGGTGTCAAATCCCATCACACACTCCCCCCCCCCCCCCTTTCTGGAAAAGCACTATTTACATTTGGCTCATTACGGCCTCTTGTTGTCGATGTGCGGCAGGACTCTGCCTGCCCTCTGAGCAACCCTGGGGTAGCACACAAACACTCATCTAACAGCCAGGGAACATGTGGTGGGGGGGGGAGAGGGGGGGGGCGGGACTGCACAAGGAGGCGAACACTGCATTTCATGAGGCAACACGGGAGACGATAAACAGAGTTTCCACCCCGGCAAACGTGCGACGCGGGTTCACATGGCCGCACACTGACCTTCATTATATGAAGAAGAAAAAGAAAAAGACGATTGAGTGCTTGTGACCACGCTCTTCAAAAAAAAGCTCGGGAAAAACACACAGAAAAGCAATTTGTGCTCACAACAAAGGCTCCTGACTTAACATGTGATTTTTTTTTTTTTTCCTTTTTTAATTGCAGTCAGCAATAGAGTAACACAGCTGCCGTCACATGGAAACACATGGCAAGGTCAAATTAACGCTAGGCAATCACTCCTCCGAGTGGAAAAATGCGGTCAGGATGCCTTGATGTTTGACTTTCCACCTGAACATCACGATAAGTTACAGCGGTGGGGAGTGACGCTACGCTCGTGATGCTTTCAGGCTTTCATTACGATACTTGAGATGCCACATTGCAATTTATCGCGATTAAAAAAAAACGTTTTCAAACTACGGGTTAAAGGTGCATCATACACCGAGGGAGACTGTGGGTATCCCGAGTGCTTTTTTCTATAAACGACGCAAGTCGAAAATGATAGACCCTAACCCTAACCCAAAAAAAGAAAGTCAATAAGTGAAATTCATGCTTTATTCATACTTGCAGGTAAGTGCTGTGAACCTAAAGCTTCCAAGAAGTAGACAGTAACTCACAGCAACAGGTAGCAGTTAACACAAAAGTTGCACAAACCTTTCGGTCGCTGTTTGAACAAACGAGTGAGTGGCCCGTGCGGTTTAAGCCAAAATGAAAAATCATTCATACATTTATTCATAACATGGTTGAATGGACTAGAATGCTTACTGTAAATTGAAAATCGGGCAACTGATGAATCCAACTGTGTCGCAGATAATCGTGAGCACACACGTAGGACTGAGCACTGTTTCTTACACTGGAGCAAATGCGTGAGAGAGTTGTACCGCACAGCTGCTTAAAGGCCTGCGGGCAACTGACTTAGTAGTAATGTATGAATGCACGACGATATGTCCTCATCAGAAAGCCGGTCACCACTTGTTGTTGTCGGTGTGGTATGCCAACGGGATTCCTAACAAATGCACTCTGTGGTGCGGCCCTTTCAAAGGAGATCGGTCCGAGGCACAGGCGCAGGCCGGCATGGTGAAAACATCGGTACGCCCCGCGGGGACGGATCAGTGTTCGCAATTTGACACGGCCGGGATCCCAGTGAGGAAATTTATGATGTGAAAAAAAAAAAAAAACTTCAAATTAATCAGGGTCACAAACAAGGGAGTGGACCTCCTGATTGCGTGACCTACATAGAGAGGAATGGGGGCTGGAGAGGACGCCCTCTGAGCTGGGTCTCCATTTGCAACAATCCTCTCATAGATCCACTTTGACTCTGATTATCTTCTCGCTTTGTTTATAGCCAGAAATAGGGCTGTCAGTGTAACCGGAGTTTCTGGAATATCAACATCAGCCGTCGCTGGCACAGACTTTGTTTGTGAAACATGACCTTGTCCTAGCGGGACGCTCTCGGCGCTTCCAGCTGGGAATTCCAGCTTGCGTGTGTGAGTGTGAGTGAGTGTGAGTGTGTGTGTGTGTGTGTGTGCGCGTGCGTGCGCGAGCGGATGCATCCGCAGCATTCCGGCTGTACCTTAAGTCTCCAGAGAGGATAGGTGGAGTCCGGGTCTCTGTTGAAGAACCTGGTGGTCTTCGTCCCGGCACTCAACAGATACTCTGCGGGCAGACCCTGTGTCTGGGAGATGTACCGGATCTGCGGGACACATGAGGAAATATGCATTGGCAGCACATGCCGACCAACCACATCGCATATCAACCATACATCGCATTTATTTGGGGAGCACTGTCTGTCTTTTCGGTCATAAAATAGTCAAAACTTTTCAGCGAGGATTTTCGTTCCGCAATTTTTCAAAATCCAGGGTGACATTAGCTAATCCAAACCCATCTGGCTGAAATATGCACGGCACCCACTCAAGGCCCCAGCTCCAAATTAAGATTAAGACTTAAATGTATTCAAGACCTTTAAATGAGACACTTTGCTAAGTTTTCCAGCCTGTAAAAAAAGAAAAAAAATCAGTCAAGCTTGTTTCAGTGAGCACAACTCGCTCAGGGCTTTCCCACCGAGCCTCGCCTGACTGATAGGAAGAGGGGGATACGCGGCAGTGTCTTGCTCTGGAGCACAGGGGCTGCGCTAATTGGACAAGTGGCTCCGTGGCATCTGTTCAGATAAACAGGAAGGCTGCGCAAGAATCATCAGGGGCTGTCAGGGGGATTCGAGAAGCGTCCCATCCCACCCTCCAAAACTCAAGTCACGAGCGCGCGCACTCGCCGCGAGGGAGAACGCACGCACTCGGACAACATCTCGCTGCACACGCGCAGATTCGCGGGCCACGGCAAAACGCCCACCGCGAGGTGATCAGGGGCCAGAGAGACAGCTCGGAGGTCCATGCAAGCGCGTGTTACCTGATCGTACTCGGAGGCTCCGGGGTAGAGGGGCCATCCCAGGAAGAGCTCGGCTATCACACAGCCCAGGGACCACATGTCTATGGCCTCACAGAACGGCAGGCCCAGGATGATCTCGGGAGCCCTGTGCACACAGAAACAGAGAAGAGTATTTTTAGAGAGTCGTTTTTTTTTTTTTGCCATGCAAAACCAAACAGAGCTGTCGCCTCAGTGGGATTCGGCCGGGCGTGAAAAGGACGCCGTGAGCGATGGAGACACGCGTATAAAGGTGACAAGGCCACGTTGTCGTTTTCATCACAGAATCAAATCCGCATTTGCATCGGGAGGAAACTTGCTGCGCGCTCAGCGTCGTGCAAACAGGTCAGAGGAGGACACTATCGATGCCGAAAGTGTAGGAGTGAGACAGTCCACGCTTTTTTTTTTTTTCCCCCGTGAACATTGCCACATTCGCCCGGGCTCCCAGACGATACAATTTAATCAGACAAAATAAACACAACAAATGAGGTGCACTTTTTTCCGCGCAGACCGAATTAATTTGCTGCGGCTCAAGGTTGTCATGTCGACCGTTTCCAAGGTGGCGCCTTGCAGATAACTGATTTGCCCCCTTTTCTAAAGCCTGTTTTTGCACCTTTATTCTGGTTTGCCATTCTGTATCAAAGGTGTAAAAGCAGAATCTGTTATCCGGAGCCGTTATTCTAGGAATAAGTTGGCAAAGGGGGGGAGGTTGTCATAGAGCCGGATTAATGTCTGTGTGAAAGGGAGAGTCTCCATGGCGAGATGGAGGCAGATGCCGTTTTGTTACATGTCAAGCCTCTGGTTCCTGAGCACCAGCATGCTATTTAGAATCACACACTGGCAACTTTGTGTGGTCCGTTGTCAACAAGCAAAGCTGGCATAATGAGGGGGGGGAGCTCCTTAACGGCAATATAGTGGGATCTCTGTTTCAAGGAAGCGATTGATAACCACGCAGCAGTGCCGTGCCCCATTTCTGCAAGTCAACCACAGGGGCCGGTAAGGTAGAGGTTGCCCCCCCCCGTTGTGTTTCATGATCCGCATCCTTAAAGCAATGTGGAAGCAATTATGCCATGAAAAATAAAACCAACATAAATATCCCCATGAGCGTGTAATGAGCTTCATCCGGGCTTTTTAGTGGGACACATTTGAGCTAATAGTGCCGGTGTTTAGTTCCCAGACATGCCAGCACGCACGTGCGCTCGCGCGCACACACACACACGCCCACCAATATTTCCACCACATCAGATCGTTTCAATGGCAAAAGAGATAAATCTCGGATTTGATGAAAAGGGAGAAATCTTGTATCGCTTCACTACAGCAGTTGCAGTCCCACACCAGACCCAAATTTCGTTCGACGCATTTTATGTCTTGTCAGAAAGACTTACACACGTCTTGTGAACTCAAGTCTCTGATGGGGTTGAGAATAACCAACATGGTGACTGCTCACAACAATCCGAACCGCTTTCACGAGGTTCTCAGGCTGTCATCCCTGGAGGAGACATGCTTTGGTGCACCGTGTGACAGATGAAATGCAGTCACTTACGGGGCTCCCATCTATAGTAACAAACTAGACAACTCTCTTAATTAATAACACACGAAGAGCACGACACGCCAATCACACGAACTTTAAGCTCCTTTTTCTCTCTGCTTATCACTGTGACCATGGTAGCAAGGCCAGCACCCCCAACCACCCACCCACCCACCTAATTCTAAGAGCTGGCGCTGTCTCGGGCTCTGGGAGAGAAATGAAAGGGGGCCTCGCCTCGGGCCTGCTGGAACTGTGGGTGCCAGGGTAACAGAGGATGACGAAAACTCTGTGTGTGTTGGTGAGTGTGTGTGTGTGTGTGTGTGTGTGTGAGTGAGGGGGGTAAAGGGGTGGGGTTACATGGCAACAACAGCAGAAAAAGGTCAAGGGTGAGCGGTCTGAAGGCAGCTGGAGGTCTCGGGGGAGAATGATCACACACACCTAACATGTTTTCAAGCAAATTTCTCACTGCGGCCCACTGCCCCCCTTTACACTGTGCGTGCTGATGCTGCGCGCAGTCAAAAGAGGGAACGGGCGAGCCATTGCACACAGAGCTACGGTTGACAAACGGAGGCGAAAGAAAAAGGGACAAGATAGGGGATTAGGAAAAAGAAAAAACTGGAACAAGAGGAAAGAGAGCGAGAGAGAGAGAGAGAGAGAGAGAGAGAGAGAGAGAGAGAGAGAGAGAGAGTTCTACAGACGCAGAGACAGAAATAAAGCAAATGAGGGGGAGCAGTGAAGGGCTACTGTCACAGAAGGTGGTTATTGGGGTCTCAGGGGCAGACACCGAGACAGCACTCTAGCAACAGTATCTCGGGGCACTACCAATACAAAGACACCTTCACACACAATGAGCCGAGACGTCTATCACGGCGCTGCCAGAGGAGCGTAAAGGAGCCCGCTAGGAGGCGATGGAAGAGGGAGGAGCCAGGTCTGCTGAAGGCCCGGGAGGAGGAGAGAAGAGATGGACAAACATGGGCCGGGGTCAGCAGGCCTAAAAGTCCTTAAAGCCTGTTAGGCAGAGCCACACGGCAGAAAAAAAACACACAAGGCAAGAAAGTTCCCTCCGAGCCATAATAGGTGCTCCTCCTTTGACCTGATGCACTTGGTGCACTCCGTAAAACTTCTTACGTCACACATTTCTACCCAAAAACACAATATATATATATATATACTGTATATATATACATACATACATATATACATATATATATACATATAAGTACCACCTTCATTTGCATGAGAATGAGCTCTACGAAAACTGTACGTGACTTGGAGAAAATATATGTCTTAGGCATGGCAAGCAGCAGAAAGTAGGAGGCCGTTCTCACGACATGAGGCTGTTTCTCGACACAGCTGCGGGGACATTTTTCCCGATCAAAATGCAACGCGGAAGTGAAAGCCACAGGAAACCCCTCTATCAGATGGCCTTCTGGATCACTGCAATTCCGGCAGACACACGCAGACCGCGGGACCCTCGCGTCTTCTTTTTTTTTTTTTCCCTCTTTTTAACCTACACAAATTCCAGCATCGATCGCAATCCATCCGGCGGAGGTGGCTGTAATCACACCCAAGTTCAACAAAACCAACTTCCATTAACGCCAAAAAAAATTGGCATTTTTAATTTCCAGCTCAGTGTCCCTATGCATGCCTGTGCAGCCGTTGCCCTCGGTGTGTGACAGCAAGAGAGAGAGCGAGGGCGAGGGGAGGGAGGGAGGGAGGCAGGAAGACGGAGGGAGCGACAGCGTCGCTCGTGGTGTGCGACCACAAATGCAAATGTGGCCCCTAAGAGCGCCCCGCTGCCATCGCATGCAAAGCGCCCCACAGCTGCTGCTGATGCAGGCCTTTCACTGGCAGTGATAAACAGCACACACATCTGCTCGACTCAAAAGCCTCGCTCCTTTCCTGCCCACCTCCTTTCCTTCCCTGAAGTAGCACAGAGCACAACAGACTGACAATTTAAATATATATCAAATAAATCCTTGGCCTATATTTTAGATCAAAAAATGCCTCAAAACATCATTCTGGCGCCCACAGAAGAGACACTCCTGCTCAGACTAAAAAAAACACACTCTAGTATCCTGAGAAGCCGTGGTGCTTGAATGCACCGTCCGAGAGCGCAACATTCGGCAGCCAAATGATCACCCTTTGAGCTGCACCCCACCGCGCGCGTCTCCAGCTGGCACGCCCGCCACGAGCACCGCCTCTCGGAAGGGGCGGAGGTGGGCTCCTCGCTGCACATCCTCGAGGTCGCGCACAGCACGTACGGTGTGCACAACTCCGGCTCTCTGGAGAACTTTTTTTGTTTCTTTTTCTTTTTTTTTTTCTCCTGGATTTCGGTGGACACACAACTGCATGACAAGCCTCAGTGTTCGGCCCGGAGGCTCTGACAGCACTGGCCCCTGACAAAAGAAAGAGTGAGGGTAGGGTGGCTGGCGAGGGAGGGAGGGAGGGAGAGAGAGTCTGCATACTGACATCCTCCCAGCTGGCCCGGTCATTGATGAGACCCGGTCCCCCTGGGAGCCAGAGATGGCACGACTCATGAATGGAGCCTTTCTTCTTCCGCCCCTGCCCACCCTTACACCTCAGCCCCTTCACCCAGCCCTCCCCTCTGCCAGCTCGGCCAACCCCGCCCCTCCGCCTCACCCTGTTTTCAACCGCCCCCCGCCCCATGACCCCTCTGCCAGCAAAAAGCCCTTTGAAAAGGCTCAAACTAGGGCGCTGAGGCCAAGCCAGTGCTCCCCTCCCTGCCCGCCTATCCGTCCCCTGCTCCGTTGAGCCGTGCCTGCGCTTGGCTGGCCTGCCAGCCCAAACACACACACACACACGCGCGCGCGCTTAGGCGCTCACAGAGAGACACACACACAGTTGACATCCCAGGCTGTGTGCATGTCAGGACGTATCTATCACGCTGACCTTCCCTTAGCTCGGCTCCGGACGGGAGACTGATGGATCCCTGGAACAACCTCAGCATGTGCACTCAAATGACGTGCACATACACACACCCACCAAAGTAGTCATAAGTAAAGAGCAGCTTGTATCGTGAAGGTAAATAGGATCTCATACTAGGCTATGTTGAAAGCACTCTTATGACACAGCAGTGGCTGGGGGGAGAGAGGCGGCGGACCAGCGCGAACAGGAGAAAGCACTTCACGGAGAAAAGAGCCCGTCATTAACTTTTCTCCTCTCCATCTCCTTCTCCTCTTCGCCATCTCCTCCCTCCCCCTCTCTCCGCCCCATGCCTAATGTAAAAAAAAGGCTCCGGTTGGCGCTCTGAATGACTCCCCTCCAGCCCTATGGGCATGCATCTACATATTCATCCCCTCGAAGGCTTCTTTGAAGATCCACCGGAGAGAAACGCTTTATCGAGATATATTGCACGGTGGCGGGTGACTGTGAAATCAATGTGCGGGGTAACAACTCGAGCGCGGCACCTGTGGCTCGCGAGGAAACCAAGAAGCACACACGCAGACACACACACCGTACCTCTTCGACCGCTCCACCTGACCTTATGCGGCGTGCACCATGCACATGCCCGGCATACGTCGGTGGCGGGGACCAGGCGTGTGATCATTTGAATTGAGAGCTCGTGTTTTTCCAGATGGTGGCGGTGGTGCAGAGGAGGAGGAGGAGGAGGAGGAGGAGCGGGGCCGGGCGGGGCCAACTTTTTCAAAGAGTCCTTGGGAAATGTTGCCTCACTCACGAAGTGGGCCTGAGATTCCCCGTGTTCAAGGACCTGAATACGGGCGGTCTTTTCTATAATTTTATTTGTTTCTACTTCTCACAAAAAGGCACGGTGAAAATGCAGAAATTCCCATGGGTCCAGCAATGGTGGAAAAAAAATTAAAATAAATAGAAATGAATGAAAGCCTGTGAGGTTTCAGATAAAGGTAGGCATACAATATACTGTATATTTCTTTTTTTCAGTGGCGAGAGGGCCACCCCCGTCACCACGGCACATGTAGCGCAGCACGGTCAATATTAGCTCACAGGATACGCACAAGTTCTCACATGGCACCACCGTCACGTTGATCAAATGACTGTGTTCACAGGCGTGTTAGATAACCTGGGATCAGATTTACTGTTAGGTAACAGAGAACATTAAACACATATTTTACTGCCCGGGCCATAAATTTGCTTAGATGGTGACCTTCCCAACCCGGAGAAGCGGTTTAGTATTGTTCCTTTTTCTCTCTCTCCCCTCTCGATAGCATCCATTAGCGACGTTAACATCTGCACAAACCGGACAATGAGCGCAGCTCAGTGCTTCTTTTAGACACGTATGCAGCGGCTCATTCTTCCCTGTTGGCAATTACCCCTTCCCCGTCGTTAATGTTATTCTCCAGCGTGTGGCTGATCCTATCAGTAAAACATCTCATCATTTCCACCTGCAAACCAGTGGCTCCGACATCCCCCCCCCGTCTCCTGGGGCAGGGGTCACAGGGACGGACCTCCTTCATCGAGGTCGGAGGAGTGAGGGACGACGGACAGGAGGCGAGGGCGGGAGATGATTTTCGAAAGAGGGATGGGCGCAACAAAGGAAGACGGATGCTTTCTTGATCAAACCCCCCCACCCGCCTACAGTGCAAACACACACACATACCCTCACAGAGCCACACACGCACACGTACACACACACACCCCCACCCACACACCCACGCAGGCACGCACGCACGCACACACACACACATTGTGTGCCTTCGAAATGATGATGCTGTGCAGTGACAAAAAAGAGTGACAACTGAAAAACTCAAAAAAAAAAAGACGGATAGGATATCCTCTCCCAGAGGACATAGGAGATAGCCTCAAGTCCTTCTAGTCCTATTAGGGCAGTGGACGGTCAGACAATATTAGGCCAGTTTTCCTGGATCTACCTCGACCTCCACGCGTGTGCTGCCCTAGTCTATTTGAAAAAAGAGTGACAACTGAAAAACTAAAAAAAAAAAAAAAGACGGATAGGATATCCTCTCCCAGAGGACATAGGAGATAGCCTCAAGTCCTTCTAGTCCTATTAGGGCAGTGGACGGTCAGACAATATTAGGCCAGTTTTCCTGGATCTACCTCGACCTCCACGCGTGTGCTGCCCTAGTCTATTTGATTTGATTCTTAATAAAAAGATCGAGACTTTGGCGGCATCTTTAAACCATATTTGTTTTTAATTGGTAATGGATATCGCACCTTGGCAGGGGAGTTTCTCGGAAAGAATGAAACCACCGTACAGAACGACGCCCCCCCCCCCCCCCTGGTCCCCCCCCCCCCCTGGTGCTTTCCCTGCTCTGAGCCAGCCCAGAGGAAATGTGCGGGTCACACAGAGAGGTAAGCGAGGGGTGGGTGAAGCCAGACCGGTGCCCAGGGAGGCAGGCAGACGATAACCCACTCTGAACACGCGGCCATTCAGTCCGTCACCGTGGCTGAGACGTTTAGCGCGACAGACAGGGAGGACTAGCAGGCGGAGAGACACTGTGCGGACAGACGCCGTCTGCTCGTGGCAGAGCCACGCTTTCATCACCGGCGAATTAGAGCGTACGAGTGATTCAGCGAGCCGCGCGTAAACCTATCGCCATCGGCTCCATCTGGGAGGCACCATAAAAAAAAAATCTATAAAATTAAAAAAGGAAAAGTCAGGTCATTCCCCTTGGCTCAGTGCAAGATGCGCCACAGGGCAGCCGAGAACCCGGGACAAATCTGTGTTTCTTATATTCTAACCTGGCTGCAAAGCTCAGCCTGCACGTGATGCAGACTGCTGACCAAAACAATCACAGGCTCATTTGGCGGACGCTCTTTGACCGTCTCTCTGCTCCCTGGTCATTATTGTTGTTTTATTCTCCAGTTTCCTCCAGCGCAGGTCCAGAGCGAGAAACGGCGAGGCTGATCCATTCCATTCCGTTGATTTAGGGGGGCCGAGGCCGAGATCAAGCGATGGAGGGAGAGCGAAAAGAAAAAAAAAGAGGGGGCACGGTCAACGTGGCCGGCCGGTGGAGCCGTACGTACTGGATTTGTGGTAAAACAACAGACGCCGAGGATCCATTTGAAATGCAGCGCCTGAGAATATATGGCCAGGAGCCACGGGGGCGCCGCGCCACCATCATAATGACATACGTCTCCCCGACGTTCAATACGCACACAAAAACACACACGCGCGCACACACGCGCGCACACACACACACACTTTCAATCATCAACGCGGCTCTGGTCGACCAGTTCCTTATTTCTGGGGCAAGTGAAAGAGCACATGGGGGAGACATTCGGACGGCAGACTGAAAAATCCCCCCCATCCAACTTAAATCCCCCCCCTCCCGCCGCAAGCACATGACACACAGTACATGCGCTACATTTCTCTACCTCCACCCATCCCACTCCTCCCTCTCTCTATCAATGCCCCTTGTTTGACTAGCCTCCTCTCTCCTCCCGCCCGCCCGGCCGGGCAGTAATA
This sequence comes from Colistium nudipinnis, assembly GCA_016785305.1. Taxonomy (NCBI): domain Eukaryota; kingdom Metazoa; phylum Chordata; class Actinopteri; order Pleuronectiformes; family Rhombosoleidae; genus Colistium; species Colistium nudipinnis. The sequence goes on from JAFBJU010000847.1 coordinate 155,812, forward strand.
CCATCCCCCCCTGCCTAATCAAATTCTGCTGTGTGTGACATGAATTCTCGGTTGCCCGAAGGCTGGGCCAGCCTCGCGACGGGCTACAGGGCCGCGGAGAGCTGTAACCAAACCTCACGGAGGACCCAAAGCGCGGCTCCCCATCGCTCTCTAAAATGTAACGCAAGGTGGGGGGGGGGGCTCCCAGATATGTTTCTGCAGGCTTCAGTCTCTCTGCTCGCCTCTGTGTTTGGCTGTCTGTCGGTGTACAGTGCTGCTCTCTCCTCTTGCGTGTGCGTGTGTGTTTGTGTGTGTGTGTGTGTGTGTGTGTGTGTTTTCTTTTTCAGGGAGTCCCTGTGGTGCTGCGGGCTCGTGGTTAATTAGAGAGAGGATAGGAGAGAGACGGGCAGAGGCTGATCCAGATTGTCACCCAGATGCGGTCAGCTCTTACGCAAACAAAACGGCCGACCCCCCCCCCCCTTCCCCTGTCACAATTATATCATCCGTGCATGACAGCTAAACGGCCGCCCCCCCCCCCCCTCCCCTGTCACAATTATATCATCCGTGCATGACAGCTATCACGTCAGCATGCAGGAAAACCCACTGATCCGCACGCACACAGATACAAAACAACACAGTCGCGTCTCCATTAATACAGAGGACATTACACTAAAGTGCATTCATTCCCAGGAGACATACTCTAATCTTACCCATAACTACTATTTTCCTAACCCCCCGCCCCCCCCGCGTTTTCTTCTTTAATCTGTAAATGTGTCTTCCCCTCAAAATTCAATGATTTACTTTATGGAGACACACACACACAAACACACACAGAGTGTCCTTGGGGAAAGGTGAAGCCTGTGCCGATCATGAGTCTTCCCTGCTCAGGCTGGTGTCACTCCGTGCGCCCTGTCGTGCCTTCAGACACCAGCGTTCGTCACGCTGCATTCTTTCCTGACAAGAATTAGAAATGTCATCACGTAGAGAAACAACAGCGGGATTATTAAGGCTTTATGGAGGAATTTCGGACAAATACGCAGTTCCCGCATAGCACCATCATAAGCCAGTCTCCTTTACCAAGATAAATAAAGGGGCAGCGTGCGGCTGTGTGACGATTATATATATATAAATATATATATCTTTTTTTTTTGGACTTGTAAATGAGGGCTGTAGTTTCTCATGTCAAGACCAGGCTTGAAAAAGACAAAATCGTGAAGGGGACAGATGCCGCCATTGTGTCTCCGAAAGCTCCGGCCAACAAACCACCACTGGAAATTAAACAAATGTGCATGTATTTATAAAACACAAGATGTTTCTCAAGTTCATTGAGCATGTCGCACTCTTAAGGGGGTCACATTTGCACCGGTTTCAAACGGCACATTTATATGTGTTCCACAAAATATGAAGTATGAGCTTTGAGCCTTGCTCTGTGGATGTTCCCGCTGCCTCTGCAAGGTGAAACGTGCCGCAGGGGCGACTGCTTTTCGAACAGCGGGAAACAACAGTAAGCGATGTCTTCGAACACAACCGGACACAATGGCGGGCAATTAATTGGGCCGAGCAAACGGTGCCCTACGGTCATTTGGATGTGCAGTCCCAGCTAATAAGCTGTCATCGACAATACCCCATTTATGGTCTGCCATGACAAACAATGATGGCATTCACAGCTTTGAATATGCCATACATCGAGGGAGAACAATAACTCCCCAGCAATAATCAATATGGCAGTATCCTTTTTATGTAGCCACGCTTGAAGATTCAATTACTGTGGACCAAAATGAAACGATTAAATCTCCACTGGCCTCACTCAGGGAGACAGCGGACAACGATGATTTCATCCAAATTGTAATTTGGACCAAAATCAAATCTATTCTGGCTGTCCCAATGTCTCCCGTGTAGGCCAAAGGGCATGTACAGCTATGTGCATGCTTACATAACTGTACCATTGCAATTGATTCCCAGTGTCACTGTGGTGAATTCACCGAGACAGAGGATCAATGTAAGACGAGACCCAACGTTATGGATTTGTAAAGTCAACTGACAGAGGAGAGTTGATGTATCATAGGATGTGCAAATCGCCCTTGGTTACCAAACAACCCGAGAAAAGAAGGGCCTGTTTGGATCAGCACTGAGCATTTTTACTTAATAATCGTTTTACTCAATAAATCAGTTCTTGTGCTGTAATTATCCCATGGTCTAGTCTATGAAATATCAAAAACAACTGAGAAATGTATCGATTACAAGTTCCCAGAGACCACGATCTTTTGTTACTTGAGTACTTTTGTTGCTCAGAGCCAACGTTGCCTGATAAATGACTTCAAATGATTAAACGGTTTGAAATGAGACAATACGATAACTTACAAGAAGAACTTTATAAGATAATCATATCCAGCCCAAAACATCGAGGGAAACGTAGTTGTGATCCTCTTGAATGTCTCTTTCTCCCTCGAGTTAAAAAAAAAAAATCTCGATAAACTAGAGAGGGGGGTCAAAGGTCACGTCTACAAACCAAATGATGAAATAAAAAAATAAAAAAATAAGGTGATCAAAACATTCCACACAGATGAGCCCGTCCTGTGACAGAACTGATGCATGGTTTCCTTAACCATGTGTTTTCCTTTCTAAGACCCACAGGCACAGAAAACAAAGGCCCTCAGACAGTTTTACACCGAAAGTGCAACCAGCGGAGAAAACTGCAGCACTGGAAGTGCCTGGCGGAGTCATTGTGAATTTCAAACCAGTGCCAAAACATGACACATTTTACGATTTCTCAGGCAAGAAATCATGTGGCACTGAAGTCTGTGCGCAGACGAGTTCCTCTTTTTTTTTTTTCCACGTCTTTTCTTCTTCTGCAGCCTGCGCGCAGAGCGCTCTGAGGATGCTGCTGGAAGGAGTCCAAGAGGACGCGGTGTGTGAAAAGGGAACGCAGCCCTGACCTCTCGGGCACCCCCGACACCGCCAATCAGATCATTCCTCCCCAACACACGGGGCACGTAATTGGTCGGTGGGTGGGAAGTAGGAGCATGTGGGAGTTTCGAGTGGCGGGAAACAAGGCCGAGCGGTACTACGTGCTCTCCTCTAACCCCTTCGCCCGGGACAGGGCGGGAAATCCGCAGAACAAAAACGCTAGATGTCATGCTCCTCCCACCTCGGCTGACTGGCAAACCGACTGATCCTGAGGTCGCTTGGAGTAATCTGGTCCCGTCTCACATTCCAGACGTCTCTGAGCGAGGCGAAAGAACGTCCCTTCGCACAGGAAATGAGCGCGGAGAGGTTGTTCCTCTCTCTGGGACGGGGAGGAGGGCGTCAGCTGTGGCCAAGAGAAGGTCGCAAACAACCCAACGCACGCACGCACGCGCGCGCGCACGCGAGAACAGATAAATAGATCCACAAAATAACTTTATTTTCTGCCTTTGAACAAGTAGGCATGCACCGGCGCGCGCGCGCGCACACACACAAACACTCCTCACAGACATCCCCGCTCACAGCTGCGCGCCCCAGGCTTTCGCTATCTTCAGCCCAAATCCAGACGCACATCAACCGCATTCCAGAGCCTACCCAAACCCCAAGGGCAGCTTCACAGCTGGGCACCATGCTAGGCTGTTCTCTGCCTCCCCGCGTCCACTTCCACCCACCACCGTCCCTCCCTCCCTCCGCTCACCATCTCACACACTCCCAAAACAGAACATATCCTTCCTTCACCCCTACATCTCTGCGCTCCCCTCACAGGAGGGATTGTCCTGTTTTCGCTTCTATGGGCTTTATTTGATCAAGTTAAAAAGCGTTTTGTACTAGTGCTCTGAATGAATGATTTAGCCTACGGAGGCAAAAAAATAAAAATAATAATCACAAAGAAGTCTCAGTGACATGTTTCTTTCCCGTCCGAAAAAAAAAAAATGAATCCATACAAATGCCAGGCACGAGGGAAATACCAACTGGGCTACATATCGGTTTTCGTGAAAATGTGGGTATATTGCGCTGCTGTTTAGGCGCATATGTGTTTGTGAGTAGTTGAGGCCAGGCTCTGCTTCATCATTTCAGTAAATGCCATGCAGTATATCAGTGTAATTGCATTCCTCTTGATCCATTTCCATATTTGTAATAGAGAAAGCCCCTCTCCAATCAGAGCCGCTCCTCCACTGTGCTCAGCGAGCCCAACTAACACACACACGTGTCCGTGCAAATGTACGCGCGCACACACACACACACACACAGGCACCGCATCTCTGATGAGCTGACACAGAAAACTAGATTTATTAAGGGGAGGGATGGAAGAGGAGATGTGGAATGTGTGTGGGTGTGTAATTTCAGCGACGGACACAGGTTGCTGTAGACAAAAACACACACACACACCTCGCACAAAAAAAACACCCCCTTCACACGCACACACACAGACAATCACAGCCGGAAAGCGCATCACTCTCGTCTACGAGACCTGTTCATTTCAGACCTGTGACACAAAAGCCGCCGCGGCATGCAGGCTTATCTCTCCACATCCGCCGAAAACGCAGCGCAGCCCCAGAAGAGCTCCTCGGCACTCCGCGCGCCACTTTCAATTAGTTCCACAAAGAGAGTCTTCCGCTACCAAAACGCAGGTGGGAGCTCATTACTGAATTCTTCCCCACTCCCGCCTTTGAAATATAGATCAGGAGGCTGTGTGTGTGTCTGTCTGTCTGCCGGGCCCCTGCACGTGCCCCTCCGCTCCGAACCGCGCCACACCGGGCCGGAGCGGATGAGCAACCTGGTGCAGTCTCGTGGATTAGCCAGTCCTCCGGTTTAACAGCTTACCCTCCATCTCACCATTAGCTCTTTGCCTACCCCCCCCCCCCCCCCTCTCATTCATTCCTTTTTTTTTCTCTTCCTATCTCTCTCCCTCTCTCTCTATGTCTCTCTCTCTCCTAAACAGTCTCCCTGAAGCCACAGCTCTTAGCACTAAAACCCACAAATGGGAAAATACCCAGTGGCAATGATCTGATGGAGGAAATGGGGATATCATATCACCCAGCGGTGCTGTAGTACGCGCAGACACAAAGACAGGTCGACAAGGCGAGGCAAATTCATCGAGGTGCTCTCACAAAACCTCGGCTTAACAATCTGCAAAGGGAGGCTTGGAATGGAAAATGGTGCTGTTGTGTAAGGGTTCATTCTGGGGAACGTGTGATCCATTAGAACTCATCCACGCAAAAGTAGCCGGTCTATCGATCAATCGAATAGCGTCTTGACAAATATGAAGCGATGGCTGACACTGAAGATTGAAATTCAATCCTACTGGGATTTTTTCAGACGCATGTTTAGGAAATAGTTTCATAAAACACAGCAGCTGTATTCACTTTGAGATGTGACGAGTCCGGGGGGGGGTCTACTATTTCTTCTCTGACCCAAGCAGAGAACACAGTGGCTGCCGTGATGCAGCACTTCTGGTTAATGGTTTCCCCCTTAGGACCAAGAAACAGCACGCTCACCCTCATCTAGCTGTTTACTCGGTGACTGATAATCCCATTAACTTCACAAAGGCCGCCGTGCTGCTGCGACACATCCAGAACACCGGCTGCATACAACCCTGAGACCAAATCCATGAATTTCAGGACGCGTCGGCCCTTTTTTTGTCTGGTAAAATAAAAAAAAAGAAAAGAAAAAAAAATTGTTTCCCCGCCCCCCCCCATTTCGGTTATCCAGTTCCTCACCTGTCATTCACACCGAGGTGTCAGACACCGGGAGGCTGCTGGAGAATCACTGTGGCAATGGGAGTAGAGGGAGGGAAATGGAGGGAAACAGGTAGGAAGGGAGGAGTGGGCGGCTGTAATGGCAGTGTGAGGAGAGGGGTACAGGGGCTTGATAGTCTCTCTGATTCGCTCTCTATGCAAATCACAACAATCACAGGAAATGCCTGGGCCTCGGCTCCAGCTAATTGCCACGGCAATAACAAAGAAGGGCTTCCTTTGAGCGGTGAGGAAAATTAAACATTAGTTTAGAGTTTTTTGTTTTTTTTTTCCCCTCGCAGACCGAGGGATGTTATAATTACCCGGAAACCAACACATCAGCACTTTGCACGCCACGCGTCCCACTCGGGAGGCCTGGCGGAGGAAAAACAAATGTGTCTCATATTTGGGGGAAGAGAGGCTTTTGGGGGGAGGTGGAGAGGGGGAGCGCTGGGAGGGAGATGGAGCGATGTGTGTGTGTGTGTGCGTGTGTGTGTCGGTGGGATGGGTCGATGCGGTGGGGGGGTATCAGAGATGCTTGTGAAGGGCATGGAGAGGGATGAGAGCAGAAAGCATGGGGGGGGGGAGGACAGAGATGGAGAGACCCGCCGGGGGATAACGAGGGGAGAGGAGGTGGAGAGTGATAGCCTATCCCTCTCCGGAACCACTCACACGCCGGTAGTGGGGCATCTAAATGTACACACACCATTAGCATATTGACCCACCCCTCTCCTCTGGCCCTTTTTTTTTTTTTCCCCCCCCTCTCTCATTATCATCAGGCACGGTGAGTGGCACATGGGAAACACAAACCAAGCTCATTTCCCCTCACAGGTCAGCCCAAACGTCGCCCCCCCCGCGATGAAATGAGAACACGGCACCGCGTGCGCCAGAGCGGGCAGCCAGCGTCGCCGGGCGTCTGGCGGGCCACCGAAAGGGGTGGAGTCTGCGAGCGCTTTATTAATGTGGGCCGGCGCGGCGGAGCAGGGGCGACGCGAACAAAGCCGGATCCAGCCGAGATATGCAACCATGGACACTTCGGGAGACGACCTCGGATCGCCTCCCCCGTGGGAGGGAGGGAGAGAGGGAGAGAGAGTCCCTGGCCCGGTCGGGAGGGCTGACACTGAGCCTTGAGCAATGCGACGTGTCCTGCGTGGCTGGCTCAATGTCTGAACTATGTCTGTGGGGCGATGGCGAAGTCTGACACACGTTCACCCAGTCTTTCTAACCTAAATGTACATTCAAAGGCCCCGCAGGCAGACAGCCCCCCCCCCCCCCCCCCCCACCCCCCCCCCCCCCCCCCCCCCCACACACACACACACACACACTCCCCCCCCTTATCTGTCTGTGGCTCTATCTGTCTATCTCTTGCCAGCCCGCTTGTTTTCCATGCTGCCTGTATGTCTCCCTCGCAGGCCTATCTGGAGTCCACGTGTCTGTCTGACTCTTCGTAGGTCAGGTCTGCGTTGCCAGAAAGTGGGCCGTATGGATGCACGGAGTGACACGAGCCGCTGACCAGGCCCTGGAAATCTAATCATCCGGCACAGTTGGATGTTTGTTTGCGCTGGTACACACAGATGTGCATACAGGAGTGCTAACAGCCAGCTATGTTTACACACACACACACACACACACACACACACACACACACACACACACACAAAAAGAGTCTCACCCAGCCATGATAGGAACATTTTTTTTTTTTCAGCTCAAAAAAAGCTCAGGTCGTGGATTGCGTTGGGACACAAACCCCCACGAACCAACACAAACTTGTTTTCAGACTGCCTGACGCGCATAAACAAAGCCCTGTCCTTCACATGTCTCACCTCTAAAAACCAAGTCTCAACTCATGAAAAAACAGTCCCTGCACGTAAGGACCGCCCTTTTTGTCCAAACAGAAAAGAAGCCAACATACGCACACATGCAAAATCTTCCGACGCCAGCAAGCCAAACTCATAAAACACTCCCTCACTAATTGGCATGTTGTGATTTGCAAGCTCCCATAATAAAATAGAAAGTGTATTTTTTTTTTTTCTTACCCCAATTACTTCTCCACATTTTTGTAATGGGGCTTGTTATTTTCAGATTTTTTAATATCCTACCCCCTCATATAACTGTAAGCTATGTGAAAAAAAAAGCCTTAATAGACCACAGGGCCTCAAGGATTTGTTACTTTTAGGAAGATCAGGGTCGCTGCGATACGGTGTTTGCAAGCAATCCAGAGCGGTGACATCAGTTCATTCCAGAAACTGGAGCAGGATCGGGCCCGGCATGAGAGAGGTTAAGGCACAGGGGCAGGCTGAGCGGCGAAAAGGGACACAGCCAAGTGTCTCTGACACCAATGTTCAGGGAGAGAAGGCGTTATGTAAAATACTAGACCTGCTGTAAGACTCAAACCCGCCCTCTGAGAAATACATTTAGACCGGAGACCTCCTCCAGAGAGATGCCAAAAAGAGGCGGCCCACTGGGGCTCACAGCACCCTTTCTCTTTCTCTCAATCGGGAAAAAGAAAAGTAAGCGTGAAGGTGGGCCACACTTCTACATGGGAATCCAGAAAAAAAGAATGCAAACAACCTCAAAAAAAAACGAAAAAGAAAAGAAAATTCCACTCACACCGAGGCCACAGATAGGCTCCGTGTGGGCAAACAGGGAGACCGGCGCGCAAGCCGACACTAGAGGGGGTGTGAGATCTCCACCTCCTCATCAGCACGCCCAAAGACTCTCCCGTAGATCCTGGGAAACCCAGAGGGAGGATGAAAGCCTGTTATATCGCGCCGGCCTCCTCCCCCGCTGCCGCGCAGGCACAGAGCACTCTGGCCCGGCCGGCTCGGCCCGTGCAACGCATGCAGCCTCACAGGGTCTTAAGCGAAGAATTTCACTTCCCTCCTCTGCGGTGACATTTACATTCAAACTTTGCATACCATCATTTTTCCATTCGACCGGACTCGCACGCGTCGGCTGGCCGGGCGCGAAGGGGACGCGAGCCGCATACAAAAGGCACAAGGCCTTCAACGGCGCAAACGAGACCAATCGTCGTTGGCACAGATCACTTTTTCGCCACCGCGGCCGATGCGATTGTTATTTACATTGGATTTCAATGTCTGCCTCCTCTGTGTCCCCCGCTCCGCTGTCCGCCGTGTTACAAACTGATTTCAACATCAGCCGCGGGTGAGGCGAGGAGACGAGACGGGCACGGCTGGACCCCCGGCCCTCTTGTGTCTCAGCGCAAAGGCATTTCAACAGGCCTGCTATTGACCACGTCCACCGGGGGGAGGGGAGGGGAGGGGCGTCAATGTAGCAGGGAGCGGGGGACCATTTTGGACCACTTAACTATAATCAGTAAATGCACCCCGCTCGCAATTAGTGCAGGGCCACCCTGAGAGCGTTCGGCTCTGCCTGCGTCTCATTCTGCGCCACAGGAATCTCGTAGTGCAAATAGAACCCCGTCACACGCCCGGCTTAACCAACGGGAAGGGGGGCGGGAGGTGTCGCAGTCATTTTCTTAGGGGGCTGTTTCTGGGACACAGTTGGCGCTCCTGTGTTTCGGGGAGGAGGATTGCTCACGCGTTCCCATGCTGTAGGATAAACATTTTGGAAACCGGGCTCATGCGGTGCGAACAGACTGGGGCGGAATTATTAGGCTCGGCATTCGTGACCGACGGTTTGCCCCCGGTCCGGGGTCGGCCCCTGCTTCAGCTGTCCGCCGTATATCTTGGGGGAAAAAAAAAAATAAAAAAAGAGGGGGCTGCTCCGACTTGTCCTCAGACGCTTCAGCGGCAGGATTTATGCAATTAGCGGAACAAAATGCCTTCTTTTCATAAATCAAGACTTCCGAGAAGGGAGGCAGGGAGGGAGCGGAGAGAGGCTTTTGTCGGCTGAAAAACCGAGAGGAGGCAGAAATGTGACAGGTAGCTGGAGCCCATCGCACTGAGCCTCCCCGACACACACTCCTCAACTCATTTATGATTCAATGCACTCAGCCTTTCATTCTTCCCCTCCTTCTCTCCCCCGAAGAAAAGGCAAACCCAACCGACAGACACATAGACTCACAAACAAACAAACAAACAAACAAGCAGGGGGATTTTTTCAAATGACGCTGGCGTTTCTGTAGAACAGTCAATGTAGCTATGACTGATTTGAGCTGCAGCGTGCATTGGACAATGCAAAGAGCAGAGCGGCGGAGAAAAAAAACAAAACAAGAAACTGCACCGTCTGTTAAATGATCTTCTCCTGCGGTGAGGCTTACCATGCTTGTGGGTAAAGATGCTCGACTGTAGGACACCTGTTAGCGCGCACGCACAAATGCGCACCCACAGGAAGGCACAATGAAGTGTCTGACCTGCTTTTCGCTAAACCACTTGTTTGTTGTGCTAAAAAGGGAAGGAAAAACAACAACATCCATAACTTTACACCTCTGCTCAATGCAATAACAATCCACATATTCGGCACCCGGAGACGGAAAATGACGTCAGCCATGATGTCCTGTGTTTACGTTTGCCGCCGATGGGATCCGGTGGATCATAAAGCCCCGAGGGTGTAATGAAAACTCTCAAACGCGCTCTGGCCCGTATGAAGAAACGCGGTACCACGGCACATATACGTTGAACCTCGCTGCCCTCGCGGCCAGCTGTGAGCCACGAACGAGGCTTAGTGGGCCTATCGCCCCCCACCCCCCTCCCCCCGGGGATGTGATGATTGAAATGCCAGGCAGATTTGCGTGAGGGACCCAGGTCAGGATAAAGGAAATGGAGAAAGGAAGGGAGGGATGGAGGCATGAGGACATGTGAGAGAGAGAGAGAGGGGGGGGGGGGGGGGGGGGGGGGGGGAAGGGGGGGGGGGGAGGGGGGGGGGGGGGGGGGGGGGGAGTGGGCGGGAGGATGACGAGGGAACGGAAAGATGTAAAGAGAAGCAAAGACGGGGGGAAAAAAAAGGAGACGAGGGGCAGAGATCACTAATGAATGTTCCCCGCTGTTTTCTCAGCTGTTCTACACGGTGCCTTCAGCAGTACTGTATACAGTACAAGGCCAGAAAGTAAAGGGCTACACATAATGGTCCAGCTCTCCTTTTTCCCCTCACTTACTCTTAGCGAAAAACTCTCATTTGACAGAAAGGCACACACAAGTGTTATGTCAAGAGCGAGACACACACATTGACCCTGCATGGGACGGTGGAGAATGAGCTTCCGGGTTTTTTTTTTGTTTGTTTTTTTTTAAATCAACCTATTTTTGCATTCTTTCTCAAAAACGGAAAGATGGAACCAGCTGACGGCCAAGCCTTGAAGACTCGACATACCTACCCTCCGAAATGCAGGAGAAGCAACCCCGTCTGCATGGAGAGCTATGACTCAAGGGCAATAACAATAATCACACTGTCGTGGGTAAAATCTACAGTTTTCTCTGCGCTGGCGCGGCGCACACATGCACAATGTACACAGCTGGCAGCAGGGCGCAGATGAAAGCCAATTTGGGTTTCTTTGTGTAACAGAGAGCTTCGGTTGGACCACAGGTCCCCGTGGAACAAAGGCAGAGAGAAGCCAGAGAGAAAGAGGAAGAGAGCGAGAGAAAGAGAATAGAATGAAGAGAGGAAGGAGAAGACAAGCCGGGCAGAGTGAAAGAGAGAGTGGGGGAGAGAGAAGGGGGCGGGGGGGGGGGGGGGGGGGCAGAGCTCTAGCCCACCTGGGCAAACAATAGCAGCGAGATGAGAGTGTGGCTCAAGGCCCCCCCCGCCCCCCCCTCGTCCCCAAAGTACACAGCTGTGGACCGGGGTAGATCAAAACAGCCCCAGTTCAGGTGTTGCACCTTCAGAGGCAAACAAGAAAGCCTTGGTTGCCAAGGCGACCGACGCAACACATAGAGAGGGAGAGACTCTTTTTAAAAACTCGTGTGAACCGACTCGCGTTGACGTTCATTCACTGAGACGAGAACCCGGAACAAAAACATGGGTAGAATAGATGTGTACACGCTCTATAAGATCACAAGGACGTTTCCTTTAAAATCTCCGAGGCTAAGGGTTTTTTTTTTTTTCTTTTCTTGAATAGGTCAGATGTGTAGTAGACGTGCGCATCGGAAGCAGTGTGTGCCTGGCGGAGCGGTATGCGCTAATGGCTTTTGCGTATATGTCAGACATACCTGCATTTTTTTCCAATATCCACGTTAACATGTGCTCCTAATTAGTGCCGGTGAATAATTACAGACTTTTGCTTCAAGGATGGGATGGAGTCGATGACGGAGTGTATATGGAAAAGCCATAATGAAAAGATGAGAGAGAGAGAGGGGGGGGGGCTTCACATGTAATTCCCCTTTTGCTGGCTGCAAGGACGACAACAGTGTCTGTGTTTAAAAGAGAAGCCATCTGTTTGATGATATACACTGTAAATTCTGGCTGTAATTGAACACTGTGCGGCGGTGTAGCTGCCTCCCTGCCCGCTGTGTTTAAAGGGGCGACGCGAGTTATGTCCACATCCTGCTGACAACGCACACTGAGATTCTGCGATCCACCCGGCGGTCGGCGAACCCTGAACATGTGAACGCCGAACAGGTGGGGTAGTGGCAGAGCATCGCCTCCGTGTTCAGTCGCACGCACGCACGCACGCACGCACGCACGCACGCACGCACGCACGCACACGCACACACCAAAGCTCACATTTATGGTAATTAAATTTCCTCTTGTTCTTTTGTTTTCTTTTCTCCTTTTTTTTTTAATTTCTTTTTTATTGCCGCATTTCTGTGTTGGCTTTTCTTCTTTTTTTCTTTTTTTTTATCTACAAATCTACAATCTCACAGTTTTTTTTTTTCAGTTTCCTCTGTGGGCTGATATATAGCGTCTGTATGCTCTTTGGTGCCTCCCAGCCTGTGCACTCAATAACCAGCCACGAATTCAACAGACAATCCGTCGCTCCTCGCTCATAAAACACTGGGATTAGTCTACCGAGCTCGGGTGGGTAAGCGCACGGGGAAAGTTCATTAGATGGCGTTGCGCTCCTTGTGGAAAATGTTGTTAGGCAGTATGAATTTACCAATAAAATGCTGCTGTTCTCCGCCTTTGTGGGTAGCCCCGCCTGCAGTCGTGACTCTCACTGAAAGTAAACCAAAACATCTTGGATGCTGCCACGTTCTCATCGCTAACTCTTTTAATATTTAACCAGCATCCAGTGTAGGCATGATTATTTTTCCCAAACAAATTGTGCCTCAGGCCGAAGCGGCTGCAATCTGATACACCCCAGCGATACATTCTCTGTCACAAGGTGCTATTAGTCATTTTAAATTATTTATCAGCGACTGGTCGCGGACCCCTTTTTATGACTGGCACACCGCGTCAACAGAATCTTGAGTGGTCTTTGTGCTGCAATTTTTTTTTTTTCTTATGCAACCCTCCCCCGGCTCATCCTCGGAAGTCCCGGAGATGTCCCCGAGGTGTTCACTGAGAAACGAGGTTGCAAGAAGAATGACAATGCCGGTGCACATTTGATTTTTTTTTCTTCCTATTACATCTAAACAAAAGTTGCTTGGCAAGCCTTACACAGATTATTCCTTAGTGCGTCTTGGGCTGATACAAGGTAAATGCAAAGGCAAGTCTTATCTTAAACGTCGCGTCCTTAAGTGTCTGACCCATAAACTGCTTGAATGAAAATGAAAACATACGTTTCATCAAATTCGGACTCATGTATTTTGTTGTTGTCGCGCCATTTCATTTCTCACTTTCAGAAACATTTTCCAATTCCAAGTGTGGCATTACTCATTGGAATCCAAAAGTCACGAAGCAGTGTTTCTTTATGACATTATGGGTGGTGCCGAAAATAGCCTGAGTGGTAAGAACAGAGCCTCGTTTAATTCTGCCATCTGCAATGAAAATGAAATGAAAAATCTGCGTGAATACGCGCTATGTTTAACTGGGCTGTTGAACACCTGTCAAAGGAGATGGACACATTTACAGGGGGGAGCTGGGCTGCAAAAGCAAGCCGATAAATGGTAGTTGGAGGAAAATCGAGTAATTGTGGAGATGATACATAATCAGAGCGAGGGAGTGACTTGTCTCTATAAACCGGGGGACAGTGAGCTCTGCAGCACTGGCCTGCCGCAAATTGGCCAAACTATTTACCCTTGGATATGCACATAAGCAAATTCCTCCAGTTGAGAAAACAAGTTCCGCCGTTTTGTTCTGCTGAAAACTTCATGGAAGCCTGCATAGGCCTCTGCACACCAGGCATCCTCTGTCGCACACGCACACACTTTCTCTCTGTCTCTCTCTGTCGCTCTCTCTTGCTCGCTCGACCGACCTCTCTGAACTCCAACGGTACTCCCATGACCCGCTTTAAATTAAGTCGGGTCCCTAAATGAACATTTCTCTTTCTCTCTCTCTCTCTCTCTCTCTCTCCCTCTCTTTAGGCAAGTCTTCACTGTCCTTGCTGCGTATTCTCCATCCTGGTGTTAGCGTTTAAATATTCATGTAAGTGGATGGAAGAGGTGAAGGGGGCCGGTGGGACAGAAGAGAGAGGGAAAAAGGAGGGCAAGACGGACCACGCATGGACGGGGGCTACCGGCTCTCTGGAGCTCCCCACAGCAGGACGCAGGGCATACAGGGCTGGTGGGATCAGCGGGAGGCCTCATGATTTATTTAGACCTGGGGGCACCTCTGCCAGTCAGCCGCTGATGGCTGCCATCGCCCTGCCAACCCACTGGGGGCTTGAATTGGGGAAAAAAAGAAAGACAAATCTGTGGCAAGCAGGGGGAAATTAATCTGTGACTACTGCTGTGAAAAATGTCACCGGCACAGTTAATGTTTTTTTCATATTGAAGATGGGAAGAAAAAATCTCATTGCTCTCTGGTTCTCACCGCTGCAGTTTTTTGTTTTTCTTTTCTTTTCTTTTTTTTTCTTCCTCTCCTTCTTCTTCTACTACCCGGCCCGTGATGTTAGGCAGCAACTCAACAAGCACCTGTACGGCGGAACAAGTTCCTACCTGTTGCCGCCAACATTTGCGAACCGGCCTCCAAAAGGCCGGGGCCGAGGAAAAGGACTGTGTTTTTCTTTTTAATAAGCCAATCAATATATAGCAGAGAGAGTGCAGCCGCGAGTGGGCGGCCTGCTGCATTTTATCAAGGCGGCTTAATTTCCGTCAGCTTAATATCGTGGGAAATGTATGGAAATTGAACTGGGTGGGAACAAAGACACGGAGCCAGGATGAAAACATGTGGTGGCATACACACGTGCACACGCGGACGCACACACACACAGAGGCGTAGATTGACTGTCAGATTGTTCTGATAGGAATAATCTATCACCGAGGTGGCAAAGTTCACTTTTTCCTTTTCCTCAAGAGATAAATAATTCTTGTTCATTATTTGCCAAAGTGACTGTGTGCGGCTGACTGCTGTAAATGTTCCAGTGCATATGCGCCACTACCGGTGGTTAATTAGCTTAGCTGCAGCCTGTCTCCTGGTTGCCTCCTCTGCAGAGGCGCACGGAGGAGCTGCCTCGAGGCAAACTATAAATGAGGAATCACTTATTAGGACTCTGTCATGCATACTAAGACGGTCTGACTGTCAGGAAATGCACAGCGGCGAACACTGAACAACCAGCGATTGTTAATTTTTATTTTTATTTTTTTGTCCTTAGAACGTCAGGATGTGACGAAAGCCAACGATCTTCAGCACGTGCGCTCGAGCAACGACGGGGAAGACGGCCCCTGACCCTGAGCGGCAACAACTGGGGGAAAAGAAAAGCTTTGTTTAAAAAAAAAAAGAAAAAAAAGAAAAGAAATAATACCGCACACAAACCGGCAAGTCAGCGGAAAACACAAACAAACAACAACCTTCCCGCAGCGACCCATTCAGGCGGCACATAATGAAATCTCATCTGCATTAGAAATAATCTGCCTCTGCTCGAGGGGAGAAAGCGAGCGCTGTTCCAGGTACTGATGAGGAATGCAAAACAACGACCTTTTTCACACACACACACCCCCGCCCCCCCCGGTATCCTTCCCAGTTCAGTATACCATACTTCAGAATCTTCCCATAAACCACACCTGCACCATTAACAGCGCCGTGGAGCAAATCGGCCTCGCCTTTTAGTTCGTCTCATCCTCCGAAGCAACCCGATCCCGGTGTTTACCTACCCACTCTCTGCCTCTCTGGCACATGCACAAGTGCATGTTTTTTTTTTTGTTTTGTTTTATTTCACGCACACACGCTTCACGGAACAGTAACTAATGGCAACCTCATTCATTAAAGCCCACCCCCCCCTTGATGTTTCGCACGGAGGCAGGGTAAATGTGCTGGAACGCTCGGGCCCGTCTGTCTGGTTGCGCGACGCTAACAACAGATAGAGAGACAGATAGACAGGTGGGGCCGGGGCTCGTCTTACACTGGGCCTGAGCACCTGACTGCACCTCCCCCTGATCAGAACAGATACATATTTCATCAGATATTAAGAGGGGGGGGTGCATCTGCTGCACCCATCTGTAATGCCAACATGAATAAAGACACGGGCTCCGAATGAAGAATCCGAAAATGCAGACTTCCATCATATAAGATTTTCATGACGTTTCCAGCTGGCATGCGTTGGGATCTCCTCCGGCTCGCAGGCTTTTAAAGTGCACACTGATCTCACTCACAGTGCACTGCCATTGCTCTCACCAGCATGCCGGTGACATCAACAGGCCCATTCCTCTCTCTCTCGGATACGGTTTCCCGTCCCCGTCCCCCAGCGGTATCTCATGGAATATTTCCTCGGGATCCGCAAGCGCGGGGGCGCCCCGAGTCTCTGATGTGCTGCTCTCCGTGTTGCTCATGTATGCGCACGTAGAAGTCTGTGATGTGTGCATGTTAAATTACAGGCACAAGCTGGCTGGCATGTGCCGACGCGTGTGTAGCGCAGCTTCAGGCTGCTGAGTTACATTATTAGGATGTTTAATTACTAGTGGAGAGTGCTCCGTCTCTGGTCCTCCGTCTTGTGGTGGGCGAGCGAGCGAGCCTCTGCGACGTCCACGGCTGGGGAAACCTTTTTGAATGTGCACAAAATGGGCTGTGCTACAAAGAGGACTATGGAAATGTTTGAAGGCAAACATATTTATGGCAGTTCCAGACAGCTGTATTTAAAGGTGGGGTGAAGAGAGAGGGGGCGAGGGAGGATGTGTAATTAACTATTTACATACAGTGCACACAGTCTCTGCTGGAAGGAATATTAATACACTTGCTCTTGCCTAAAAAGTAAGAATGAAATAGGAGCTTAGGAGAGCTGATTAAACCCTGCTTAAACGGGAGAGGGGGTATACGATATATGTATTACTAGGTGTAGCTAGATAAAGAGTCATTAAGCATGTTTGGATACCAACTAACTAGTTATCTATTTTTTTTAATCTTTTCTGCCTTGAACAACATTATATATATATATATATATATATATATATTCTTGTTTTGGATACCAACTAACTAGTTATCTATTTTTTTTAATCTTTTCTGCCTTGAACAACATTATATATATATATATATATATATATATATTCTTGTTATTTTCCTCTGAGTAATCCCAAATGAGTACCAATAAAAAAACTGTGTATCTGAAGACTGTCCATCAAAGCGAGCAACACAAACCGTCCATCTCCACTGCACTGATGTGGAAATAGAAATCGCCGATGAGAAAAGAACACTTTGGGCCATCTTGCAAACTACCACACAACCAGCAGACACCTCGAGGCCGGCTCCAGCCAGCTGCTCCGCCTCTGGAAACTTTACATAAACTTAAATAATGGGCTTGCCGCATTCCACCCACTGCACGAGTTTCACCCGATGAGATAAATAGGACAAATGTACCCAGCTGGGCCAAGACAATAATCCTTTTATCTGAGTGAGCTCGACTCGCCAGCTAACCTGTTACATCTTTTGCTATAGGCAAGAGGGGGAAAACAGGAGGAAAAGGCGGATACAATAAGTAGGAGCGAGGATAGGTCACAAGCTGATCTGGACATAAACACCACAGAGAACGGGACAGAGAGATACTGCGGCACACTACGGGGAGATTGGGGTAATAGTACATTTGAATAATTGCTGGGAGACTGGCGGGAGTCAAGCATAATGGCACCGAGCGTAGCGGTGGCGCAGACGGGCCTATCTGACAAGGATAGACGAGCTCAGCTACACGAGCCCGTAGTCACTCGCCGCTGAAGCGTTACAAAGTTGAAACTCTAAGCACCCGGAGAGCTGTTCTTGCAAATAGCACATCACTTGTTTATCCTTGAACACGGCGGTGTGGTATTTGCATGAGTCAACCTTGTGTAAAATCCATCGCCCATTTGCGAGGCACGTACCACGTCGACGGCACACGTACGATGGGCAAAAACGCACGTCATAAACTAGCGCGTATGAAACTCCCCACCGACCAAATGGGAGCGGGAAAAAAAAAGGGATCTTTATTCATATCGGGCATTTATTGTCCGCGATGGTCTTAAAACGACTGGAAGCGGAGCTCAGGAAGAGAGGCAAACCAGACGCTCTCAGGACCAGTATAGCCCAGTAACTTCAGCACATACGTCACAAAACAGCAGTTGTTTAGAAAAGAAAAAAAACATAAGTGCACCAGAGATAAATATTTAATTTAGAGATGGGGGCATGTATTTTAGCTCTTCTGGAGGATATATATAATAACACAGTGCCAGCCAGCTCGAGCTGGTGAATCCCTAATCTGAACTCCGCGAAGGTTGAGTGTGCTGCGGAAAAACTCCATTCTCCCTTCCTGCCTGAAATCATCAAAGATGATTTGATGTTCTCCTATAAGCTTTTGAACTCAACGTGAACTGTACCCACAGCTTAAGGTTGTTTGCTGCCCAAACTGCGTGTGATGGTGAGACACCCGCAGTGCTCACGTCCCGTCAGTTCACTCTCTGTCCAAAGTGACTCGTAAGCCTTGCCTCATTCCTGCACAACAAACCCTGGTAAAGCACACAAAAACGCGCACATACACACACCACTCCCAATGCCTCAAACCAGGGTCACCAAGTCCCTGGTCGAGGCTTTGGTGGCTGGTTCTGTAATTTTCCGGTCAATGTCAGCTTTTCTTTCCCCTCCTCCGCTGCTGGGAGGAAATGAAAGGCTGATCTCTCCGCTCTCCTCCACTCCTCGCTCCCCAGGAAAACAAACAGGAACATTTTATGGCCTGCTTGTTGACCTACCGCCCAGGAGCAACGGCACCGGGCTACTTCACGGTGTTTACTTCAGGATGAGCTACTTAAACCGATATAGCAGCACTGCCCTGCTGACATGTACAATATAATTCCCAGTGCAGGGGAATCTTTTGGAGCCAGGTCAGGGGAGGAGTGTATAAAACACAGTTCAATAAACAGCACGGCTCAAACAAAACAATACACCTGTCGGATTCGATAAAAGCGCTCCAATGTTGTGAATGAAGCAGTCTGAAGCCTGCTAACGTTCACTCAATGTGCTCTCTGCTGTGAGTAACTCGCGAACAGGAAACAATGGCTTCCAGTGTGTAATATTTGAAAGAGATGTTGATAAACTGCAAAGCTAGCTAAACCAAACTCTTCTACCAACAGAATCCAATAAATGGGGACCTCAAACGTCCCGTGACAGAATCTGCTCTATGCGCCGTTGCGGAGTCACCACCTGGCGTGTCTTCGTGTGTGTGTGGGCGTGTGTGTGTTTACACGTGCGGGTACCACGGCTCTGGCGCACACCTGTTCTTCCCCTCGGCCCGGCAGCGGGCCCGGGACGCAAACAAAGCTCCTCTCTGTGTACGGACGTGGACACAGTTTGGTTCCTCACAACACCGACCCTGGTAAAACCCAAACCGCCACCACCGGTCGAAATGGCCAAAAGGTGACGCGTTCAAGAAGTGCTGGAAGAAGAAAAGAAAGGTCCTCTCAGGGAGTCATCTGGTTCTAATGCCGGGCCCGCTGGTATGGATTACAGGCACATATTACAGGAGAACTCGGGCTGACCCCTCATCTCTATCCTGGGGGAAATGGGAGCCAGCCACGGTGATGGGGGGCTGAGGGTCCGGGGGCCTCGGCGCAGCAGCAGGGTGAATAGAAGCCCGTGGGCAAGCTTCCACCCCCCATGATTGCTGCTCTTCTCCACTGAGGGAGTTTCTCTGAGATATTATACATTTATTGAAAGGGGCAGACCCCACCCGACTCTCCAAATGAGTCTTCTGAGAAAAAAAAAAG
The DNA here is from genome assembly GCA_016785305.1 of Colistium nudipinnis. Classification (NCBI taxonomy): domain Eukaryota; kingdom Metazoa; phylum Chordata; class Actinopteri; order Pleuronectiformes; family Rhombosoleidae; genus Colistium; species Colistium nudipinnis. Next base: position 175,664 of record JAFBJU010000847.1, read on the forward strand.
GTCATTGCTTCAAATATTTGTTTTGGCCTGTCTGCGCCCTCTACCAGAGCTTCCGCAGACTGTGAAGCAAACTACACAGGACTGCTCTAAGTCCCGGTAAGACCTTCTTGTTTCATCGCATTGAACACGACGAGCAGCTGGCTATGCAACAAGCGTTTAGGTTTTACTGCCCTCTCCCACACTGGAAGCTGGAGTGTGTGTGTGTGTGTGTGTGTGTGTGGGGGGGGTAAACACACTGCCGGGAAAGGCGGAACTGGAGCGAGGAGAGAGGACGTCAGCGGCAGCTCATAAGGTCGGCGGCAAATGTGGGTGTTTGGCCAAATAATCAGCTCGGCTATGAAAACATTCCTATCAAAGCAGCGGTAAATCAAACAAGATGTGGAGCGGACAATGATCATCCCAACAGAGGACAAATGAGCACAAACAAAGGGACACTCTTTTTCTTTTGCTCCCTCCCCTTTCCGCTTGGCATCTGCCGTGTTAAAACAACACATTTTGACACATGCTTTTCAAACCAAACGGATTACTACTCCACAGCTGCAGCTCTTACCTGTAGTATCTGGACTGCAGGTAGGTGGAGCACACCGCTTTGGACACGTGGCTGGCCGAGCCGAAGTCGATGACTTTGACCCTGTAGGGCTGTCGGGACGGGTCCACCAGCATGATGTTCTCCGGCTTCAGGTCGGCGTGGATCAGGCCCAGGCTCTTCAGCTTCATCAGCGCCGTGGCCACCTGCTGCAGCACGGGTCGGATGTACTTGAGCGGCAGCGGGCTGAACTTGTTCTGCTTGAGGAAGTCGTACAGGTTCTGCTCCAGCATCTCGAACACCAGGCACGTGTGGTTCTTGTGCTGGAAGCACTCGTAGGCCCTCACGAAGTTGTAGTCGTCGGCGCTCTCCGTGCTGAGGCGCGCCAGGATGCTGACCTCGATCTGACCCTGCCGCGCGTAAGACGGGTGGTTTTTCAGGATCTTGATGGCCACAATCTCGTTGGTGCCCCTCTTCCAGCACTTCACCACCTGCCCGAAGGTCCCTCTCCCCAGGAACTCCAGGACCTCATAGGTGTTGGTCATGGAGCACAGCACCTCGTGTTGCACCAGCTGGTAGTCCCCCTCGTTGTTGGAGCCGCTGTTCTTGGAGGTGGCGGTGGAGGTGGCGGTGGCCACCGTGGCCACCGTGGCCCCGCTGGCCGCCCCGTTCTGGATCATCGGCGGGCCGTGCTCCTCGACGATCTGCACACTGCTGTTGTTGTCGAGCTCCTCGCTCTTGCGTTTAAGCCCGCATCGCTGGTAGGTATCCAGCAGACTGACCGTACTGCGGCGCGTCAGGTTGTGAACGCCACCGCTGCCACCTCCGCCGCCGCTGCTGTCGCTGCCGCTGCCCCCACCACCGCTGCCCAGCAGAGAGCCCAAGGCCCCCGAGGTGCTGCTGGCCGAGGTGACCACGATGTGGCCCGCGCTGGCCGGGAAGATAAGCGCCTGCTCGTAGGGCAGGGTGGAGCTGCTGACGCCGAGGGGGCCGCTGGTGGCCGACACGTTCTTGCTGCTGTTGTGGCTGTAGACTTTGCTGTGCGTGCCGTACCCTGTCATATCCCAGTTGCAACTCTGCTCCACCTTCAGTTTCTTCACGCTAAAGAAGGCACTTGATTGGAGAGTGTGAGGGGAGAACACTTGCACTTGCGAGGCCATACCTGTAACAGGAGGGGAATGGAGAGGGGGGAGGGGCACAGACAGGAGGGGGGGGGGGAATGAAAGTGAGAGGTTAGGAAATGGAGAGTGTCTGAAACACGAGTGGTTGCTAGACGCTTTAAATAAAGACAGCTTGGGTCATAGCAGGACATTAAAACCAAGCGTGTATTCTGATGCGTCAGCATGTACACCTCTCAAACTACTATAAAAAAAAATGTTTCTGAGCAGTATTTTTGCAATAAAACATACGATACTGCGTTATGAATACAGGCGAGAAAGGGATAGCTTTAATAGAGTGTGATCAAGTTTTAAAAAATACATATATATCGTGACACAACATAAATGAAAGCCAGAATGTTTAGAGGAAAAAAAAAAAAGATTTTGATTGAGCGGCGCTTATGCTTATGCTCATGCAAAGGAAATACCATTTCCCCACCGTTCCCATCCGCAGCAAAGTCAATAGGCTGAGTGAACACTAAAAGAATAGCCTTTCACGTGACACTCCACAGAGGGCGAGGTGCAACACACAATCCTACCCAAAAAAACAGGGCCCGCAAAAAAAAAAAAAAAAAAAAAAAAAGGCAGAAGGAATGATTGCAATTTCCTTCCCCCGCTACGCAAACCACCCAATGCATTTATTTGTACACAATTACTCACTTCAGGGAAAGAAATGTCGCTTTATGAAACCATGAAAGCCAGAGAGAGGGGCACTGAACTCCGTCTCAACTACAGATCCCGAAGTCAACAAAACAAAACCAAAACGGGGCAGCGCAGCCGAACTCATGGGAACAAACTGCCTCGGAATAAGCAAAAGCTTCCCCCGGCAAACAGCTGCCCAAAAATAGTCCCTTTCTTTATCTCTGCCCTCTACAAAACAGGCCTGTTTGCGACAGCCAAATGATTATTACAGCACAATGCACAAGGCAGACTTTATGAGACTTGTAGCAATGCTATGGTTAAACAGTTTCCAGTAAAACCCCAAAATGAGTTTACGGCTAACAAACTAAGAGCTTCCACCTGGCCATACTCAAAGCCCACACACACACACACACACACACACACACACACACACACACACACTCACTCACACAATAAGGCCTTGCTGTTGATCAACTGATGCCCGATTCAAAGAATGTTAAGGTCGCCGCATGGACGGTAAAACAAAAAAATGCATACAAACGGCCTTTAAGCTTTCTCCGCCTGCTTTTGTGCGTCTAATAGACATCTTAAAAGCCGAGAAGTTTTGTTCTCCTCGGGAATAATTAGAGGACCACTTCCCTCCAAGAATGGGAGGACTTCCGCGATTGCGGGCTTCATCCTGCGGCCGGGGAGCAGAGGGGAGGGGACGCGCCTGGTCACTTTGTCATTATTAGCCCTTTAAGTGGTGACGATGATTAATTTAGTAGGAAGCTGGCGAGCTGGCGGCTCTCCAGTACGCTCTGCTTTACTTGTTTTTTTTTTTACCCACCACCTCTGACCTCTCTTCCTTTTTTTTTTACGTTTCTTTCCATTGCTCGGACTTACTCGTTATCTGTGTGGTCATCTGGATTTAGCCCTAATGCTCCAGGATTGGAGATGCAGGGCGCATTAGAAGGCTCACTGTAAGCTCGCTGGGCGCTGCGCAGTGGTGGATGCAACGCGGCACGGCCATGCTCCCCGTAGTTCTTATTTAAGCCTCAGCCGCTATATCTGTACAGACTGTATATGATTTGAGCAATAATCGTTTTTTGTTTTTTTTTCGCTTCTGCTTCGACTGCCCACACCGACGCACTCCGCGTCCAGTCCGGCAGGTATTGGAGGTAATGAAGAACGTCCGCTAGGCTATTAGGGGCAAGGCTCTCTGCTAATCACATAAGCCCCCGAAGGCCAGATGTCACTCCTTGGATTACCAATTCCTGTGCTTGGACTTTAGGCTAAAAATAATTTGAATGATGGGTTGCGTCACAAGAGCCAACAATGTGTGACCGAGAGCCTGACAGGATAATCACAGGCACAGACCGATGGGACACAAAGGGGGACGGGCGCTAGGGGCCGGCCTGTCCTCTTACGGAAAATTCCAGCATTGCATTCGGGAGTCCCGCTCTTTGCATTAGCGTCACATGAATTCCTCATCAAGCCCAATCTCAGTCACTCATCGACTCTCTGTCGGTTCGAAACACAGCGGTCAAAGTGTTCACTTGACATTGCCCGCATGGTACAATGAACCGAAAGGTCACGCACGCTCCCCTAAAACTGGGAAAAGTACGCTGGCCAAAAAAAAAAAAAGTCATGAGAAAAGCAGAGGAAACTTATACTGAGCTTTGAATGGTTAAGACATGGATTGAGCAGTGCTGGTTTTGCCACACAAAACGAAATGCTGTACCAACGTGAGCGCCATTTCTTTTGGAGCCCTGTGCAGAGCACAGATAAGTAACGAAATGAACCGCAAGTAAGAGGTCAAATGGCTGGAATGTTATCTCACGGCAACATACACAGGCAACAATGTGGCCAATTATACTTCATCGGAAAAGTGGTTCCAGTCCTCGTGAATCGCTCTTCAGCCACACTGGGGTTCAAATATGTTTATGATCTCGCATATGAACAAACAAACGCTTCCACACTGTTATGAGAAGCCACGCGGCGCAAAAGGGAAAAACGTCCCCTTGAAGTTTATTTCTGAACTCCACGCCAAGTGCAAAAACTCCATTGTTGTACATTTTACAATGTTGGAACGCCTTCAGTAGCCAAGGCTTCCCATTTAGCATACCTAAAGGAACACTGTGTGTCCCACACACTGCAATTAAGCATACCAGAGAGGTGTTTTCCAACTGTTTAGACGCAGCGTGTTGAAATGGTAATTGTCAATGTTTTCAGAGAGATTACTTCTCCGTGAGGGGTTTGTTAATCTTCCTTTTTGGGGAGGATCAGGGCCATTCTGCTCGCCGTGTGAGGGTGAGAGACGGAGTGAAAAGGAGGGACGGAGAGTGGAGTGCGGAGAGCGGGGGGACACGAGTGGCCCTCACATTCTAGCCTGTGACCCGCTTGTGTTTGCTCCCTTTTATTAAACCCGTCATTTATACTCCGCTGACAACATAATGGAGAGTATTGATGAGGGCGCCTTTAGACGCCACCAAACCTGCCAAGCAGTCTTTTGTAATTGCAAACAGCCTTTTAATATAAAACCTGCTGGTCATTATCCATCCCTGCCAGTACCCAGAGTACTCTCTTTTTTCGTGGTAGTAAAAAAAGAAATGACCATTTTGAACAATTCGCAAAGGCCAGATAAAGGGATCTTTTGCCCTGTGATGGCAGGAATGCATGAAATCTGGCTCATGAGTATAAATAAATATAAATCAATATCAAGAGTGCAACTCCTCCGTGCTCAGTGTGCCCCGAGAGGGCTGTGTGGAGAGATACACAGTATAAAGACCCCGGCTGTCACCTAGGAGACCATGCAGGGACAGCAGGCAGGTCGGCCTGGTCGATGTCCCCCGGCCTGGTTCATATTTGGATTGCTTCCTGAGGCCTAATGGCCGCAGACATCGATGGAGACACTTTGACGACCCCGGTGTCCTCGCCGGACCACTGCCGGACTGGGCAGTGCGCGCGCGTGTGTGTGTGTGTGTGTGAAGCCGGGCACTTCAAAATGAAATGGCTAAAGAAATAACTTCTAACTGTCTACACGAAAGTATTGTCTCAACCCCCGCTGCTGGTTGCAACGCGTATATATCGCAGAGCATGGCTTTCATCACTTCACCTCAATAGATATACGAGACCAATATAATGCGTTTTATTCTTAATGCGGTTTTAGGCCATCAGAGCAACTCCAGTTCTCTGTTATAGAGTATCCAAGTTTGTAGAAAAGCAGTGAAGAGATGAAAGCCATTAAATATATAAAAATATGAGCTATACATGCCATTCCCAACTCCCCTGCATCTCATGCGTGCAGAATAACCTCCATTCATCTGGCAATTTGTTATACTTATTTAGCAACGTTTACTTTTCATTTGTCATCACTCTGTAAACACATTCACTCGATGGAGTGCTATGTCACGCCATATGACTTTGGGGTCAAACGCGCCGGTGAATGTGCGCCGCCCAATTGGAGCGTAGCGTCGATACACAGCAGTGCAGCCTCCTGCCCTCGGTGGGGGAGCTGGAGCTCGACACGGAATATTCTCTCTCCTACCCGCGGCCGCTATTGACCATCCAGTCTGCTCCTTTTTTTTTTTTTTTTAGCTCTCTCATCTCTGCGTATTTATAGAATAATGCATCAGAGTGGCTCGCAGGGAGATACCGTCATGCAGGCTGCTGCTCCATCACCCCCCCATGCTCATCCTGACCACGGTACTTGACCACTCGGAATTGCCTCACCATTTTTCTCTCCTCTCTCTTGCGCGCACACACACACACACGCACACACGCACACACGCACACACGCACACACACACACACACACAAACAAGGGAAAAAATATCCATTTGGCAGACGAGCAGCCTGCTGTTTGACAGACGTACCACGCCGCTCGTAAATCATGCCTGCTGTAAACATGACACTCCCTCAACTCTCCCCTTCCTGGAAAACAAGCAGCCAAAGACATAACGCGCTGTGTTAGCTGGGAGATAACGTGTTCGCCCCCGGCATTTGTCGCCACCCTCTCGCGTGGACGGCCGACCTACGCACACGGACTGTTGCAGAAAGCGCCGCGCACATTGCGACGTGAAACAGAACTCCGATTACGTTGGTGACTTTATCGCGTTGTGCGGGGCGCCGGCCGTTTTTCCGAACGATTCACATGCAGGCGTTTCCCATCTAAAAGTAAAGCTGACAAAAAAATAAAAAATACGGCTCCGCGGGGCAACTGTCAGCAGATAAGGAGGCTGCTATTCAGGCTGTAAGTGTGCTCATAAAACGACTGGTGCGAGAGAAAAAAAACATGTGCCTTGTTTATGGTGCCAGGTCAGCCTAACCAGGCGCTGAACCGAGACACAGGGTGAGGAGAGGAGGAAGGGGGGGGGGGAGGAGGAGAAAGGGGTGGCAAAGTGGCTCTGTTTGAGCTGGACGTCTTATTAATCAAATCACGAGTGTAGCAAGTGCACAGAGCCCAGCACCCAACTTCCTCCCGACTGGAGAAAGAAAGAAAGATTACCAGGCAATGGCTGACCTTTCTGAAGCACAAGTAACACACTGAATGTGGAACAGAAAGGCAGAAACTATTTGTCCTGTGCCGAAAGTGTCACGGGCCGCGGCGACTAATGGAGGAGGAGGAAGCTGCGTCCCCCCCGTCCCCCCGTCCCCCTAATAAACTAATAGCACCTGTTAAACGCCGACCGCAGCGCCACCATTACCATCCACCCGCATCCATCGCACAGCGCCGCCGCTGTGAGCGTCACATATCGCACGACCCGGGCGGGGACGCGCGCCTGATAAGCAGCCGCTCGCCACAATCCTTGCGCGCAGTCAGAGACCACACCCACCCGCTCCCCTCCCCCACCGCGCCACACTTCCTCTCGGGTCATGTGGGTCAGCGGCGACAGCACCGTAATGCGAATGAGAACGGTGAGAACGTTGGGCAAGGAAACAGTGACCCAACGCGGAAAACAACAGGGGCAGAACACACAGAGGAGTGCCATGTGAGAGGAAACACGGTTGAGCGGGTGATTGATTTGGGAAGGGGGGCGGAGCGGTATGGATTTTGCCATGTGACGATTGTGTTGTGCTATTACAGCTGACCAAAGTATGGGGTTTTGGTGTGATGGCAAACGAGGACCTTGTTCGCCGCTCTTACGACACACCGGGTGTGAGGGCACAAGAGCGATACACGAGGAAGTTCGTCAGGGATTTAACCTAAAACAAGGCTATATCAAAATGAAATAATATGCATGATTTTCATCCTCGTGTCACGCGGTAATTTATGCATGTGGCTGCCTCGTGTTTGCCAAACAGGTACTCGCCTGGTGAACTTCAGAACTGCAATAAACCCCCCCGAATATGATAACGATTGTCATGACACCAAGAGTTGTGCGAGCTGGTAATCGTCACTCATTACTACATTTTTACGAATATGAGCATATCTGCAGTTGGTCAATTAATGACTTTAATCGTGCCGAGCAAGACAAAGAGAATCACAGTGAGAGACAGAGAGGGTAATTACTGAGAGCAAAGACTGAGATGGTTCAAGGAAAAAGGACGAGGGGACGACATCATTTCTTCCCCCTGACACACTGCACTGTCCCATTCTCTCCCTCTCTCTCTCTCTCTCTCTCTGCACGCTGCAAAATGAACGTAATAGGCGTGTAAACCACAGACTTGCATGCAGACATTTCTGAGACTCCACGTGTGTGTGTTTATGTGGGTGTAACTTTGTGAGTATTGGTGCTTTGCAGAACTATGTGTTTTAGAGCTCTAACATCTCAGCGGTGTGACAACACGCACCAGCCCAAGACACACACACACACGCACACACACCCAGCCATGGCGGGGGAAACCCAACGATGATCCCAGGGATGGTCCCCAGACAACAGATGAACCAGTCCGACCTGACCATGCACCTATGGGACATCACTTCCTGCCCTCCTACTAAAACACAGCTGCATTCAAGGAGTTGCAAGGGAAGGTTTGGGAAATTGAATTGCACGTGTCTATATGTCACGTACGCGTTTTGAAAACGTTCCAGAGCGGCACGCTGTGACATACGAGCCAGTCGGTGTGTTTGATCGTGAAAGGTGTGATGATACTGATGCATCCCATCACTTTTTACCGACTCAAGGACAACAGGCATCAATGGACAAGCTCCACCCATCTCATAGAGCTCTTCAAAGCCCCACACGGGGCAGGCTTCCTGGGCCCATCTCCCCGCAGAGTGCTCTACACTATCAAATACAAGAAGGGGATGGTGCACATGCCTCACCAAGTGACAGGGGTGTGTGATATTTCAGTGGGGTATGTGAAGCTGCAGCTCCGGGCCTATTGGGGCCGTAGATCAGACTAATTTAAACTACAGATGCCATTTTTTCCTCCCAATAAAATGCCTCCACCTGTTTAATAAATTGTTTAAACTCTATTTATCTTCTTTTTAACCCACTCTCCTTTTATGGCCTCTCTCATTTCGCCTGTCCTCATTTTGACAAGTGATGAGGCCCGGGCTATATATTCCAACGGCTTTTAAACGACGATCGCGCGCACACACGCGCACACACGCACACACGTACGCCTCGCGTACACATTTAGGAAGGGCACACTGCATGTTTCTTTAATCCAACTGACAGTGTGTCATAAACATGGCTGGCCACAGAGCTGAGGTAATAAATACGGCCGGCCAACTCAGCCCTCCGCGTCTGATTCAGCATGAAAATCATGGCTTTAGACGATTATATTTACAATGTCATCAGAGGCACAAATAGCAGCCAAAATCAGGCAGGAAACGTCCACCATCAATTTAACACCCACACACTGAGTGACCCTGTATGGGAAGGACACATTTGAACTGGCTCACATAAAAGGTAAGCACCTTCAAAAGGAGAAGTCGGTTTTACACATTATGGCTCTTCCCTTTGATGAGTGAACTTTACAGAAAGAAGTTCAATATACTTGTTTTTTGGGATGGGATGTTTTTTTAGAGCTTAGTTCAGTCGTAGCGGAGGGCACTTTTAACGGACAGCAATTGAATAGTGAAATAGTTAAAAAGAAAGATTTTAATGCCATGTAATGTTTTTTGTTTTTCTTGTTTTACATGTGCCGTGTCCAAGGTTGGGATCTAAATGAGGTCCGCGGTCACTGAGATGGATGCCACTGGTTTCCATTCACTTGTCGATCTCGCACCAACCCTGTGAGGTAAAAACAACTGGCCTGACCAGGCCTGCGAGGGAGGGAGAACAGGTCCTCTTCGCTGAAAGGTCAACTTTTGGCCTTTCTCTGGGCCAGCGTCAAGTGACAGACGGGCGGCAGCATGTTTGTGTGCGACGGCAGCGGCTGGGCTCTGTCGGGGAGGTGAGGAGATCCCAGATGTAAGAGCGAGACAGGTCGGAGGAGGCAATGAGTGAGATCTGCGAATCCACTACAACACCACCCCCTTTGAAATCTCTCCTAAACCAGAAACGCCTTGCCCAAATCTACACCCCCCCCCCTCCCCTCCTACGTACACACACACACACCCCTGACCTCTGGCAGTGCCCCATGAGGCCCATGGGCCTCCAGAAGAAGGTATTCATCCCTTCACCCCAGCATCCCTGAGTCCCTCCTTCCCTCCTGTTTCTGCCATTCTCCCTCGCCGTCTCTCTGGCTGAGTGAAGGGGTCAGTTAAAAAAAAGCTGCCAGGGAGAGCTGCTGGCTGGCCGTGATGTGCCGGAGGCTTTGAAGAGGAGGGGGGGGGGGATCAAGAGGTGTGCGGTCTGCCCCGAAATATAAACTGCTAGTGCTATTATTACTACTGAATTTGGTTTAATATCTTATATGATGAATGCGTAGCCCACTTTAAGGAACGGGCATTGGAGAGACAGCAATAAATGTCACTATTACATGTTTTTCTTTTTTTTTTTTTTTTTAGCACAAAAGGTCTTCCCAGTGAGCAGTCACGCACGAGCCAGCTATAAATCTACCAAAATAGGATGACTGAAAAAGCACTCAATTATATGTTTCGGGAATAAAATAACGATAATAATACACCTAATACGCATGCCTTTAACCTTTGCCGGAGATCCTGAATATTACAGTTTTTCGAGGGGTCACAGTGTCATTACCCAATGAATGTCTTAATCACTTAATCACTGTGTCCCAATTCAGGGGCCGCCTCCTCCGGCTCCCTGTGATGTGCAACTTCTTGGTTTACAGAAACAAAGAATACAGTATTCCTCTGAGATCCCCAGATATGAAGCAAATAAAAAAAAAGACACAACTCGAGAAGGGGAGGGGGCCACTTGCTGTAACAATGCCCATCCCATTATATTTCCATTTGCAGTGAGGAAAAAAGATGTGTCACCACAACTACTTTTGAGGCAATAGAATAAAGAGAAAACACAGCATGTGGAAATAAAAGATTAAGCAAATGAGTATGTGACTGCATGTGAGGAAGAACATGAGAGCAAATACCGCACAAATAAAGAGTGTGGTGGTGGTGGTGGGGGTGGGTCGGGGACTAAAGCTGCAAATCTCCATGCCTGTTGACTCCTTTGTTGACTGACCCGGTCCTTGTCTATTGCTGCCTCCTGCCTCTGTGCTGTGCCTTTTGCCTCCTAGCTCTGGACAGAGGCCTCGTCTGAGCTTTGAAGTGTTTGGTTATCAACCAAGCGTAGAGCTGTACCTGCGGCCATCTGTGAAGGGGGCCGCCAGCAGCCGCCCTTCGCTCCAATTCCCTTCCATGAGCGAGAGTGGCCGGAGCCAGGAGGGGTGATGGTGCTGGCAGCGGTGCACAGTCCACGTTGGCCGCACACGGTCCAACCAGTTGCTGTGCTGTTGCATATACCCTAAAAAACCTCCACCTCAAGGCCTCAATTTATGAGCCTCGAGTGTGTACGCGCTGTGTGCGATGTGTCATGTCAAAAAGCCAAATAAGCCAGTGATAAATACAGCCGGCAGTACCAGCTCTCTTCCAGAGAGTGCGATGTCAAATAGACGGGTACGGCCGGGACATTATCACCAACAATAGGATTAACACCTGGGACATTGTGCACTGAAAAACAAGCCGGTGGTTTGGTTTTGGGGCGAGTGGGGGGGGGACTGGTGATGGGACGAGGCAATAAGACAAGCCAAGGGGGGCCTGAGGGAAGCGGGAAGCGAATGGGGGGTGTGGGGATTTGGGTGGGGGTCATAATTAGCGAGAACAAAAAAGCTACAGTAGCCAGACCTCTTCTCAAACCAGCCTCCAATTATACACACACACACACACAGACACACACACAGACACACACACACACACACACACACACACACACACACGCGCACACACACACACACGGGGGCTTCCAATCTGGCCATCAGGCTGTTGCTGAAGTGTCACATGGGCAGCATGTGTGCTGGCCAATGGCCTCTCGGCTTATCAACAAACAGAGCAGGATGGGAGGACAGATAAGAGATAGATGTGGGGGTGGGGCAGGGAAGCGTGGGGGGGGTTGGTTGATGGGGGTCATTGGCGGATGATGAGATTGCAAAGTGAGCATGCAATTTATTGCATGTGAGCAAAAGGCAGATTATGCTCACGCTGCACTGTGCAATATTATTCACATATTAAAAGGAAAAAATGCCCTCGGCATATAAAGTGCCCTTTATGCTCAAGGAATCTCTGTGTAATTATTGCTCAACAGGACCAAGTTAACAAAAGGCCTCATTCACCCGGTGCTATATTGAAAAGTAAAATGTGAACCTTTGTCTGAACCGTGGCTCTCACGGCCGATCAAAGCAGCGCATGTGTCGTAAATCCACAGCATTGTGCGTCTGAACACACGCCACTGTCATCCTGGCTGTACAGCAGTCACCGCATTACTTTTACCAAGAGGGTTTTTTTTATCAAAGAGGCAATTCGACCCTTTTTTTTCCCCGCTCCCACGCTCAAATTGCGAACCAAGGTAACGCGCCGCCAACTGAGAGCCAGAAAATTGTTTTCAAATGGCCACAAATCCACTTCGGAAAGAAATCACATGTTCAGTAGTCAAAAATCATTTAAACACTATGGATTGAGTTTGTTCAGCGTGCTACAGCCCGCAGCTATTGAAACTCTTTGTGAGGAAGCGTTTCGAGCTTGCATCAGCAGATATCTCATTTTTTGCATACTAATGCTCAATAATAGCCTACTAAACTCCCACTAAAGGGCTTCCTAACAGAACCTGGAGTCAACACACTGATGGTCAGTGCCAGAGGCAGCTGCTCCACACAAGCTGACACCCAGTGTGGAACAAGAGGGGGGGGCTTCATCACACATGCATGACAACCAACAGGGAACTGCCTTGTGTAAGCAATCGATGAGGGGTCGAGGCTGTGTCCGTTTTCCTTTTTGATAAAAAAAAAAACGAAAAACAAAACAGCTCATGTCAGCAACTGATGTGGTCTGCCGCGTCAAGGACCTCAGAGGTCGGCTTTTGAGAGTTGTTTCCCGAAACGGGGTCTGAAACATATGGAAGTCGCACTTAAACAAGAGACAATGAGATCTTCAAAGTCCCCCTTGCGCCTCAATTGAATTTCCTGTGTGCAAAAAAAAAAAAGAAAAAAACAACCCTCAAAAACAACAAAAAGAGCCAGAAGAATGATGTGCCGGGGCACTGGAGGCAGGTTTACTCCAGAGAAAGCGGTGTGTGAAAAGTTGAGCCTGTTGCCACAGCCGGAAGTACTCTGCTTGTATTCAAGACCGGCCTCCGGTGACAGACTGGCCTCTGCTACCCTGTCATTTCAGCTCAGGCTGACGCTCCCCTCCCTCTCCTCCCCATCTGTTTCCAAAAAAGCCTCAGATCACACCTGTGAACTATTTCAGCACATCACAGGGCTCCCATATTCCTGTCTTCCACGGAGAGCTACGCACACACACGCGGGCGCGCGCACACCTCATCTCACATAACACTCACATTCTATCTCCCTCCAAAGCCTGGGCTTTTTTTTTCGACTAAATGCTTCAGCAAATCAATAGCGCAAAGAATCCCCCCCCCCAAACACTGGATTTCATTTTCTTTTTCAGATAGGAAGCTTTGAATAATGCACAAGCGATACTTGTAAAGACAGCTTATCCATTTTCATTACCTTTTGCTGAGCAAACTCTCCTCCTAACAAGTCATAAGGTGACGCGTCGAGTCAACAAACAAGATCGCAAACAGACTCGGAGTGAAAGTGGAAGAAACGAGACATAAACATTCACCGCGGTACCTACGAGGAATCTCTGGAGTGACGGCTGTTCTTTCCTTTCCTGTGAGCTACTCAACGATCGCGTCCTCTCTCGCCGACTGTTTCTCCTTCACCACTGCGGACAGTGAAGGAGCTCAAACACGCTTCCCTGCTTGTCATAACACTCAGGAAGGGAGACCCTCCTAAGCCCCCCCCCCCCCCAAAAAAAAGGCCCCCGGGGTCCTTCCTGCAATTCTAATCAAAGTTTAAAAGGCTGCAACCTTGGACTCCAAGCCTGGGTCGCGGCCTGTGAGGAAGAGATCAATCAAGCGGCTCCAAACAAGCACGAGGGGGAGGAGGGCAGGAGACATAGAGAGCCGAGGCCGGTTTCTATAAAAAGTCTCTCTCCCCCTCTCCGTCTCTCTGTGCGTTTCTCTTTTCCACTGCCTTCAGAGCGGCAACTCCCTCTGCACAAGGACAGGGTGCTTTCACCATACCTGGAAACCACGAGGTAATTCAAAGTCGCATTAAGTCGTGACCCCCGTGTGGACGGACGAGACATCAGCCTCCCTGTGATGCTGCAGCACAGCCATCACCGTCGTCAGCGTCAGCCGCTGTGTCATGCTTTGTCCATTTTTCCAGGCAGGGATGAAAGAGTCCTCCCTGGAACCGGAATACTCGTCGACCTGTGAGGGGCATCTGCAAATGAAGTTGCCTTCCTTGCCCATTTCTGCAGCTGTCCAGCGCCTGGCCGGCGGATGCGTGACGGCACATAGGTGCACCGGCTCACACACTCAAGAGACGCATGCACATGCATGCATGAGCACGCCGCCGCGGCCATGTCTCGCTTGGCAAAAAGGGCAGACGGGGGTTTGACAGCGTCTGAATATTAGCTTTTCCACAGCTGGGGGCTGCAGGACCGGCTCTGTTCATAAGAAATCCATCAAGGTGTCGGATTGGGTTATGAGAGCAGGCTCCCAGGGTGATCAGGCTGCCCTGCCTGCCAGAAGCCCCCCGTCTGGGCCTTCATGGACCAAAGGCAAACAGGAGGGGAAAAAAAGGGAGCAAAAATGGCAGGAGAACGAAGATGACTAAAACCAAGGCAATGCCTGCAATCAGAAAATGTCCAGAAAATCCCAAAGTTGTAAGAATCATGATTGTGAAATCAAGTTCTTCAGTGTCGGCTGTAACAAACCTGAGATAAATGAATAATCATATACTTTAAAGTTATTAGTTGCCCTGTTGCCGTGGGTGAGTAATCGCCATAATAGCTGGTGTCACTCTCCGTGACCCCACACCCCCACCCCCCCCTTCTCCTCTGCCATTGGAAATGTTGGCCACTTCCACGACTTCTCTCCATAACAGCCCTTTGAGCGAGCAAGAGAGGAGGACAGGCAGGGTAATTAATTTCCCCTGCCGCCTTTCTCTTCCCTTCTCCTCCTCTCCGCGGTGAAGGCAAAAGCCGGGGAATGTAATTTACACTAATTACCTTTTGCATGGGAGTCTCGTTTCAACTTTCCTTTTCATGTTGAAACGCTGGAGTCTTGAGCTGAGCCTTTAAGTTTCAACACCTCTAATGAAAAAAAAAAAAAAAAAAAAAAAAAAAATCACAACAGCATTTCCATTAAGGGGCTTACAGTAGGAGCGCAGGGTGCCGAGTTTATTTCCAGCTGCCGCACATT
The DNA here is from genome assembly GCA_016785305.1 of Colistium nudipinnis. Lineage (NCBI taxonomy): Eukaryota > Metazoa > Chordata > Actinopteri > Pleuronectiformes > Rhombosoleidae > Colistium > Colistium nudipinnis. The sequence continues at coordinate 190,813 of JAFBJU010000847.1, forward strand.
CTATGGTGGGATATTATACGACATTGATATTGCTATCAGGGCTCACTTTGCCCGTTGATAATTCTACAATGTCCCTTTAAGAGTCTCACTTTTACTCGGTACCTCTTCCTCGGTGGTAATTTTGAATGGCAAAAAATAACTGGGTTCCCGTTAATGCCAGCAGAGGGACTATAGAGTAGAGAGGAAGGTATCAAACATGAGGCTGGTGGAAAACAAATATTGGAAACATCAGGGGTCAGCGTTTATCTGCTCTCAGTTTGCAGAAGCTCCCGCTCCGTTTGTAAACATCTCTGTGCTTTACAAACAGTGCTCTGTCCGGATGTATGTGGAAAAGACCATCTCTGCGGGATATAACAGGGTTGTTTAGTTTTTTTTATGAATGATACAGGACAGACCTGCAGCCGAACGAAACCAAAACACAGGAGGACATGCATCATACTAACGTCACTGCCATAACACGCTATTTGACCTGCCGACGGCTTGTTAATGGTTGCATTCACGGACCTGAATCAGGCGGACGTCATACCGGCCACCTGCGCTGCTTCACATCAGTAACCCACCTTACCCCGCAAATCAATCACACACACACACACACACACACACACACACACTGTGCGTGTGAACCACTAACACAATTTATCAACCTTTAACACAATCACACAATACCGAGGAACATGCGGGGCAGCGTTCTCTCTATTGGATTAGTCACAGTCACAATGCTGCAGCAAGAGCGAATATGCTGAAAGCCCATTAAAGCGTGCCTGCCGTTTCCGGAAGAGAAATAAAATCGTACGAGAATCAATGCACCGAGCACACGCGCGAGTCAAGTCACTTCTCATCCCGCGGTCACAATCGGAGCAGATGGAAGACTGAGCGGGGCTCGAGATCACCGATCGGTGTCATTCCCCTCAGATATCAGGCGAGAGACAAACGCGAGGAAAACACACAACACTCACAGGTGTGTGTGTGTCTGTGTGCACATGATGATGAGTTGTACATTAAACACGGGCTTGTCACTGACCCACGCTCTCCTCAGCGCTATACGTACATTAGCCCAGACTGGCACCACCATCATTCCGGGCTATTCCTAAGAAATCCTTCCACTGTGACCCACACAGCACCCGGACACACAACGCGCTGGCAACACACGCGCGTACACAACCCTCATTAAACACGCGTGGTGGATCGAGAACACATCACGTTTCAGAGTGTGTAATGTGGGATCGGGAGAGGAAGAGGCTGAGAGGGTGCAACGCATCCCTCCACTCCGGAGCGGCCGCAATCCAATTGTTATCCCCGTCGGTACAGTAGCGCCCAGGCTCGGCTCTTACCTTCGTATACAGGGGCCATCGGTGCAAGCGTTTCTGTTATACATGGCCAAAAGGAAAGCGACGCTTCAGCTCAAAACTCAATAAAAATCTGCCATCTTGAAACACCGACGCGAGAGTCGCCGCGGTCTCCTGCATTACTGGCCCGGCTCATTAGTGGCGAAGAGGCTCATAATAATTCATATCCCAGGCGATTCCCGAGCGCGAGGTCCGACGCGGGGTGACGGGGGCGAGCCCGGGGGAGTCCAATCCCCCTCGCCGAGGTGCGTGCGTGCGTGCGTGCGTGCAGGCTCCGAGGCTCCGGGCCACGGTGACAGCTCCACTTCAGCTGCGGCGCGACATGTCTGTGAGTGAGGAGTCCCTGCAAAAGTTGCAGCGCACGGAGCGCAGCGAGTTTGTTATAAAGTGAGCGAGTCGAGCGTCGATGGAGTCGATGGAGGCGGCGCGGATGCACCGCCGTGTGGAGCCGGAGCGCACGGGCTGCCGCACCGTCGATCTAATATCTAATAGTATCATCATCTTCATCCCCCTGCCCCCCCCCCCCCCCCCCCCCCCCCCCCCCCCCCCCCCCCCCCAGCATCATCGTCATTGTTGTTGTGCACACAGAACAAAAAATAATAAGGCTTAACCGGATTGATGAATGCTGCTTTTCTACAACACATCGCTGGATTGGTGATTAAATGTGCACAAGGAGGTGAAGATGGTGAAGGTGGATTTGTTGATATGGGTTAAAGGATGCAGTGGAGTCATTGAAGACTAAAACAAAACAAAATAATCCCAAAGAGCTGTCACATTGACATCATAGAATGGCTTTGAGCTAAAGGGAATGCAAGGTGAAGGCCGCTTTGCTGAAATGCCTTTGATTTTGCCTGTTAGTTTCAATAGGACACACACATATGTAAATTACAACAAAAGTTGAATATTAAAAAAATAAGTTCTTCAAATAGTTGAAGGTATCCCATAATGTGCTAAATAAGCTGAACTGAAGCTGACTGAGAACGTTCACAGACAAGCTGAATGTTTAAAGGCTTGAATTGTTGAAAGTGTTAGAATTTGTGAAGATTTTAAGACCTAAAACATGAATAAAGAAAATATAAGCAGTAAAAGCAGAAGAATGAACAGCAGTTTAAACAAACCAACATCCTTATCTAAAGAAAACAAAAGTATAGGAGGTTGTCTTTTGAATGCAGAGCCAGTTCAAATGTATTATAAGCTAAACAATGCATTACACTAACATTCAATGCACAACTACAATGCAAAAGTAAAAGATGCCAATTTGATGTGATCAAGATTTCCTGGCAGATGTTAAATAATCAAAAATCAAATTAAATCCAATTGTTGAAAGACCACAATATGTATATATAGATATATAGATATATCTATATATCTATCTATATATAGATATATAGATATATTGATTATGGAATAGACATAACTTTGTTTCCATTTATTCTTCTTAGTATTTCATATTTAGTTTGGAAGTGTGAAAATATTCACTAAGATAATTACAAAATAAATACAACTAATGATACACATTTGTGTAGGCTACAGTAGTGTAATGATACAACTTTTTTGGCTAAATAGTAACAATAAAAACGGCTTTTAGAGAGTTCCGGGGGAACAGCCAGGCTGGTTGACAGCCGGGTGTACACGGTCTAACAAATCCTCTAATAAATGAATGAATGGTACCTGATGCAATTAGTTGGACATGATGTGACGTGTGGCTCCGCCGTTCCCCTGCGGCCGACACAATCCACAGCCGTGCGAAGTGCATCTGGGTTGGACGGCTCCGCGTGCGATTGCTCGTGCCTGGCTGGAGCTGAACCCTCTCCGACTGTAGGCTTGGCTATGACGACATGAGATTTGCACAGAATGAACTGGAGCGGAATCGGATTACATAGGCTCACACAAATGTGAGTAATCTGTCATTTAGCAGCGACCCCTAAAATGCACTCACAGCAGTATGCGCACCAACCACTAAATTAAACATGCGGATTTAAACACGTGGGCGTCTGTTGATATAGCAGAGCAGTTTCACCCTATATAGCCTATACAGTACACTAATCTGGGAATACACGTGAAAGCAGTACACGTCGCACTTCCACTGTTGTAGAGAAACATAAAGGAGTATAAATATTTATATATATATATATATATATGTATATATTTTTTTACAAAGTTTGGAACGGCCCTAATATATGTTAAGCAGAGACAGGCAGGTTTTGCGCTTATGCAATTATTGGCTCACTTTAATGTCACACGGCCTGCGGCCTGCACGCGCATCATGTAGGGCTGATGCGACCACTGCAGGCATGCATGCGCATATGCATGTCGTGATTGGACTGCACGGGATTAGCTCTGGCAGAACCACGGGGTGTGCGGGCTTGCATGCGTTTGTTTAGCATAAACACACAAACGTGCAATTCTCCCATCAGCAAGTGCATTGTTTATTCATGCTACTTCCTCAACAACAACGACCAGAATGTTCCTGAAGGGACTGACTGCACATTCCCTGCTGTGGTCAGCAACTCATCACTGAGCTTAGCCTATGGAAAAGCCAATATTTATTATTATTATTTAATTGGAAGATATGCACTTGAAAACACCACACTATACGTGTCTTTATCACAAGCGTGGGTCCTGAATTATTAATGAACTGTGTCCTAGTGTGTTACAATTGTCTACATATTTTGGAATACTCATAGGGGTTTCATAATATTTTTTTTTCCAATTAGAGAAATTTAGGGTGATTACTAAGTAAGGAGAAAGATAAAGCTGTTTGGCATTCTGATCATTTTATACGCGCATAATGCAAATGTTTGTCAAATGTGCCCCAGTCAAAATGTTGCAGTGTTACACCCTGCAAGACTGTGTTCTCACTCAGCAACGAAAGATCACACATTGGGCCAAAGTGGAACCACAATGCAGCTCTGCAAAATGCGTTTCCCAACAGCTTGGGAAATGACTCGAGAGTTCAAGTTAGCCTTTCACTTCCCACCAAGCGTTTAATATGAAACTGGGAAATAAAGAATAAAAAATCCCTGAGATTTTGAAAGATTTTCTCCGCAAGGTGTGTAGGGAAATTTTCAGACACACGGTTCGTGGCTTATATAACACATATAACTTACCAGCTGGAACTACTGCTCCCAGGGAGTGACAGCAGAGCATGGTCGATGAACAGGTCGATGTGGTGCATATGGATCTATCCTACACAAAAATATGAAATAAAAATCAGGCTGATTAATGATCAAAGAAAGGTAAGGTAGACTGGTGATATACTTACAACTGTATTAAAACTGTTTTTATTTCTTCAAGTAAGAGCAATTTTTGTTTCTACAATTACATTTTATCCACAAATAAAGAAGCTGTGTTATAATGAGTGCTGTAGATAGTGCCCTGGGCCCCCCTGACGAGAACAGGAATCATAGCAATGTACGCAAGCACAGTAATCACTGCAAATCAATTCTTAACTATACATTTGCATTGTATTTATGTTAGATTTAGATTTAGAAGTTTGTATAATTACCTCGTTCCTTGTTGTGAACTGGTTTCGCCATTTACTTATTTTTCACCTGCAATAACAGCCTCTGTTATGTGATGGCATATTTTCTGGGAAGTTAAGGATATAAACTGTTATTAAATACTAAAGAACATATTCAGCAGATAGACTTAAAACTACCGTAATTATAGAGCCTTACAGCGTGTATTTACTCACCAGTGAGTTCTGCTGAGTATTTATACACCAGTAGGTGTTGACACAGGATGAAGTGCAGTCTGCAGAGTTAGAGGACACACACACACACAGACACACAGACACACAGACACTCACACACACACAAACACACACAGACACACACACACACACACACACACACACACACACACACACACACACTTAGCCATATGGTCTGAGTTAAACTGACATTAACCTCAAACACCATATAACTTTACAACAACACAGCAATATATAACATTCATAATAAATGAAACAACAACCACTTTTTCATTATCTTCTATTGCCTTGTTCCTTGCTCAGGTGTAACTTATATGCATAATTGAATTCCTGTAAGTAGGTGGTCCTATATATATATATATATCTTATCATCTTGTATTGTGTTTATTCAGGCTGCATGTGCCTTTAAAAATATGTTCAATGGAAGGAACGAAGTCCCTTTCCCTCTTACTCTCCTGTGTCAGTGGAAAATACGCTCATGCAGTTGGTACTCTATATCACCAAAATAGTGAGTGTGCGTGTGTGTGTGTGTGTGTGTGTGTGTGTGTACTTCAGTTATCCACTGTTTAGTCCCCCAGGTCTAATTAGCTCTTCACACGTATTAGAATCAGGGTCAGTCCTCGGTTCACTGACATGGATGACATCACTGACTTTAAAATGGACTTTTCCATGGGAAAATCACTTTTATCCCCCTCGTAATCTGGGGCAAACAAGTGAGCTAACTCCCGTTTGCTCCAGTGGACCAACTGAGCTGTCGTCATGATTAACTTTATGAAAAGTAGACAAAAATGTATACACATTGCATAGCTCTAACGTCGCAAGCTTTGACAACGATGAGGAATGACAAACGAGCGTTTGAATGAACTTTGTGAGTGGTCACCTTCTATCAAACAACTGTGTATTGTGCTTAGAAATGAGTGACATCTAAAAGGAAACTAGCTTTAAAAAGAGGAACTCTCAAGCAGTGACTAACACATCTAATGAATGATTGCAATCGGGGACAAAAACTCGGTTTCTGTCTTTTGTGCAAAAATATCCAATCTGTGGGTTTTTTTTGTCGGTACGTTCGAGTGTGATGTTTTTTCCTGCTTGTGGTTTGACAGGCATCTCAGCGGAGTGAAGATATTGCAAATCAGTCTGACAATCACTTTGGCATTGACTACATTTTTGATTGAGCTGCGCAATTTCTTCAACAACAAACAAGCCACATAAATTACAGCCCATAGCTGTAAATGATTATCCATGTTCTTCAGACGCGTCAACACATTTGCGATTCTGTTTTCAACAACCAACCAGCAAGTTGCAAAGATATATAAAAAAAACAAAAAAAACTCTAGAGGCCCCTGATTTGGTTCTCTTTATCTAAATGTATATTTCGAAGGGGTTCAGCAGTATGTTTCTCAAATTGCTCTTAATGTGTTGAACGTCCTGTTTTATGTCCTCTCTCGTTGTGCTGCTTGTTTCTGTGTGCGGCTCAGGCCCGTGTCGGTCTTTGGGTGTTCTTGAGGGGTTTACCGCCGACATCATGTTACAGAGGATGGCACGGACATGGCCTCCAGGGTCACAGCAGAGAGGGATGGGTGAGAGCACTACTGGGCTTTCGGACAAAGCTGCGGATACAAACAACTAATTGAAAGGTTGCCTTGGAAACCAACCAGCTAATCTGCATTGGAGAAATCGGCCTCTCGGCACGGCCCAAGGAGACGGAGCTTATATTTCAAGGGAGAAACATTAACCGCCTCCAGTTCAAATATTAGCAGGTTGCTTGCTAGATATGGTGCGACTAATAATCTACCAATACAATAGATGAGTCATTACATCTATCGTTGGTCCGAGTACGTTTTTCTTGGGGGTGACCCGACACTGTCTAAATAGGCAAATACCATCGCAGATGCACGTAGACAGACAGGATGAAGTGTATCCCATTCTGGTCATTACATAAAAAAAAGAGTTAAACTTTTAAAGTTAGACCAAAAATACTTCCTTTACTGCTCTGTGAGATGGCATCGTCAAGATGGAGATTTCAAAAGTTTTAAGAATCCAGTACAAATTGTTCCTGCACAAACATTAGAAGGCGAGACACATACAGATGAATAATTAAAGACAATGTGGTACAAGTGTTGCCACATTGCACCACACAAGTTTGTTGAAATGTAATGAACATTCACCGGCTTAACTTAGAGCATACTACTTTAACACTGAAGTTTGGTATAGTAATCACAGAGCAGAATCTAGCACGTTTCTAGCTTTTTCAAAAATCCTATAATCCTGATTATGTCATTGGGGTCAATGCAAACTTGATCAGAAATTCACTCGTTACTTGAAGTCAAATAGTTGTCCCTAGGTGAATATAATTGAGTAAATGTAAGCCCTCCAAAAAAAAAAAAAAGGTAGAAAGCTTGTGGTCCATCCCATCATCCCACTCAATCAATGTTGTCCAACATGTTTAAAAAAAACACACACACACGCAAGAAAGAGGAAAAACCTCACACACAGCCATGCCACACAAAATAGATTCACTGTAAACACCTTGTGTTTGTTCATCTTTACTCTGCGACGTTTTGGCCTCGACATCCTGAAAATGAACACGGACCTCCATGCCAGCAGGGATTTTTACATGCGAAGGTGTTTAACTAGGTTTCTTGGCTTTTAACTAGAATTAGCATTTTCCTCCTGCCTTTGCACGATTGATCAGACTGCTGAAACAAAAAAAAAGAGAGAGAGAAAGAGAGGCAGCCCCTCCCATGCTCTTCCTTTCGCTTTGAGAAGTGTTTAATGCTTCAACAAATCTTATTTGCAAGCAGAGTGCTCTGTGTGTACCTTAAAGAGACATCGGGTTTATTGTGGAATGAACATCAACAACCATGATGTGGCACTTTTTTTTTTTTTTTTCTTTCTTTTTACCCCACCCAGCTCGCTCACTCACACTGCACTATTAAAAGTGGTTTTTTTTTTACATTTCTCTTTTGCATTTCTATTATGTGCGCTTATGCATAGACACAGTGGCATGTTTACACGCATGCACGCGCATGCACGCGCGTGCACGCACACGGAGGAGCGCGAGAGTGACGTTTTCTCCAGAACATGTAAATTCACGCGCTCGTCGAAATTGAGCAAACCGCCATGAGCACCATTTATTTTTTTCAACACAAGATTTGTGATGAGTTCATTTACATGCCCTTAAAAACTTCAAAGACGACCGTGTGTGAAAGCAGCTGTGCTCGCCAACAATCTAAACGACAGGGTTCGGGGAAGCCAAAGCCAAAGTCCAGAGACAAATACCCGCCCACACTTTCAACCTCACTCCTCAGCAAAACAAACTAATGGTGGTGTCCTTGAAAAGAAAGCCTGTCAGTGGTTTCTCAAGTGCGGTGGGTCCACGCACCGCCGTTTCGCTCCTGTCTATGAGCACGCTGCGCACCGAAGGCGCGCTGAACAGCACAGGCTGTGCGTGCTTCTGGGAAAACAGAAAGATTCCTGATTATTTTCACCGCCACAATGTTTCTCCCCTCTCACTTCCCTGACTTGACTGCTCTCACGGTCTCCATGCCAAAGCCATCAGAGTGTGTTGATGATCTTTATCTTAAAGACGGCTTAAAAGCTCAGATAATGCTGTTTAAAACACACACACACACACACACAAACACAGACGGGAGGTTTGTTTTTTTTTTCTTTCCTCTTTCAGGCGCAAAGAGGAAAAAAAAAAGGTTTCTCCCCCAGGGGCTCGGGTTTAACAGTCCACATTGTGGCAGGCAGACTGGGTTTCACACTCCTCTGCTGGGCAGGGCTGAACCAGCGGTGAACTCTGCTGTGGTGACGGCAGACGGACGGACGGACTGACCCCCCCCCTCCAGCGCCCACCCACTCCCAGCCCGGTTTGCTCGGCGACTGCGGCCTATGCGTGTCTTTAGGACGGAGATCACAGGTTAAGAGTGACACCTGCAGGAATCGGCATTCAACAGGAAAATAAATATGGTATATGCACGAAGTTCGGTACACCACGAGGGGTTTCGCGGTTAATGACCGCGTGACGTCTGAATGATAAAAATAGCGTCACATGTTCGCGGTGCTGGCCGAAAAACGAACGAGGAAATAGACCCCCAGATTGCCTCGCACCCAGCAAGCTGCTTGTCCTGCTTCACTGAGAGAAACAGGCATTTGTTGCTGTGAAAACAAAAGGGGTAGGGGCGGGGTGATAGCTTTTACAGGGCAGGGCCTTGAACGGTTGGGCCAGCATGCCACATGCGTATTGCCACAGCAGGTCCGTATAGCACGGAAGCTGATAGCATGACGACTGTTGCCGGAAACACGGAGGCCCACGGCGTAGAGACTACCTCCGTAATCCCTCTCCTCTCCCATGTTCTCGGGGTGGGGAGTAACAAGCTCTCGAGACACTGACGCAGGCTCCATCCAGGGCACCGCGGCTGCGAGTGGAACCGATGACAGATTCTCAGCTGATCCCAGCATTAAACTGTTCCGCTAACCCGGACGGCCCCTCTTGCTCATGCACAGAGTGACTCACGGGTCAGAAAATGCTGCTGATATATATTTGTGTGTGTGCGAGGGAATAACTCGCATTAATAATCATCAGAGGGGTATTAGAGATTCAATGCGGTCTGGCAGTTTCCAGTGGTTAAATTAGATGGTCTAATCCACTGGGGACCAATTTGACAAAGGGTCTCCCACTGCGATTCAGATGAAGTTACAAAGCATGACTTCAAAGTAGCATGTTTCCAAAAAGGGTCTATTCCTGTTTTTGTTTCCCCCCCCCGCCCCCCCCCCCAGATAGGATGCTCACCCTGCTGGAGGCCTCGGCAGTCAAAACCGACCGAGTCCGGGTGATAAAACGCTCAATGTCCTGTCCAGATTGTTCAGGAATGCTGCAGTGAGAGTTCAGTGATCCATATGTTCTTTCCACATGGCGCAGTGATCTGGATTCCTCAGATCACATCCGAACCAACGGCTTTCATTGGAGCCGGCCCGAAGGCTGCTCGCTGCCTGCGGGGAATTGAGTCCATAAATCACGCCTGTGTTAGGTTATTCAAATCAGCAGCGAGCTTGTGCAGAGCCATTCACCTGCAAATCCGTGGTTGCACCGTTTCTTTTTGTCCAGCAGTGTGCAACGAGTGTCTTATCGATGTCGACAGAGGTAAGTGAGAGGATCTCACACAGCCTCACAACTTCCCACAGTCATACTCATCTTTAACTCTGAAGGGCAGAGGAGATGCCGGGGATGCAGAAGTGAATTTATGCAGGAAACCAGGCAACAGTCTGTGGTTAGGAGTGAGTTTTTTTAATGTCACTATGGCAATTAAGCTTTTATCAATTCTGAATGATTTACTTTGCATATTTCCCCCTTGCAGTGATTATGGTGGCAATAGCCGGGAGCGACACGTGATGCCGCACAGGCCAGATAACTCGAAGCGGACGAAACGAACGCAAAATTCTGTGACGAGATTTTCATACGAGTCAAATTCGCTCTTTGTTCGTCGTTTCACTCGGAAAAACGAATTGTTCTCGAAATGTCCGGACACATTTCTCCCCCTTTTGTTTTCAAACATTTTGTCCTCTCTTCTACCGCTGCAGACTGGTTTTGCGCACCCTGATAATCAAGGAATACGGTGTGGAATAATCGGGGATCTTTGATCAAGTCCTTTACTTTACATGAACTGTGTTGATTTCCAGTAAAGTTAAAGGAAGAGAAAGGAAGACGGCGCGCGCGCGCGCACACACACACACACACGCTTGGAACCATATGTAACTGAAGGCTATTTGACTGTAATGGCAGATAACAGATGATTCCTTTTATCATCAGACAAATCTCTAATGATAGAAGACTCGATAGCTCCTGGTTAATGGGAACCCGTAAAGGACAATCTGACCTGACAAGCAACAGCCTATTATCAGCTCACTGTAATCCTGTCTTTTATTTTTTATTTTTTTCAATCCCTCTCTCTAAATATTTCTCCTTTCCAACAACATCAACATCCATCAAAAGATGAGCCACTCGAAGCCTCCATAGCAACAGGATGAGGTCCTGCCCCCCGGGGAGATCTTTGTGTTAATCTCCAGCCTCCTCGCTGCCTTTACGACTGCGCTGACGTCAAAGGCCGGGCCTCGGTTATTGTTTCTCGCGGATTGAAGTGCCTCAGACGCGGGGATTCACACCAGCCTGGCGCTTCCTGTTCAAGTCTAGAATCCCCGACTCTGACAGGCAGCGATCGCTGCACTCACCTATAGTGCTATATGTGCCAGAGAGGGCCCGGCCACCTGGGAGAGAGGCGGGGGGGATGGCTGTAAATATTTCTGTTGTTGTTAAGGTGGATGATGGAGCTCTGTAGGGGGGGGAGAGAGATGCACAGCGGTGCTTTGTATTTGTGTGTGTGTATGCTTCCGCACAAAAGCTACAGAGATGACACAGGTGGTGGGGGGGTGGGGGGTTTGGTTCGGATTAAGGGTAACATAAGTCTTTTCTGTCGCTAGAGGAAGGTAGAAACGCCATACATGCCTTTCTGTTTTCTGACCGGGCCCGTGACGCATTTTGCATGTGTCTGACATGCCACTTCATAAATCACTGGCCAAACCTTTCTTCTTTTTTTTTTAACGCCGCAATTTTATCCCAGTTTTCTACCGTCTCTCTCCCCGCCCCGCTCCTCCCTCGCCACTGTGCTTTGTCATCCGTCTTCTCCCTTTTTTAGAGGAGAAACATTCCCCCCTTTTTCCCTCCCTGCCTCGGTGGTGCATTTCTGCCTCGTATTGTTTGTGGAGGCTCAATGGACCGTCGCTTGCTGGCCCCTCGACAGATACCAGACGACTCGGTGCAGCTGTGGCTCTAGAATAGACGCGAGAGCTGGCACCGCGTCGCTCCGAATGACTTGCTCTGCGTTTGCCGTTTGAACGGCGGCGCAGAGTTAATGGCGATAGCGGGAGGACTCTGTTTTCCTTGGGCCCGGGTCCCTGGGTTAATAGGGGCTGGGGAGTGATCTGTTGTTATAATGGAGATGAAGGCGGCTTGAGGGGAGGACATTACCGTGATCCCTCCATGTGTGATGTTTTGAAGGAGTGATTGCGGCCATCATTGTTCTCTCCCGTTGCCCCTCTGCTGTTGCATGCTGGGGGATGGGAGTCGGGCTGAATGGATTACAGTCAGCCTTTTGTTTACCGCGTTAGACTATATGCAAAAAAAAAAAAGGCAAAAAGCAGCACGTTAACCAATGCGCGTATATGATCTGCGCATCGTGGCCGCGTACGTCTGGAAGAGAGGGAAAAGACAAAGAACGGACATTCCTCTAGCCGTACAGCCTCTTTAAAAAAAAAAAAGGCGTTTTCCCACTTCCGGGCAAGTGTCGAGCGAAGAGATTGTTTCATTAGTCGAATATTCATGCGTGGGGAGCGCAGGCTCAGTTATTGATGCAGCTCATTGGCTTTTTGTGCGGCACAATGGGTTCTCTTGATTGATTGTGCTAGACGACGATGATGTGACACAGGAATGCCAGACATGTGGAACTATGATGTATGACTGAGAACCTTCACAGGCAACCATGATGTACTGCAGGCACTTTTTCCTTCTCTCTCTCTCTCTCTCTCTTTCTCTATACACACACGCGCGCACACACACACACACACACACAGTCACGCACATCAGCGTACCGTAAGAACATGTCTCCGTAATGGAGACGGCTCTGTGACGGTAATGAACAACATCTAGTCCTTTATGCTAAGGAGATTGGCCCCTTGTTCAGGTAAAGTAATTAATGTCCGTGCTTGGCTGGCATATGAATAATGGCCCAGATTCTAACTGGATTCCCAGTAGGATTTCATGATTGAGGATCGGGGGCAGCGGAGGGGGTCTGGGTGGGTGAGCCGATTTTTTTTCCTAACCTGGCTCACAGGCTGGATTTGCCAATCTCATCTCATCTCATCTGGTTTCCCAAATGTTGACCGAGATTAAAATCATCCTCGATATATGCGGGAAAGAGCAGCGGCGCTCTGTTTAGTTTTGGGGAATGTTGCAGCCTGCAGTTCACCGAATTTGGTTAGAGAGGATCCCATTGGCCTGTGACTCTGCAGTGCCATATCTTATTAATCTGAGGAGTGCTCTGCTCTCTGTGATAAGCCTTTGTGGGTGCGTGTGTGTGTGCGTGCGTGTGTGTGTGTGGGGGGGGGTGTTGGCGGCTGAGCAAATACAGACAGTGCAGCAGCCACGGACGCGCTCACACCACACTTGTTCACATGTGACAAGGAGAGGCTGCGTTTTCA
>JAFBJU010000847.1:204392-301584 GCA_016785305.1 Colistium nudipinnis
GGGGGGGGGGGGGGGGGGGGGGTGTTGACGGCTGAGCAAATACAGACAGTGCAGCAGCCACGGACGCGCTCACACCACACTTGTTCACATGTGACAAGGAGAGGCTGCGTTTCCATGTGAGCACTGAGTGGCATCCAGCAGCATGGAGGCCCGACTGTCTTCCCCCCCCCCCTTCCTCCAGCTCTCTTGCCCATGTGCATCCATTTATTCATCCCGGTATCTCTGTGGGCTGGTGTGGGGAGGGGGGGGGGGGGGTTGCAGAGAGGACGCTTGGCATCCTCTTGTCTTTGTACACTTTTTCCCTCTCTCTTCGCAGAGTGTGCCTGCACGCCTGTGCGCTCCCGCACCGCGAAAGTTCATCATCTGGGGAGCTTACCCGGGCTGTGCACAAATCAATGGCCATGTATCGATGCCATTTTTATGAGGCACTTAACAATAAAAAAGCAATAAGCTATGACATGGCTAATCCGGTGGGGCATCACAGGCATTGCAAAGCAATTATAACAGCTCTGCTCCTCTCGGTCTGATTTACAGACGTGCCCGCAGCCTTCGAAAGCTCTCTGATACCAACAAGGCTTCCAAGAAGTGAAAGCAGGATTTATGGAAGTGTTTGCCTCGCTCATCCTGCGCTACCCTTGTATCCATTGTCAGGGTTTTAACTGATATTGAGCTGAAATGATATCATTAATAAATGGAGTGCCTCGGCTTCTCCCTGGAGCCCGGAGTGCATGGCGCTCTGCCGGCGGGGACGTAGGTGTTTTTTTTTTTTGAAATTGTCACACACCACTCTCCACAGTCAATCGCAGCCTATATACTGTACCGTCCCCACGACCAATAATATATAAAACCCAGTGATCGCATGTGGGTAGATGATGTTGCGGTGTGTGGAATTACCTCCAGCTCGCCAGCCCACCCATCCTAATTCCCCGACACCGCGGGGAATTACTGTGAACGGAGTGTGTGATTACACACGGCGCCTTAAAAAAATGGCCTGACGTGGGTGACTGAGATACAAAACTCACACTGCGGCGGCAAAACTCCATTCGGTTAAAATGTCGTTGTCCAAAGGTCGTCCGCGTCGACGCGGCATGCCAAACGATCTTAAGTTTCTGGTGTTCATATACGTGTATCGCTTTTGCGTGGGGGAGTGTTTTTGCCTCGACTGTAATGGCGGATAACAGATTTCGGTTATTAAAATTGCATAACAATATACTGAGGACATTCACATGAGACCGTACGCTGTAAATAACTCAAATAACTCAGATAACTCCCCATAAGATAAACTAAATATGTGTCGCGGAGATAGTTTGTCATACTTCTATTTAACATTAGGGTATTCTATGAGGTTTCCGACACTATATTTTGAAGTGAGCTACGTATCATCTGTCACACAATCTGTGACTTTTGTAAGAAATCATTGTTGGGCTCTGGTTACCCCTTCAGGGCCAACCGTCCCTACTATGTTCCAGCTTCATTTATTTTGACCTCTGTTTAGAACTAAGCACCCTCAGACGTTCCTTCCCAGTCACCTGACCTGTCAGATTCTCAATTGTCAATCACCTGGGCTTACCTGCCACACCTCACATACATGTTCCATGTTTGTAAAGTATCCCCCCTCAGTACTACTCCGTATGCTTGCTGCCTGCGTAAAATGATCTCTCACCTGCCTGCTTTAATAGGCATAATTTGGCCATGCAGAGTTGGGTGAGCGGTAGCTATGGCAACCTGCCGCGACCGATTGCGCTGCTAAACATGCAGCCATCACTTTGTGCTGCGCTGGCAGTGTCATGACACGTTGGCTCCACTCACCGGCCGGCTCCAGTCAACATTAGCTTTAGAAAAAGGCAGCGGCTGACGGATTTGACTTGGTCGCCGGACGGTGCACTGCCAGAAATGGGGGGAAAAAAAAACACTGTGAAATCCAAGTGCTGTCTATTCACTGCTAGGGGAATCATGCATCCTGTTTGCAAGTGTAAACTTGCTTTTAGGTAAATATTCTCAAAATAATGTTGGAATACTCACATTCTCCTTAAAAGACTTTAGTGTCTCTTACATCCACTCAGGCCAACGTGTTGAGTGTCTCCTTCTCTTCCAACGTCATTAAAAAATGGTGTGTCCAATAGCCATGCTGTACATAAGCCCTGTAAACCGATCTCACGTGCCAGGCAGCCACCACCTCATCTCCTGCACTCCAGACTCCTCATCTCCTCTGTGCTCTTACCTATTCTTCCCATTGGTAAACACTTGGTCTTGTGCTTTCCATATGTGTATCTATACGACATATTCTCATTTGATCTAATCCGTTCACCCCACGTTACACAACGCTTGTTTCAAAATGAGGGGGTTCAGGGTCACAAGTGGAGTAGGACCGAAACTGGTTTAGTACATGTTGGCTTATGGTTGTGCACCAGAGTGCTCTCCTGCAGTACACACTGCCAACAACACGCACGCAGGTACGACGGTAACTCTGCATTTGGTACTCGGTACTTGGCAAAACCCGGAGGACGCGGCCTTCACCGGAGCAGTGCTTTAATAATACGTATGCATAAGATGGTGCCGGCTGAGACACTCTCGGCCAGTGCGAACTGCCAAGATCTGTCCCTGGCCTTGAACTAGATGAGCTGCTGTGTCTGATTCAGTGCCATGACTGTTCTCAGTGAATCACTGTGCCCCTCATCTGTGATGTGTGTCCCTGTTGTCTGCAACAGAGTGACAATCTGAATGGGGGGAAAAGAAAAATGTGTTTATTAACTTTCCTTTCCCCTTGCAATTATATTATGTTCAGAGGCGCTTATTAAAACGAAAAACATAGGGTCAGAAACGACGAGTCATTCAACTGAAACTCTATTAACCTAAGTTTGTTGTGCTTACGGAGTAGATGTAGCTCCCAGAGGCTGCTGCGCCATCTCTCCCTTCGTCCTACCACCACCACCACCCCCCAACCGCCTGCTTTGTGTGAGTGGAAGAGATGCATCTCCCAGAGTGGTTTGTTGCGCATCTCCCCCCCCCCTCTCTGGCTCTGTGTCCGCCAGCCTCTATACCCCCTACCCGTTGCCTTGTTGAGAGAGAGAGAGAGAGAGAGAGAGAGAGAGAGAGAGAGAGAGAGAGAGAGAGAGAGAGAGAGAGAGAGAGAGAGAGAGAGAGAGAGAGCGAGCGAGAGAGAGAGAGAGGCAGACCGCTCATCCCTCAATAACTCCAGCTGGCTCCCTGCAGTGCTGAGCCCTGTCCTCTACCACTCAATTACTCCCCTCCATAAAGATGTACAGATGGGCTGAGGTGCATACATGCACGCATACGCACACGCACACGTGTACACACGCTTAAAGTGTACCAAGTCACATCTGTTTGTGCACATGTGAATCAATGCACGGGCCAACACACCCGCATGCACCCAAACACGCGCACACACACACACACACACACGTGCAAGCACACACCTACCCACACATCCTGATTAGCCAGCGGAGCTCCTTCACGGGCTGCTCAGTGCCCTTCCTCCTCTCGCAGCCCACAAATAGGAAGGAAAACAAACACTTTGGACGTGTCTTTGTTTAAAAGAGAATCTGGAGCCTAATATTCTCCTTGCTCCGTTGTTTTTCTTTCTTTTTTCCCCCATTTCCACCTCTCCCCTCCCTCATCCCTCATCCCTCGCCCCGCGCGCATCCACGGGCGGTTAACGAGAACACGGCACAGATTGGCTTACCTGCATGCCTTCCCGCTGCTGTGCAACGCAAAACGCCTCGACTTGCACGGCTTATGAACGCATGAACACGATGTTGGCCTTGAGCTGGACCTGACCAAGCTCGGCCTCCAAATGCTTGCCTGTTTTCGATGAAGAAAACCAAACGATCAATACGGTGAGCGAAACGTTGCGTGTAATCGTCAATTTGCACTTCACAAGGCATCCAAACAATAGTTAATATATATATAGACAATGCTGAAAGCTATTCTGATTGGTTTGCTTTGTGACCACATTGAATGAGATGTTATTAAAGCAGTTACAACATTCCGAGCCCCGTCTGCAGGTTTAACTCCAATGTATCCACAATATCGTCAATGGGCGCCATGGATTCGTCTCAGGTGTTGTCATTTAAAGTGTTGCAGGGAATGAAGCACCATGCTTGACAGAGGTCTCCACCGAGACGGTCTTGACTACGACACAACCATCTGCTGTGATCAGCCCGAGACGCAATCAAGCACTAACAAACATCCTCGGTCTCTGTAGGACATTTTTTACTGCTTCACGGCGGCTGAGTGCGCGCGCGCGTGCGTGCGTGCGTGTGTGTGTAGGATTGTCACAGAGAGAACCCGTCGTGTGCATTTCGGCCTAAACTGAGTGACGCTTGCTGTGTTATTATGTGTTAAATAGTGTGTCCCAGTGCACTGCTCGTGTCTCCATCTCTGTGCCTAGAACTGACATCTTCACGTCACGCACAAAATACAGTGCGTTTGTGTTTTTTGGTCTGGTCTCAACTGGGGCTGTTTGTTCCGCCTCATCTTTGTTCGTCTTCTCAAATCCAAGTCAAGCGTGGCACATGCGTTCTGTCGGAATCAAGAAAACAAAGGGTCTCTCTCTCTCTCTCTCTCTCTCTCACACACACACAAACACACACACACACACACACAAACACACAGGCGCCCTGCCTCTTCTCCTCTCTGCAGCGCACACGCGCGCACAACGACAGACACACAGACACGCACGCGCACCTCTCCGCCACGGGAAGGGAAACAAACATCGTTTCTCACGCCGTCTGCCGCACTTACACTCTCTTTAGACGCGAAGCACTATGTCACTCAAAGCGCACACAATGCAACGTATTAAACACAATAGCAGCTTAGTGTCAGACGGTAAACTGTGAATTCTATATTATTGCATATAGCTGGGGTTTTACAGCTTTATAATGAGCGGACCTGCTGAGAATACACTACCTCATGTTTATATCAACACCACATTCCTTCGTTGTATTAGCCTGGCCCAGGTTGTTGGCTCATAGCACTGGGTACAGTACATTTTCATGTGAACTGCGACAGAAAATACGCTGTTTTATCTCAATGCGCGTTTGGGATTTTTTTTTTTTCGTTGCCATCACGTTAAGAAATCATGAGGGGAAAACTGCTGATGCTTGAATTAAAAACCCCAGCCGGGCACCCAACAGATGTAATCTATTATCAATAGCATCTACATCACTCTCTTTTTTTTTTTTTTTTTTTTTTTTAATTGGCTCTTTGCCAATTTGCAGGTTAAAAAGGCAATTTTTGTTCCCGGCCTATTAATATTGCAGGCAACTTGATTCTGGCCTGTGAAGCAAGAAGTAGAGGAGCACTCTGCGTCTGTGTGCGTGCCTGATGGTGTGTGTATGATGCAGGCAGGAGCCCTGTCTGTCAATTCTGACACAAGCAGATATAATTATCACACTGTCATTAAAGTGACTCAGTGCGAGTGCCTGGCGGGCTGCTTTATTGCCGAGTTCAATCTGTGACCGGTTCACATCTCATTATTAATATGGTAATGGATCTCCTTGAAGAGATTAAGGGATGGAGTGGTCGGTGGTGACAGTAAAAGCTATTTTAGATTTCAGATTCAGACAGGACTTGGTCGGGCGGGGGGTGGGAATGCCGCTGAATACGGGTTCTGTCGTTTCAGAGCCCGCACCACTCTTCTTCCTTTGCTATTTTTGGTAAGTAGTAGAAAGTATGCAACTTTTTTTTTTAAACTTAACATTTTTTGCTGCCGTGTCAGGGACTATGTGTTATGGTGTACCAAAAAGCTGGCCTGTGTCCTCAGTCAAACACTATCCAGTAATTGGCCTTTCATCAGTCAAGACATCCACTGCTGCGCTCCACCGTCAGATGGCCTATTTCTCTTTTTTTTTCCTGTCAGTACGATCTATGTTTACAGGACTGACTTAATAATAATAATAATACCAACGGTGCCAGGAGCGTTGGCGCTTGGTGGTGGCCACCATCGCCTTTCTTTTGGCAACACATCCATGTTTCTGCAGGTAGGACTAGACGAAGGAGGATTTGACAAAGTCTCTATTTTCTGTTCCGCCTGAGTTTTTAATCTGTCTTTTCTTTTGTCTTCTGAAAAGCGTTTCACTTCTCACACACACACACACACACACACACACACACACACACACACACACACACACACACACACACACACACACCCACACACACAGAGAAACCTATCACCCCCCCAAGGTGAGCAAATCTGGCTACTAACATATTACTGCACTTCATTACATTTGTTCATTAAAGAAGGCTCACGATTAATGACTTTTGTCACCACGTGACCTCCAAATAGATTACAGTATTGATAATTGCATTAGTTTTATGATGAATATGTAAAAAGTGGAAAGGAGGGTGGGCGTGTTAAATATCCCAGAATTAATAACGTTTGATTGCGTCTCAGCCTCGATTTTTTCCGCGGCTTCAAAGACAGATTTTTGAAAATGGTTTTCACCAAAGGGATTATCAGCGTGGATATATGAAGGATGTCTCGACTGGATGGATAATACTCGGGCTGTTATCAAAGCAGCTATGAAAGAAAGCAATAACGGGGAACGATAATTTGATGAGAGGGATATATGCATATATATATATATATATATATATATATATATAAAAATATACATTTAAGTGCTGCAGGATTTGATGGCAAGTGGATGTGTCTCTGCAGAGCCTGATGTGCCCTGATGCGATTCAAAAATCAATACTCAGTGGGCCATGTCCGTGGACATGCCCCCCCCCCCATAGCAGACAACTTAACCCACTTGATTGTGACACCCGTGAATTTTTCGCCTCACCCTTGGTCCCTTTACTCCCTGGTCTGTCTATTTCAGTGTGGTTTATTGGCATGATACTTGACATTTGTGTGTAATTTAAATTTCAAAAGGGAACGAGAGGAAGATGGAAAAAGAGAGAGACAGAGAGAGAGAGAAAGAGAGCGAGAGCGAGAGGAGCCTCAGTAGAAAGTAGCGAGAAACATCAAAATGATTACTCATGATTCATTTCTTTACTCACGATCATCACTTATCTCACAAATTATATTTTTTATGGGTATGGTATGCGAATACATTTCAAACAAGAAAACCCATCGAAATGCAATTAAACCAACCAATGCAGGACCATTTACTTTTGCGTTTATTCTTGTTCATTTATCCGTGTTTTCTAACGTAGGCATGACATTTATTAATAATCCATATTTGCACTTCTGTCCCCCTGAAAACAACCCCTTTTAACCTTCTGTATTTGTATCTCTTTCATACAATCCAAACCGAAATCAATCTTGAATTTCTGAATAGAAAAAAATAAAAAAAATTACGCCGTGACCCGAAGTCTGAAACAAAAACAGAAGAAAAGGCAGTAAACCAAGGAGCTTATCAACTCAACACCAGCCAGATGGAGATTCTCGTGAATTTCGGGCAAATCTGCATCAAAAACAAGAGAACTTGGCCAAATTATCATTACGGGACTAAAGGACTTTTCTTCAATAATATTTATTATTGTTGTTTTTTCGAAGTGTTGGTTCACGCGGCGTTTAGAAGGCTACCACCCCCTCTGTTCCCTGAATACCCAGCAGTACATTAGCTGGAGAGCTACTATTACACTCTTCTAGCCCTGCAGAGCAACAACGGAAAGCTGAGTATCACAGAAAGCCCCTACAGGTTTGGTGGCGCAGACTCCGTCCACCTCTTCGCCAGTTCGAGAGCCAGCTCTCCCCAGGACCACCAAGGTCACATTTAAACAGAGGACACAACAGTGTCCGTGTGTGTCTGTACGCGCTTGTGCACGCGTGTGTCCGTGTGCCTCTTGACTAGGGAGGAAAAAAAGGAGAGTCATTAGAAGAGAAATGGCAAAAGAAAAAAAGAAAAGGCTCACCCTCTCTCCCTCTCCAGCACTCTCTCGTTTCCTCTCCCCCTAAATGTGGCAAAGAGTGAGGTCTCGCCATCCTCAAGCAGAAATGGAAGTGTCTAATCCCCCGCGGTAAAAGAAATTCCAATAGGACAAACTTCAGATCATTCTGCGTTGCACAGAGTCAAGAGTGCCGTATTGATCTGCTCTGTCTCTGATGAATCCACAATTAGAGCCATGGCAGGCCGCTGGGGAGTCTGTCCTCTGTTTGATTGAGCCTGCCCTCTTTGCCTTCGTGGCTACAGTATGTGGATGCAAGATTAAGCAGGACGAGGAGATGCAAGTGTGTGCGTGTGTGTGTGTGCGCGCACACGTGTCTTTATACGGTTGTGAGGACCAATTTTGGTTCGGACTTGGGTTAAATTTAGGGTTAGGTTTAGGTCTGGGTTAGGGTATGGTGAGATCTATGCGTGTAGAGCAGTATGACATCACAGAGATAGTCCCTGACATTACAGACAAGGGAAGTGCTCGACAACAAAGAGGGACAAGGAGACCGTTTCTCTGACGCCGTAGCACTCGGTTAGCGGGTGCCCATCTTTAAGGAATCACTGATAGAAGGGAAAGACCCAACCTGGCGAGGAAGATGGAGATGGCCAGGGACAGGGGTGGTGGATGAAATGGTTCGGGGGGGGGAAGGGGGGGGCGGCCTGTAGGAATGCTGCTGCGGCAGAGCTGGGAGAGACAGGGGGGCATCCTGCCAACTGGGTCTGCAGCTTAATTAACTCTAAAGTAGGCGAGCTGCGGGCTGCCCCGTCGCCTTGCATATCAACGACCTGAGAGCTTTCTAAGCACCTTAGCAGACAAGCGCTCCTTTGTGAGCGAGAGCAGTCCATTCAGCCAGGGCCGCTGGAGTCCAAGGAGCTCCTCTCTCGCCTCTCTGCCGTCTCATGGGCATGCACTGGTTTTCTTCCCATCAATATTTGAATGGAGCGGGGCTTCGATGGATTCTGCGGGGAGACCCCATTGAGAGCTGCTGCCGCCGCCGCCTGTTTTGTGTGTGGAAATGCAGGGCCGAAATGTGGGTGTTGTTTGTGGCGTAAAAAACAACACTAATTCCCAAGTTAGACATTTATTTTTTCAAATGTTTTGCTTCTTCATTTTTGCTTCTGGTGGTGAAGTTGAGCTTTTACAGCCACAGTGTATGACGACGTGTGTAATGACCTGTTCTTATCTCTGAGAGGGTCAGTGTCTCCTCAGACAAAGGTTTCTGTACCAGTGCGTAGCATTGCAATGGCATCAGCTCAACTTACCACTGACACCTAGTGGT
The DNA here is from genome assembly GCA_016785305.1 of Colistium nudipinnis. Classification (NCBI taxonomy): domain Eukaryota; kingdom Metazoa; phylum Chordata; class Actinopteri; order Pleuronectiformes; family Rhombosoleidae; genus Colistium; species Colistium nudipinnis. Next base: position 213,580 of record JAFBJU010000847.1, read on the forward strand.
ATGGGAAGGGAACACGCCACACGCCTATAAAGAAACCTATTGTAATTTAGGACTAAAATTAAGGTGATGATCCAAGAGGTTCAGGTTGGCCATTTAAGATCAGCGGTCATGGTCGGTTATCTTTAAATTCACAGCAAATGTGTATTTTTGTCCTGCATTAAATCATTGCTTGTAATGAGGGGAAAATAAGTTAAAAAAAATTGCTTCGCATTATACCACGAATGAAGAAATCTCTCCGGCTCCCTGCCTTTTCACTGCCTCTAAAGCCCTCATTCGTTTTTATCTCGACAGCCTGGTTCCACCATGCACACGCGGATGCAAACATAATCAGAAACACCCACCTCTCCGAGAGCAGAGAGAGGTGCAGAGGTCAGACCTGATATATTCTGCTGAGGACTCACTATGATCTGTGAAGAGAGCAAGCGGGATTATTAAATTTGGACCTGCTGGCTCCTTCAGGCTGGTTGCCTGGCCGACCTTGAGTTGCTGGCTGGCGTCTAGCACAATGATGGACTGGTGGTTGGCCAGTCAGCAGACTTATTGACTGCATGCGTGTCTGCTGGGAGGTCTGGTGGGCTGGCTGCGTGCCTGCTACTTTTTTTTTTCACTGACTGACTGACAGACTGGGAGGCTGATTGATAAGCTGCTGGTTTGTTAGTAGTTGACTTGCTGACTGACACGCTCGTGGCTGATGCAAAGATGCCTTTTTGATTCCAACATATCAGTATGGCTCCTGTCAAGTGCGCTGTCAGTCTTTTGTTCAGTTACCGTATATAGAATTTTTTTTGTAACATATATTATATTTTATACATTCATATTATATTTCATTTATATTATATCTACTAGGCCCATTTCCAGCATGATTTGAACAATCCTTTGCCTTATGGCCCCTTAATATGTTCCAGGGCTCTGGGTGGTCTAAGTGGGCCACACACATGCAGCCAAACGTGTAACTAGGCATGGTTTTTCATATTCTGCAATATGCTTTGCCGAATGCTCAATATCTCAGATCAATCTCCATATCTCCCACAGGAAATTATTCTTGAAATCACAAATCTCAGGTTCCTTTTTTTTTTTGATTTTGCGTTTTTTTATTTGCCATCATTACTTTTTGGACAACCGTGTGCGTTTCAGCAGAATCGCTCATCTCCTTTAGGCTCAATTTCTGTCACGTTATGTGGTACCAGGGTTATATGTGAGGGGGGGGAAGTCTGTTTAAAGCAATATGTAGACTATTATTTAAAAAATCTATTGAGAATCTCACCCAACCTAAAGAAGAGGATGGGACACAAAAATTGTATGCACTTCGTCTTCCATTCGCTCCCAGAATACACGTCAGGTATCGGAGAGTGTCATGAGGGGCAACCCACCATGACAGCCTCCCAGTGGGGACGTCGGCATTAAAGCGCCACACTCTCCGATGCCTCGCCTGATCAGTCCCGACTTGATAAAATGGAGTGCTTATGAAAGGCAGATTTCTTCTTTAAGACAACATCAAAGCAAACAGCACCCCCCCCCCGCCCGCCTTCCACACTCTGCAGAGAACTGCTGAAAAAAAGGAAAACAAGAACCAAAGCACGATCGGGAGGAATAAGCACAGCAAATTGGGTTCGCCGTGGCTGGATTTGATGCCAAGACCGGGCAAACTAAGTCAGAATTCATGGATATATGCCAAAAGAAATTACTACAGCTCGCAGTGAGTTTAATCCTCACCACTAAAGTGTGTATTTCCCTTTTTTCTCTTCGCTGCAAGAGAAGCTCGCGGTCCTTTTATTGAACCTCTACTATCTGTTAACGGTTATACGGAACCAGCTGTCAAAGCACAAAATACTCTCTCACAAACGTTTTTTTTTTTTTTTTTCTCGTTGTGCGTTTGGTGGCTTTGTCCGGTCAGTCCAACAACAACCCAGACAACACTGCAATATCAATACATAGCCCTGTAATCTAAATTCGCGTTTTAAATATGAGGAAGCGGACTGTGTTACTGCTAATCATACACAATGACATAATCTTGACAGCCTTGTATGACAATGAAGGCACAATTATCACTGTATCTCATCACCGCCTCAATGAAAAGCTGCAGATTCGCCGAAATAACATGTAAAGTTCCACCCTCGTGTCCGCAAGACCTACAAAAATAACCTGGAACTGTGAGTGAGCGATAGAAGAACTGTCAGGTCTCAGCTTTTGATTTATAATTTGTGCGGGTGCGAGAGTGTGTGTGTACTGTGTGGACCACCACCAGCAGTTAGAGGGCAGTGGCCACAGGAGGCCCGTGGATGAGCACGGTTGTCTAAATCAGTGCTGACAGCATCACTACTCCTCTGCGAGTGCGAATACAAACCAGGTGCAGACAGTTAAGTATTGGCCTGTAAAGACTTCTGTGACGGATCTGAGCATACCCCCAAAACATTTTTGTTCTAATTCTCGGGAGAAATCACGGGGTATCTTCACAGCTCAGTTATTTAAAATTAGCCTTTTACCACAGACTCAAATGTTACCACCCCCCCGTTCAGAGACAAGATTTTATATCCTGACCGGCAACCTGTGCAGGGTGTAACACGCCTGCGTCCACCGGCAACCCTGAAAGGATATGCTTTGAGGATGGAGGAATGGATGGATTTATAGATTTGGCATCCAAAATTTACTTTACAGCATTTTCTCCCACTCAAGTGAATTTGAGTCCTGAGAGGTTGAATTTAATATTGGGGCTACTCCAAAAGTGTTTAAAATTATTCATCTAAGAGCAAACTGTGTCACTATATATACTGTATATACCATTATATATACATACAGTATATACATATATCATTTTTGGATGTATCTTGGTTTATTGCTAACGTCAATCAGGATATGCAGATTGTGCATCTACTACTATGACTTCAGCGTTTCAAGGTGCACTCTTACAGAGGGAAGTACATTTCTCTCAAAAATGCATAATAATCCCAAACTCTTGAAACAAACAAGTATGACTACCATATTATATGTATATATATATATATATATGTGTGTGTGTGTGTGTGTGTGTGTGTGTGTGTGTGTGTGTGTGTGTGTGTGTGTGTGTGTGTGTGTGTGTGTGTGTGTGTGCGCGCGCGCACACACAGCCCGCATTCACGCACTCAGACAGAGCCTCTCCATAGCGCACACACACGCGCGGGCCCGCACTTACACAGGTGACAATAATTAATTCGCATTTAACCCCTTTGCCTAAGCGGCTCGAACAGGGCGGCACACCTCTGTTACGCTAACATTGCAACACATGAACACCCACATTACATGAACAAAACAATTGCATCCCTCACTCACCCATCGTTGCGCCGCCCGCGATGTCCCAATTGGCCAAGTAGAGCAGGTGCATTTCCTGTTTTTAAAATAGACCATTCAAGCGCTCTTCCGTGTCACGTGGAGAGGATATTTCCGGTTGTGATTAAATGTTCATTTCATTCACTGTGATCTTTATTTTGTATGTTATTGGTGACTATGTAAAACGACGATATTACGTGTATTAATTGTTTTTTTCCAGAAATATTTAGCACAATGAGAGGGGCTTGGCAGAGGTTAGTTGTGAATAGGTTACCCGGTAGGTAACATACATTATATAAAAACAAAACAAAACATAAATTGAATGTTATGCATGGGAGTATTTTGCCTTTTGCAAGACTATTTATACATATATTCCTATATTTTGTAAATATACTCACTTTGGAGGCAGCTATAATAAAAGCTCACCTTAAGGTGGGTTTTTCTTGTCTTTGGAGCTTTGGTTTCTTCATCCTGAGATCCAACAGCTGGACCCTAGGTGAGTGATATACAGAGAGAAGGGGGCAAGGAACCAATGTAAAGGAGAGAAGCAGGGCAGTGCTGGGCGGAGGGGAGCAAGAAGTAGGAAAGACAGCCTCTGATTAAGAACTGCGGACAAAACAGAAAGGGGTGTTAAATACAAGAAGAGTCGTCTGTATACTACCCTGAGAATGAGAGAGCAATATGTAACACATTTAGTGGGATGGTAATTCGAAGTGGAGGGGAACAGAGAACAGGACAGATCCGTATCCCATGACGCCACAGACACAGCTAATGATCGGCTGAGACACACATCAGACAGGGTTCAGGGGTCTCAGGGCCACCCTGGCTTTCATCATCCTGTATATTGGCTCCGGGCTGTACAGTGTCTGCGAAATGTCAAAGGGGGGGGGGGGGGGGAGGGGGGGGGGGGTGAAGCAGGCCGGACGAAAAAAAAAAATCAATTGGCTTTGGAAACACTGCCGGCTCCTGCACTTTGTTTTCAGTGCACACAAGCAAAACTTCCCACACTAAAAGCGTGACACAGACCTGTTTGGACATTTTTCCCTGAAATGAATCGCTTTGATCTGTGCTTTTAGCTGGTTTCGTGGGAGGAAATCGTCTGCTTTAATTCGTTATAAAGGAAACTAGAAGCTGCAGGGGTGGGTTTTCTTGAAGAGTGCAGCATTAACATGCACAGATCCCGTTTAAACATTTCCATCAAGCATGCAATTCATGTGAAATGTTATGCTATGTAAGGGACTCTGGACAATTTGGGGCTTTTTCTGCTTCGCGTCTGAATCAGATCAGCAGCGACATTAACCACAGGTTTATATTTACCTTCTACTCTGGCTGGCACTCCGAGCTGGTTACCATGCATCTAGTAAAGTCCAGTGAGCGTATTCATTTTACTGTAGCAACGAAAGGTGCCTCACTTTACCTCTGCAGCTGTCAAATTCAACACTCACCGTGAATGGAACTGCCAAACAGCTATACTTGATATTGTGTCGCTGACGGCCTCCCCTGTGTAATGCATATAATATGCGCGTTTGAGAGACACTATTACAAAACCTCACGGTGATGGGTGTCATATGCGGAGTACAGAGTGGGCAGTGTATAACCACCCACATTTACTGTGGCAGTAAAACCAGCAGAAGAAATGCGCATTGACTATGCTTGAATGCGCAATATTATCAAAGTTTGGGGTCACGGAACAGATATAATACAATATACAAAATACAATAAGCCATAACCCTGGATTATTTGGATTTTGGTCATTTACATTTTTGTTGTACATTCGATGTCACTGCCTGCTCAGATTGCTAAGCCCCATGAGGCAAATTGTGATTTGTGTATATGGGCCATACAAATAAATGTTTTTTTTTTTTTTATATATATATTTTCATATGGAGCAACAGTAAATCGAAGCCGCCCCCCGTAAGAAGAACAGCTGCTTTTTGAAATGTATCAGACTACCACGTAGTTTGTATTCCGCCGCAGTTCTGCTCTCCTGTTGTCTGCCTGTCTCCGAGGCCCAGGTATGGAGGGATCGAAGATTCGGCTATGATGAGACTCACTGGACTGGTCAGAGATAACACCAGAGGACAGGCCCCCCCAATGTGTAGTTGACATGATTTGACTGTCTGGGGTTTTCTGGAGCAGTGGAATCGAATAATGACCCAGAGAATTCCCAAAGGAGGACGGGTTTGAAAGAGGGCAGGAGAGGCGTGAGGGGCGGCTGCAGGTTTGGACAGGATGGCCGTTTTCCTATTTTCCAGGTATTTGATTCCTTCGTGTTACATTGACCCGATTAGGAAAGGAAAGAGTGTCCTAAGAGAGCCTCAACCCGCACCACGTTTTCTTTACATATCACGTTCACCTTTTTTATTTTTTTCGAGCCTCTCTCCACTTTTACTCTTCCTTATTTCCTCCTTGATCTCCGTCAAACCTGCTCTCTCTCTCTCTGTCTTTCTCGTGTCTCCTTCACTCTCACTCCCCGTCCTCACTATTATTTTCTTTCATCTGCTTCAGCTCGGTGACACCCATAAATATTCATCTTCCAACTATTTATTTTAATAATGGGATTCTCATATGCATGTCCACATTCACCTGCTGATTATGCTCGTCCGCCCTGTTCATTTACATCCGCGCGAGCTGTTCCTCTACACCGGTCATGCTTTGATTGTGTCCCATTTGATGTGTCGCTCCCGGATTCAGTATTTTACATTACGCTGTGAGGAGGTCAACCCGAAGAGTCTCTCCCACTCTGCGTCAGCACCTGCATTGCTGGTACAAGACAAAACAAGTGGAGCAGTGTCCTGTGGGACTTGTGAGCATGTCCCACAGGATCCCCTTGTTCCATTTCGGAGCAAAGCATTGAGCAGAGAGAAGGTGCCCCATGTTAATTCACCAAAAAATGCTGCAAGCAAATATTCACAGGAGCTTAAATGGTAGAAAGTGCACTGGGATTCAAAACGAATCGATTCAAATTGGGAGATTAAAGGTGAAAGGTCAAGGTCCCTTTGACCTCACCAAAATACAATTCAAGGTCACAAAAGACGCATCTGGGGGAAAAATATCGATGACTTCTAATCCAAGTCTAATTGGAGAAAATGACGTGATGAAATGTTGCATCCAAAAAGCCAAAGGGCAGCTACACTGTGACGTCACAATCTTCTTCAAAAACACATTTCTCATCACACATGGCTGTGCGCCGAGTTTGTCTGGCTTAGCTTTTGCTCGCACGCGAAACACGACACACACCTGGTCAAAATGCATGGGCCCGGTGAGCGACACGTGGACACACCCGCCCGCTCACATTACACACAAACACAGCGGATGATTGGAAGACAGTTGATTGGAAGACTTCTCCGACATCTGTTGTGTTATCAAACGGGGGCTCGTCAGCAATGCAGCGATACAGTTCAGAGTCAGCGTTTTTTTTTTTTCTTCTTTCCCACAAGGCAGCAATCCCGGCACAACGTGTCGAGAAATTGCATTTTCTACTTCTGCTATTATTGATGCTTTTTGAATTCGAGGGCGCACGAAGCACAAAGCAATCATTTCCTTTGCTGCCGCCGCGCCCGCGTGCGTGTTTCACTTAGTGTCCCCTCGCTCCCTCCCTTCTCCACCGCCGCACGGCTTCCGTGTCAACGTGACAGAGTTCTTTTTGTGCGGGGGCTCCTGTCCAGCCTGGAACAGAGGAGTGAGGGGTCCGTTGCTTTCGATGCCTTTTTTTGTAACACTCGGGTTTGCGTTTCTCACTTTGGCGCAGTGCGATGGCAGTAAGTGAAGAGACAGTGACCCTGTACACCTTCTTTTTTTTTTTTCTTCTTATCTCGGCTCTCGAACTGTTTTTTATTTGAACAATTTATTTTTTTTCCTAGATGGCAAACAATGCATCTGATCAATTACAATGACAGCAGGTGTCTATGGTAACATACTGTTGTGTCTAAACATAGAGCAATCCTTCCCCCCCCCAGGCTTCTGCTGCGGGCATGAATAGGAAAGCAGTTGTCATGACTATTCCATTGTAATTTTCACGCCGATAATGACACTCCCTGGTACAGTAATGTAATGAAACAGCGAACCGCCTTTTAACCTTGAAACAAATCGCTCTTTCTTGCCTTTATTTATTTATTGTTGCCGGACAGGATTATCGAGCTGTAAAGTGGGAAAAAAAAAAAGAGGCCAACCACAGTGCTCGGGTGAGCTGAGCGGAGGTCTGTAATTACCCAGGAGATGCAGGGGGAGAGGAGAGATACAGAGAGAGCCAGAGAGAGAGAGAGAGGTGGTCATTTAGATGGGATATTAATTGTAATTACCGTCCTGGTGGGATGTCACCATAGCAACCTCAGCTACCGCCGGGGTCCCGCCCTGACCATGAAGGCTGTGCATGTCCGGGTGTGTTTTTGTTTCTGTCCATGTGTCTCTCTCTCTCTCTCTCTCTCTCTCTCTCTCTCCACCTCTACGTTCCTCTCCTTCTCTCGTCCTTTTCTTGCTTCTCCCTCATGTCATCCCTCCCTCACGAAGGCTGACCCCGACCCTGTCTGCTCCGCTGCTTCCTCCTCTCATCTCCGCCGTTAATCATACTCAAGTAGTTCATGGACAGAGTGTACTTCTTTTTTTTTGTTTTGGTTTCAGTTTACGCCGTATCAACCAAGCACACACGCACACGCACACCCACACGCACGCACGCAAACCCACACCCACACCCACACCCACATCCACACCCACACCCACACACACACACACACACACAGCGAGACTGGTTTCAGCATGGTTACGGAGCGTCTACCCAGCAGACCGAGTCCAACAAACAAAATATTTGACTCTCACGTGTTATCTCATTTCCCAGCAGGGTGTCTGTTTACTGCTGGGTCTGCGGTGCGACAGAAAGCGTCAGTGGTTTAGTACTGCACGGAGCAACATTGGACACTAGGTGCTCTTGTCGTCGTCACAAGTTTTCAGAAAACACACCACGGACTGGGTGGGCAGGGTGTTTATACTATGAATCAAGAATTCAATGAGTTACTAGTGGGCAAAACAGGAAATGGAAAATAAATGTTTGAGCATCACCCGGACTCCATCCAAATGCAGGATTGAAGCTCTATATTACACACAATCACACAATGCCCTAAAAAAACGGTATTTTCAGGATAGTATGGAGAGACATTTCATAACCTTTTTCCACACAAAAAAATCGAGATCCTTGCTCGACCCTTTTTCATGACTTGTGCGGAGCAGGTGGATAAATTAAGACGACCCCCATGGTGTGCTGGGTAATACCAACTTGGAGATAAAAGGCTTCCTGACTACACCTGGTACTCGGCCCTAATCGTAATGTTAAATGTAGGGCCAGCTAACAAACAGCAATCAGGGCAGCTATTAGTGGAAGGGCAACAACCTAAAACAACACAACCTTGTCATACCCCCCCAGCCATAAGCGATTGCAGGGTTAATCAGGCATATCAAGTTAAAACAAGGGATTCAGAGAACACACAAGATTAATAATCATTTCTCTTAGATTAAGGCCAGTAAACAGTAGTTGAAAGATTGCAGTGCAATTTCTATAATAATAATAAAATAAAATAAACTGTATTGCAGAGCGCACGATGGGAATAGGACAAGATGACCTGTGTCTCGCTTCCTGAAGCCGGACAAAGGGAAGTCTTTGCACAACAGTTGTGACAGCACTGGCAATCCTGACTGACTTTCACCCACAAACGTTCCTCAGCGGAGAGTGGCAGTTGAGACGGGACTGGTCCAAAGGTTCTGGCGAAGCACCTGACCGCCCAGTGGTCTCCTCCGTCCCGTGAAGGTCTGCTGCCAGCGTCGGGGCCGTATAGGGTTTTCAATTGGGGACGCTGAGCTCTGCGGAGGAGGAGCAGGAGGACACGGCTCCTGTCACGTTCAATCGGCTCGCCTGTTCCTCTTCATCTCACCTCCCTCTCCGCCTGCCACAGCTCCTGACCCGGCCTCCACTCCGCACCCGGCTTCACTTTGACTCAAATTCCCCGCGATGCCGGCAGAACGTTAGTGGTCGTACGTCCCTGCGATACCGCCCCGGCCCTGGACGTTGCTGTGGCCCGTTCACAACTAATACACACAATGCCGTATCTTTCCCCCACTGATGTAAGCATCTTATCGCCCGTCTGATCCGATCCATCTATCCTCCGTCCACACCCGCCCCCTCGCTCCTTTGTCTCTGTCCCCGTCCTCTCTGCCCGTCCTGCAACCAGACCGACATCTAGTGTTGGTGTATGTGCGTAAAGCCCCGGCCCGAAAGCAGCCGTCCTTTGTGGTGCCTTGAAAATGTCCACAAATGTTTTAGAGGGTCCTTTGAAAAGCGGCCGCGCAACACCCCCGTACTTCACTTTGACTCAAATTCCCCGCGATGCCGGCAGAACGTTAGTGGTCGTACGTCCCTGCGATATCGCCCCGGCCCTGGACGTTGCTGTGGCCCGTTCACAACTAAAACACACAATGCCGTATCTTTCCCCCACTGATGTAAGCATCTTATTCGCCCGTCTGATCCGATCCATCTATCCTCCGTCCACACCCGCCCCCTCGCTCCTTTGTCTCTGTCCCCGTCCTCTCTGCCCGTCCTGCAACCAGACCGACATCTAGTGTTGGTGTATGTGCGTAAAGCCCCGGCCCGAAAGCAGCCGTCCTTTGTGGTGCCTTGAAAATGTCCACAAATGTTTTAGAGGGTCCTTTGAAAAGCGGCCGCGCAACACCCCCGTACACTGGCAATAAACTTCCTTTGATGTTGTTTTCCCATTTCGCATTCATGTTTTCCGTCTTACGTCAAGTCTTGATGTTTCCGCAGAAACGCTGCACGTTACGTGCGACTCTCTCTCTCTCCTTTTTCATTTCACTGCTCCAACCATACTTTCAGGGAGCCGTGTGTTAATGAATAAATGAATTAATTAGATCTCGTTTGATCCACCATCATCAGGCGTCTCTCCCCCCTTGGTAATGACCTCAATAATCCTGCTGACTTTAATGGGATTTTAATTGATTTGGTTGCCTTAGTTCTCTGGCGTGTGTGCGTCCCGCACTCGTCTGACAGACAGAGCAAAGGGCGCTGATCCCGAGCGGCTTAAAACATGTCCTTTTTTTTGGCGTCAACGCGAGTCTGCTCTAAAACATCACATCAAACTAAACCGAGTCAAACGAGAAACAGGAAAACGCCGAGGAATGAACAAAAACCCATCATGCAGTAGCCGAAGGCCCCCTAAACAAGGTGTGGCTAATTATTTCCTATGTACGAGTATGCGCCGTCATCCCAATTAAGCCAACTGACGAAAATACAGCACACGCGACCCACTTTTCTACGTGGGTATAAAACGTTACAAATATTTAAAAACGTGAGTGCATTTAGCTTCTGTTAGTCACAGATTCGGCCCGTAGCTTCAGTTCACTCACGCCGTTTAAAAATGAAAAGCCCTGGCAAAGGCGGCGCCCTGATAAAATATCTTCCACGATACAATCACGCGCCACATACATTGAACGTGAAACCGTCTGGCCAAATTGGTCGAGGACGCGTCCCAATTCAAGCGTTTTGACATAGTCACACATTGACTGTTCAATTCCTAATTGTGGGAATTTGTGCAGCTGAGACGCAACATTAATAAATGCCGTGAGGGCGGACGAGTACCTGGATTCACCAGGACGCCTCACCGAGGTCTGGCTCTCTTCTTCAAAATCGCCTCTGACCGTTGTGTGGCTGTTGTCCACGTGTCATTAGGCGCCTCCGCTGATCAGCTTCAGAGTGCAGAGAGTCAGTCACAATCCAGGGCCTTTCATAAATAAAGCACATTAGCACTGCAGCTGCGCTGTAATAATCTCCTCTCTGCTGCACTCCCCTCTTCTCATCACTGCTGACCATGGAGGTGAAGCGGTTTACTGCGTGTGTGTGTGCGTGGGTGTTTGTGTGTGTGCGTGGGTGTGCACGTGTGAGTCTTCGATCTTTAGGCAATTAGCCAACATTGGAATTCCCTGCCAACTGAAATGGCAAATGTAGACGGTGACAAAACATACCTCCACCACTCCGACATCTAAATGAGCTCAAGGACAAAAAAAACCAAAACAACAACAACAAAAACAATTGAACCCGGTTTGGGGGGTATATTAGACTGCGATATTGGATTTATTTTTCAGAATGATATGATTCTCATATCATTATCTAAGTAAGGGATTCAAAGTACGCCGTTGGAGTCTGGTTTTACACTCAGGATTTAGCTCCAAGAGCAGCTTAGCTGATTGGCACGGTTGAGCAAACAAACGTTGCGCGTCATTATTGCCAAGTTTAGAGTCCATGGTTTAGAGATGTTGGACTCTGCTATCGGGAGCTCTGTATGAGACTAAAAGTTGGACAATGATTTGGCTGCACTGAACCGCACGTCCCGAATCCACACACACACACACTGCCGCCTGTGCATTTCCGCATACGTGCGCCCCGTGCGGAATACGCCCGATGCTCACGACAGCCATTCTCCTCTCCTCCATGATAATGCCCTGACCAAGGCCGCGTCTCTTATCTTTTTTTCTTTCCTCTGGCAGCCAGCCGACCAGGAGACAGGATCAAATGCAGGAGGAAGAGGAGGAGGAGGAGGAGGAGGAGGAGGAGGAGATCTTAGTGACCGGAGACAGACACTCTTTCATCTCCTCCCTGCCATGCCAGCTCAGACTCTGATGCTTCACTTTCCCTACACACGAGGGCTTTCTGAGTGAACTGGCTGTGTGCGTCTCTCTTTTTCCCCCAATTCGGCTATGAATGATTCACCCCTGCTAGAATACAGATAAGAATAAAACTTGATATGCGCCTCTAGTTTGTATGCATCTCCTCTCCCTCATGAATAAAAGAGTAAATATGCGCGTTTATTTTGTCTTTTTCTCTCATGAGATTTCAGCGTTCTTGCAGACAGCCGCTGCACAATGTAATGAGTGGCTTCGTCCAAAACAGAGCGGTCCCTATGTGAGGAAATGAGGCCAGTAGTCATTTTGTGGTCTCATTGAGAGCGATATTTACACCACATGCCCACAGCGGTAGGATTTCTAAAAGAGAAATGTTGACCGAAATGGAATTAAACTTGCCAGGGGAATTTGTACTTTTCACATCAGAGTTGCTTTGCGACGCACAACATGTGTGGATAAATAGTTTTTATTTTCCCAATGTCAGCTAAATGAGGCGTCTGGCGTCTCTGGTTTCAGCCTCTCTCATATTTGGTTTGTGTTGTTGCTTGAATGAAGTGAACGCATAAATAGTCCACACGCTCGACAGAAGTTACACTGCCGGGCCGGTAAAACTGAGGACTTCACAGATCCTTCCGAAAACCTGGATTATGGACTTTGTTGCGACCCACCATCATACGTACCATTCCTTTAGGGGAAAGACAAACAAGGCGAATGAAGTCCCTCGACCCTATCAACTCGCCTCGAGTACATTTTTTTGCCTGAGCCCATTTCACATGTGCAGACATGCGGGTTTTAATGATGCTGAATTAGCGGCTTTTGCAGAAGAAGTGTACAATCTGAAGGTTCTCATGAACAAAGAAAAGGGGGGAAAAAGCCTTTCAGCAAAAGGAAATTGGCAAGCGAATTGAAAGAATAAACGATACAGAGCGGGAGACTATGGGACTACGAGTGACGACTGCACAGCTACAGCGCATCTCACCCGCACTGTTACTTACGTGTTCATATCTGGAACAGGCTCTCACCGGTTTCTCTTCAACACAGACATGACGATGAAGTCAATAGGCTTCTCCAGTCGATCTGGCAGGCATGTTGAGGACCCCTTGCCAATCAGTCCATGGCCTCTGAGCTACGAGTTGGAATTTCCCTCTTCGCATTGTTTTGAGAAAAGTCATTAAACTCGATAATCAATCGGAAGTCAACGTGTATTTGAGAGCTTATTGTAGCCAAGAGCCTAGTTAATACAAACGTCAATTTACTTCTAATAGTGAATAATTGATGAGGGAATATCTTTCATCGTTAAGAGTGCGACTGTTAGCTAGTTGTCCGACTGGTTATTTCGGAGGCGGGCCCTCACTGATTTGCTGGCTAACCAGCTGGTGGGTAGGCTGGCGCTGTCCACCCTGGGGTTGGCCGAGTGGCTCTGTAATGTGATTCTAGGCCTGGTGGACTGTATTTGAAAAGAGAGCAGAGGTTGATATGGAGGAAAAAAATAGGAGATACCTCCCTCAGGGCTTTCTTGCAGATTTGAGGGAGAAAAGCCGGAATAAGAGAAGTGCAACACTGACACCACCGCCTCAAAGTGCACATTAACCTCATCCTAGTGGAGGTAGAAAAGCTCTGATTCTGAATGGTGATCAGTGTCATATGTGACTATATAAGCATTTATTTTTAGATTTTGTCCTATAATCCTAAATATGACACACTTGCGTACCACCAAGTGTACTGCATTGTTTAGTTTTTTTTGTTTTTTATAGGCCTGTACGGATAAAACAATTTTGGAGTGCCAAAAAAATATATATATATATATATATTTCTAAGGTTCCATCTCCCCTTTCCACTCAATGGGGTTCGAAGATGGCTGTCACGTCACCACGAAAGACAAGAGAGAGACGGGCGGGCTGAGAGGTGCAGCCGATCCCTGAAAAGCCCCGCACACTCAACATCCCCTCCGCATCCTCTCCTCATGCTGCCTGGTACCATGAGGCTCAGGGGCTGACGTCAGTGTTATTTCTGTCCATCTTTTGGTCCGGGGGGGTCACCCTCCCTGATGCATTATTCAGACGCGCTGCTTCAACCTAGACAGATCCTATCTCCACAGGGCAGTGCCACCATCACCCCGGGCTCAGTGGCTGAACAAACAGCAAAAACAATCCAACAGCTCTGTCTATACAACCCTCGTCAAAAAATACTGTTCATTTGTCTTAAGAGTGCCATTTCTCAAATATATAATACCATCTTTGGACCACAGGAGAACTGCTATCAGCCTCCAGAGGTCACGAAACTACCAGACTGCCAGCTAAACATCCAGTAGTACACTCAGAAATTGTTTAAACTATTTAATGTTATATTCAAATGATGATTTAATTTAAATGTCATTAAATTCTTTCTTTGTGCAATCAAAGTTCCCCTTTTCAGTTGTGAAGGAACCTTGACCTGTAAGTGTGTGAGGTTGCACAAGGTGTCGCCAGTGAGCTTGATCAAAGTTGCTCCAAGGCATCCATGAGTTATTGGAGTAAATACGTTTAAAGGTCCTTTCTGTGACCGTTTTCATTTGTTTTTTAATCACTTGGAGCAGAAGCGTGATAAGGTGATTCCATTCTCACTCACTCTTTAGTGCGCTAATTGAAAATGGACTAGAAACGGCTGGATAAAAAGGCACCAAAAGACTCCACAGGATGAACAGAATATGGATTTTATGATTCCATAAACCAAGTGGTCAGACCTTTATGAAATAACGTTCAACCTAACCAAGCATTAAGAACAAATAGACATGAAGCTGGGCCACCACGGGTTGTTTTTGTCTCCATCAAGTAGGGCCTTTTACTGAATAATGAAATAATAGGAATAATGACAACACGACTGATTACTAGGCATCACTAATAACAGAGTGCACTGCATCCCCAGTTTATATTTAACATTTTTGAAGATTTGGGGATAAGCAGGACTGTGCGGCAAAGTCGAAGATTACCTACTTGTCAAGAATGAATTCAAACGTATTTGTTTATATGATAATAATTTCTTTTGGATATTGAAAATGAAAAATGTGAAGGTTTTCCAAAAATAAGTGCCATAATGAAAGACACTTTCACCTTTAAATGGATTTCTGAAACCTTGAAGAAGTTTTTTTCCCCGAAGAAGCCTGCATAATGAATGGCCACTCTCCTACGCTGAAAATCCAGTGTGTTCCGGTGACACTCAATTTCTCCTGAATTATAAAAAAAATCCAGCGGTGTGCTTGTGGGAAAGAAAAAGCTTGAACATACCCTACATTCGTACATTTTACTGAGGTACCAGGCTTCTCAAATATTCCCTCTTTGGTGAAATGTCCAAGGAAATGCTGAGGGGTGCCTTACAGTTCAATCGGACTACAATTTGAATTTTTGTTCCACATTTGTTGCTTCCCCCCCCGCCCCCTCCACAAAGATTGGAATAAAGAAAATGAAAGAATACAGTGACGAATCAACAAGCTAGGACTTCTTATTTCTTCCTCAGCTACTCTGTACATTAATAGCCTACGATCCTGAAACGCTTAGGAAAAGTCTCAATCATTTAGGCGAAAGGGGATTTCACTTATCTCACTCTTGGGTCAGAGGCCCCCTCAACACACTGCTCTGATTCTGTTACACCTGCAATCTGTATCTCCGTCGGGGCCGCTGAAAATAACCCGGCAGTAATATGTCCAATAAACAGCTGGTGTGCATAATTCAGCATACACATCACACGGACCTAGGCACATCCTGTATTCCATGACACGCCTCTTTATGCAGCAACATGCACATGCACACATACACACTCAAGTTGTAGAGTCAGCTTTGTTTAACGCCTCAAAGGATTTGGATGGGCAATTGTCATCCGAGTCTGCATAATTAGGACACCTTGCCGTCTGAATTAACATGGCCCATTGGCCCTCATGATCCGTCAGTGAATCCTGGACGTCAGCCTCGTGGGAATAGCCAACGTGCACGTCAGCATTATGAAAACAACTACTCGATGAATATTGCATTCAAATGCAATCCGAATCATGTTTTTGTTGTTGTTGCCTTCATAAAAGATTAAAAAAATGTAACTCAAGTAAAGATAGATGAAATGCAATGTTCACCTTTTCCTTACTGACATCTCTCTCTCATCTACTGCTAGTGGCTGAGAATGGAGCTGCTGCAGGAAATCACACGGATTTCAGTAACCAATACCCCATATAAAATACCCAATAAAATACCCCAAAACTGTTTACATAAGTGCCCACTAAAATGACAAAATTCATTGAACCTATTTTGTTTAACCGGTCCTGTTTTGCCACACAGTCAGTAAGTGTCAAGTTAAGTTATTTTAGACGATAGAACTTGAGCCACCTGTGATCACTATCAGGGGTGGAACGCTATCCAAGATAAATGCTGTTTGTTTGAGAGATTTTAAAAACACGATAGCTCCTATCTTTCCAATTTCTATTTGTGTGTTTTCCGATCACACTGAGCTCCAATGCACCATGTATCAGTGTTATTGCAGCCCGCGTGAAGAGGGAAAAGGCATCAACACATACATATTGCAGCAATTGTGGCACATGAGTGCCCTCTACAGGCACCTTGGGGAACTGCAGAGGGAAGGCACCCGCTTTCGTCACTGAAGCGCCACAGCCACTTTGGTTTTAGCCTTTGCCAAAAGTAAAGTGAGGATGCCTTCATCGGGCCCACGGAGCCACACATCTATAAAGCATAGACGACACACTGGAGGGTTTACAATCCTGTTGCATGCAGTAGATACAGAAGATAAGCGAGTCTAGTCCAGCATGCTGCATATAATACATATAGCATACAGTGTGCAATGGCAATATTCATGAAAGTGTGCAAAGTTGGCTTTTCTCTTTCAGTAACACACGAATCTGATTCGTGGGTCAGAAACTTTTCCTTTCATTACTCAAGAAGATTGACATTGACAATGATAATGTCATTTTAATGTGTTTATTGCACATCTAGAGAGCTAATTTGAACATCTTGTTTAGAGTTTGATTATTGATGTCTGAAAGGTCCCCATACCATCGACCACAAACATGTGTTTTTATAGCCTACAATGCAACCGTCATTTGCTGAAATCTTTAGGGCCCACTGAAAACAATCAAAATTAATATATACATTTTATATATATTATATATTTAATAATATATATTTCGGTTGATAATCTGCTCAACTACATTTTAGAAGGACATATAAAACACAAGCTTACAGAAGATATTGCTTAAGCTACCTAAAATCAGCGTATATTGCAGTTAATACAACTCTACCTTACCCCTACCACATGGGGGCCATTGTGTATAGTTTGTTGATCAAATTACTTCATCGCCTTAAAACCATTGTGTAAATGTAGCAACACTAAATACTCCCATCGGAAACCCTTCTTAACACTTATTGCTAATAACTGCACGTCATTGAAAATTGCACACACTTCTCACGACTACCAGACACTAGCAAAAGCGAAGACCACCCCATAATAATAATAATAATCGTTTTTTTCCAGGTTAAAGGTATCGAATGAAATCAGCGGCATGATGGCTTAAGCGTAGTCGATCAGGTACTCTGGATAAATCTGGTCTTTTTCGAAGACGACAAAGATGCTGGGGTCTTGCTGAGAGTTTACACAACTGTCATACAGGGCGGTTTGGCTCTCTCCTTTTGGTGGGGGTCGCACAAAGCGGCTCTCTCCCCTGCAGTACTCACCCACCAGGACCAGAGCAACAAACATGATTCGGCTCCGGGACTTTGTGGCGCCGACATATCTGTCCGAGTAGGATGCGTCTCTGGCAAAGTAGCTCCCTGACAAATGAAGAAGTGTTACTACTGACGCAGTCTAACGGAACACATATAAAGAAATCATAAAGAGGCTCATTTGGGAGCCTGAAGAACTCCTCTACCTTTGCCGTAGGCCACTCCGTTCAAACCACACATCCTCCAGTCAAAGTTTTGCTCACAGATGGCTTCAATCAGGGACTCATTTGTCCCATGAAACAAATAGCGCTGATCCACAGTTCTCCCTTCGTTTTTCTGCATCATTTTCTCTTTCTGCCTGCAATGTCAAATCAAATATAACGCTGTGTTCGAAGGAGAAACACTTTATTATTAGCCTTTGTCGGTTAATGACCATCATCATCATCATCATTATAATCTACTCAATGTTTTGTTACACCTGCATTTTACAAGTTTTTATTTTATTTAATATGTTTTAACTGGCACTGTTTATATTTTGTCCATATCATTTAGATCATTTACTTCCTCCTCATTTCTTGATAATTCTTGTAATTTATACACTGCATTTTTGTACCGACACTGTTTACACTTCTTTATAATCTACCCACTGTTTTGTTACACCCGTTTTTTATATAAGTATTTTTTTATCCTATAACTATATTGTTGCACTGTTTATATTGTGTCCACATCATTTAAGCTAATCTACCTCCTCCACATTTCTCTAATTTATACATTGCATGTTATGTTAAATGTTATAGTCACGTTATCTGTCATTTTGGTTATCTGTCGTGTTACACTGTGGACCATGAGAAAACGTTATCTCGTTCCCTGCATGTATGTCCTACATATGCGGAATGACAAATAAAGATGACTTGACTTGACGTGACAAACGACTAATAACGCCATCATGTAAGATTTACCATTGAAAGTGTTTCCACAGCGAGGGGTTCTGGATCCTCTGGATGCTGTTTATTCTGCTTTTAGGCATAGTGCGCTTAAATAGCTTCTCGATCATGGTATAGTCGTTGGCAGAGTTGGGGAGAAGCACGAGCTGACAGACAAGTACAAAGTGCAGGTCAACAAGTTATTGAAGCAGGATATACATACTGTATATATTCCATCTTGATCAAATGACCGAACAGCTGCATAATAGAGATACCTTGTATTGAAACTCATGCAGGGCGGTCTTGTCCCAGTAAGATGGGACACATTTAGCCAAGGAGGAGCTGGAGCTGGAAGTGGAGCTGGGCGACGACGCACTACAAAATGAGCCGACGTGCAGTAAGTGATGAGGTCCCTTTTGGCACCGAGATATCCAAACCAGCAATGGAAAACTGCAGGGATTATGTAAATCCCCGTCTTCAAATGCAAATGATATTACCTCGCCAGCTTCTCCGCCACGTCTTGAGCAGACACAAAGCGAGGCCTCCTTCGGACCTCCCTCCTTGTTTTGAATTTTATGTTCTCTTGATACATCGGTGGCGTTCCTGGTTTACCTGTGAAGTGGATCACATATTTCTGCCTGCCTGCGGAGAAAGGGATCGTTGCATCTCTGTCGGCCAGGTACAAGTTCTCGAGGGTTTCAGAAGTGACCGAGGCATCCATGTCAGCCTAAACGGAACACAACAGGCAAAGAACTGCTTTGTCCAAGGATCGAATGTTGAACAATAATACATGAAAAGGGGAATAAAGCACAATAAAATATCCCTTATTCCCCCAAACAGGTACTAAGGATCACAGGCTTTTAGAAAGCCCCCTTACGTTGTGGAATGGTACACAAGTCTGACTGACCTGTCCAAACTCATTCCATATGCCATAGTCATCCTTCCAGTACCAAAGCCACTGAGTTGTGAGAATGAAGTAAGGGGGCTTGGATACAGTCGAGGCGGTGGACAGTCGACGAACCGGAGACCCTTCACATTTCATCACCCTGAAGTCAACAGTCTTCCCAGCGGGTGAGACAGAACTGAAAGCAAGCAATGCAAGTACAGAAAATAACATATATATACAGTATACTTACAGTATATATACATACATATATATATACATATACATATATGTATTGTATAAATCATATATTTATACTCCAAAATAATTTCAGGGACAAAGTGAAACTCATACAATACATTCGTAACCAAAATTGTGTATGACTGTCTTCATTCATGCACCTTTTCAATGTAAGTAGACCGAGAATCCCTGAGATGGCTGATCCGCCGCTTGTGTCATGTACAGGTTCACAATAGGCCTTCTCGATGTCGTCCATTTTGGGAAGATCCTTCCAGGTCCCACCCTCTGAATACTGCCACCTGTAGGGCAGGCGCCAGTGAACACGAACACATTTCTCTGGGACGCAAACATGAGGATAGAAAGGTGTTAATTTAGCACCTGGCACACACTTTTTCACTGATGTGACTTGCCCCCCAGCCCAAGCATTGTTACCTTTGAAACTACATTTTGTGCGAATGAAGAAGAGGCAGATCTCCTCTCTGTCAGCTTCAGAAATGGCGGGTACCAGGTTGCTTTGAGAAGGCTGTTGAGATTGGATTTTCACATCTGGCCCTGCAAAACAGACCCTCCTTCACTTGAAGAGCAACATTTCAAGATCAACAATTAAAAAAATTAAAACATCAGAAATGTAATGCTTTACCAGGAACAGCAGCAGCACATTGACCCATGATGATGCATTTATTTCTGTAGATCTCAGGTAGGCTCATGATCGTTTCCTGACTCAGTCCGTGTAAAACCTTGGTTCCTACTGCATTAACGTTATGGTTTCTCATGCATTTAGAGCCAAATTTACAGTCACCCTGCATATGGTGCTGGCAGACATGGAGCTTAGTGCAGGAGGTGCCGTGCTTGCAGCTGTCTTTGCCTTTGTTGTAATGACGGCATATCTACACAGGTACACGGAGGAGATTTACCAAATGGTTGCAATTTTTGTTATTATTATTATTCAGAAATGTTCCTTATTTTCGACACATCAGTGTGGCACTGCCAGGAAAACCTACCTCAGGAAGCAGACTGGGATCATTCTGCAGTAACAGCTGGAACAGCTGCTTCTCAGTGAAGTTGTTGAGCCCGGATGTCTTTAGTATGCCGGCATTGTGTGGATAATGCAGGCTGTGAGTATTTTTGCATTTGGTTCTAAAAAAGAAAAAAAAGAGGAAAGTAGTAAAGCCTTTGGTTTTACATAATTAACCTACTACATAAAGCAAAGTGTATCCAGTTCCTAGTGGAGCTCAATAATTGTGGATATACTGTACGATAAAGAAATTGGACCTATGTTGACACGACAAAAAAGTCATTTGTTTCAACGATAAAATGAACTCCTCTTCACTGATTATTTCTCGGTCCTATTGTTTGATGTTTTTTTTCCCCCCAAACTCAAATTTCAAAACCATTCAACATGACCTTTAATAAAACGCATCAATCACACTTTCAGTGTGCACAACAGCGTGTTGCCAGCGGACAGTGCCCTGATGAGTGCCGAAAGTATCTTAAAGGGACGCAATCAGACCATTGTCAGGGCAGACATGCAACAGAACAGGGAAAGGCAATGATCAATATTATAAACAAACGACGCATTCCTTCGAGGTGAGCCAGCTACAGTTTGGTGCTGTGCAATCTATGCGTCAGGCACACAAGCAGGCCTGACGTGTGTTCCCGATCTCGGGCCCAAAGCGATCCAGCTTTGGAAAGTGTTTTTTATTTATTTATTTATTATTAATGTTTTGAACTTTAACACCGTGATCACGAGCGCCGCTGTTTATGGTTACAGACATGAGTCCCACTCACCCATAGGTGCAGCCTCCGCAGACATAGTACCTGCACAGGTGTAGGCCGCCGCACCCTTCCGGACACGGTTTCTCCTGGCAGAGCCTCAGCTGCGTTTTAGCCACGATCACAGTGTCCGGGCTGATAGTACCGCCGCTCACCACCACCTCCGTGCCGGCCCCGATGGCCACCTTACCGCCATCCAGGAGGACGCGGAGGTCCACGTCGGGGCACCTCAGTCGGATCTTCTCGTCCAGGCTCCGGAAGTCCAGGCTGCCCTTGTCGTCGCACAGGGTCTGGATGACGAACGACGTGGTGGATACATTCATCTTTCCACGGCGGTTCGTGCGGGTCCACGTAGCCACTGCGTCCGGAGCCGGCTGTGGCGCCTCCGCTTGTGTTTCAGGGGAAATGAAACCGAAACGTGAAAAGGTAGGGAAGTGAAGAGTCATTGGATGAAGGAGAGAGAGAGAAAAAAAGTTGAAGACCTGCCCTTGGGAAAAACAACAACAAAAACGGAACCAAAACAGATCACATAACATTAAACGTTACACACCACGCTATAATGCGATAACTTATTGGCAAAACATAAAACCGTTTATGTTTTCACTATTAGAGGATTAGTGAAAATCGAATCTGGAAATCTCTCACAGATCCCGCGGAGGTTTGGCAACGACGTACAGTGACTACTTGTTCTCGTTTCATGTGTAACACTATTTGACACTCAAGGTCATAACATTGTAAATGAATATGTTGTATTTTACATAAAGAAGTAGTTAACACGTCATAACATTTTTTGTCTGTAATAAATACATCAAAACGGATACATTCTTAGCCCAGCGACTCCAAACCAACGCTGAATTATATTACTGGACAGGATAATTCGAACATTCTTCTTGTTTTATATTTTTTCCAAATTAAGCGTCCTTTTCTGCAATAGCTACAGAACATTGTGACTAAAGCGCACACGTTGTTTAGGGAAGCACTTGAAGGCAACACTTGCCCATAGCAACCGTTCTGTGTACCTTAGCAACCATGGAGGCCGAGCCGTCGATGATGGAGGAAAATGGCCAGGAGCTCTCCGAGAAAGAACAACGAGTCCTTCTCCAGAGTCGCATCGAAGGGATAAAGTAATGTACATGGAGTCAAACGAACATCTTCGTGTGCACTATGGCTGAGGCCTATAAACTTAGCGCTGCCAACTTATTTTATGCAACATATCCAACGCTAACAGTAGCCAGAAGTAGAGGGGTCAGACTTTCATAAACTTTCTTGTGAGGTCACAGGAATGAACAGCTTGAATACACTTCTCTAGTTTTCAATAATAATATTTATCATTCATAAGTGACTTTTTTGCTCTACTTGCACTGTAAGGGTTAGTTTGCCCTTAACCTCAATAAATATATTTTTTTATTCCATGGTTCCATCTTTTTTTGTGGTTTGTGTCAATTGCTTGTAAAGCAATCTGAACTGTAATTAAGTTGTTTGGAAAATACGACAAGATGATGATTAACCTTTATTGATCCCTGTAGGTGTCAACTAATATATATAAATAACGTTTTTGACTGCCAGTTTAGTCATACCAAACCTTTAGCGTGGACCCTTTTCCTGAGCTGACTGTGCATTTCTTACTCACCTGGTTTCCAGGAGTTCCAATGCAGCCCTCCTGGCAGAGAATGACATGTTGGAAAGTTTCATCAGCCGCCTGCATCCACACGACCTGGCGTCCCCAGCCGGGGCCGAGGCCACGGGGCCGGCCGCGGCGGCCTCCCCGCTGGAGAGCACGGTAAGAGACAAGATTTAAATGCTACATGCATGGATAACTTTGTTTCAGACCGGAAATGAGCATGGGTAGCACAGGGAAAGATTTTCTTCAGATGACATCAAAGTTCACAAAACAGGACTGAGAATTTGAAATCCAACCTGAAAGAAACAAACTTAAAATGAAGTAGCTTCAGTGTGTGTGTGTCTTACTAGGGCTGTAGACGGAGGCGGAGATCCCGTAACAGTATATCCGATCGACCCCAGCAGCTGACCTCTGAACAGAAGCTTTACGTGGCCCAGAGAGAAGTAACAGAGACACAACGAGACCACGAGAATCTCAAACTGAGATATGAAACGATCCAGGACAATTACAAGGTCGAGTCACAACGCACACCTTAACAAGAGAAACACGCTCTCATTTAAAGTGCACTTCTCCACACCGATTCTGCTTTGGGTTTGCAGGCCTCCTTGAAAGAGTCAGAGATGCGTCTTGCAGAGATCCGCAAAGCCAAGAAAGAGTTTGAGCGTAGACTACTGAAGCCCATGAAGGATGACAAACTGGAAATGAAGGAGCCAGAGAAGGTGCTTCAGTACATCAGAGACAAGTCAAAGGTAAAATGACCACTTGGTCTGACTACATCAAGCCCCAGAAAAACAGTATTTCAATAGTGATACATGCTAATACAATGTTAATAAAATGTGTATTTTTTTATATAAAATATTCGTTTTGAATGAGTTCCTGCATCATCCTCTAGAACCTAAAATGAAGAAAGAACATGAGGCTGGGGTATTGAATACCCATCACTGCTACCGACTTTTTTTTTTTTTTACCATATGTGGTCTCAAACAAACAGGTGACCCAGTCGGAGAAGTTGAATCTGAAGAACCTGTCACTGAAGATGCAGGAGAAGAAGCTCCAGCAGCAGCTGCATCTTAAAAAAGAATTGGGAAGAGCTGAATACGAGGTAGAGAATCAAAAGTGAGGGCAAAGAAAGCAGAGGGATGAGACGAGGCCTTATTATATGTCAAGCTTTGTTATTTTTTTAAATGTACCCGTTTAATGTGCCATAGCGTTTTTTTTTTTCCACCAAAAAATGGTTGGGCTGTGTGTTGCGTTCAGGAAAATTTCCAGGAGAACATCCAGGATTACAACGAGCAGCGGGCTGACAATAATCTGGACGAACTTCAAGTCAACGTTTCAAAAGTACAGCGTATCCTCAACTCGCACAAGGTGACCTCGTTTCCAAACTTTAAGAGAGACAACGAGTCCAGACGGAGTCGGTGTAAGTTGACGAAATGTGTCGCACCTGGGCAGTCCAGATAATCGTCTTCCTCTTGTGTGTGTGTGTGTTTCTGAGAACAGGAGCAACTGCAGAGTGTGACCCTGCAATCCGCAGAGCTGAGCAGTGACATCGCAAACAGGAAGCAGACGCTGGAAAAAATGGAGAAAGAGATACAGCGAGCTCAGCGGGTTTGTTGTTGTACGCCTTGGCAATTCATTCGTGGCACCGACGTAACCTTTCAGGTGGCGCCAAGTCATTTGTATTGAATGAGGTGGGACTGACTTAAACACATCTTTGGTTTCTTCAGGAGCATTTGAAGGCGGAGGCCCAGAACCAGCACCTGCGTCACCAGCTGGCAGATTACCAGGCTCCTGAAATCACGGAGTACATGGGCTTGAAAGACAGACACAAGAAGCTACAGCAGAGCATTCGCACGTGCCAGAGGAAGGTCGGGATCGCTGAGGTAAACCAATGTTTTCTAACCCCCCCCCCCCCCCCCATCCAATCAACCTCTTCTCCTTTGCCACTTTCATCGTACCACAGAACGTCGGGGTCCAGCTGGAATAAGGGAAAAATCATCATTCAAAAACCACGGGCTCTTTCTTATCTCTTTTCACCAGATGACCTCGAAGGGCGGCGCCGAAGCACGGCGCAAACAAAGGGCCACCGTCACTCCTGCTGACGGTGCTGCCGCTGGAGCGCGCTCCGGGAGAGAGCGCCTTCCAGTGAAGTTCCCAGCCATATCAGAACACCCCGCTGAGAAGCGGAGGACCAGCCGGCCTACGGAGGCCATTCAAGAATGAATGGCCGCAAGACGGGGAAACCAGGGGACACAGTTGCAAATACCCGTGCTTCCCAATAATATCCTCATTAGAACGTTTAATTAGTCACCATTTTTCAACCGTATTACACGCGCACACACACACTGTGATACTTTCTTATAATGTTTGTTGTGAATTGTAGAGAGAAAACAACGTACCGTCGCTGTATGTAAAGGCTCCGTCAAGCTTAAAAGCAATTCGAAAAATAACCTCTGGCACTATAGTGATTTCCATTCCGCAATTCCAGTATGCGAGCACCCGTGCTTTCTGATGTCCACGTACTTAGCACACAATGAAGCGCGTGCAGGCTCCCAAGGTGAAGACAATCGTAGAGTAGCATGTGTGGAAAGAAATCCACCTCAGTCTCAACCAACCGTTTCCTTTATTTGAAAGAAATCCTTGGGAGGCATGAGCTCTCAAAGATCTCTCAGTGTTACGATGTTACATGCCATATGTACAGTTATCTACATAAAAGTGCAACGTCACGATGGGTAAGCCGTTTGTTTATTATTAATTCCGTCATCACCGTACGAAATTGGCATCATTACTGCTTCACTTCATCCTGCACGGTACTCTCTGAGAAACACGGCATCCGACATGACAGCGCCACAGAGTGTCTTTAGTTCCTCGAAAAACATTTTCCAAGGCACTTTCACGAGTACATACCACAGATGTACACAACACCAGAGAGTAGCCGAACGCCTGCACGCGCAATAACTGAGTCCTAACTACCGGTGATGTTACATGGTGACAAAAGCACACAATTTTACACAACTGGCTTCATAGTGTAGGCGGGACATCTGCATCCCTGGATATTTATTCTACATTGTTTTGCTCTAAGTTGAAGTCATTTCTACCCAGAAGCACAACGAAAGGAACGACAAAGATTATAAAAATAATTAAAGTTAGTAATTCAGAAAATCTGTTAACTTTGGATTAATTCACACAAAAGAATCGGTGGCGTCAAAGATAGTGTAAACCTGCTTGTTAGAGAGCACTGGTAACTCATCGCAAACCAAAAATCTCTTCTAAGTGTTATTGTGCCAGCCAAATATACCGAGGACATGCATCCAATCCTTTTAATTCCACAGTACAGAGGCTAACCTAAAAAAAAATAAAAAATAAAAATACAGATACAGAGCCGCAGTTGGACGCAGGTGGAGCTACCGGGCCAATTCTCTTCTATTGGGTAATTTCTTTTTTATAATAGACCTGGACACGCGAGAGCCGACTGTGCGGGACTCGTTCCCAATGTGCCAGCTCCCTGTCCCAACATCGGCCGTTCAGAGTGTCCCCTTCCACAAAAATGGAAAAGCAAGGTCCTGGCAGGAAGCTTCGGCGTCGGAGAGCAATGCGGAAACGCATTATTCCCAGTATCACCTGAGCATAAAATAATTAAAAAAAAAAAAAAGATTTTGAGAAAGAGGAAGCCAAGGAAGGAGGGGGGCGAACATATGGGGCAGCTTTTACACTAACAGTCATCAGGTCCATGGCTACCGGCAGCACTCTCACGGAGCGCTGTCTCGTCTGTACACAGGCATCAGTCCACGTGAGGAAGCCATGCTTTACGCTTAATACAGCCATATCTTTGGGTAGAGGTGAAAAAAAAAAAAAAAAAAGGCCGAAAATAAGCGATGTTTCACAGCATATAGAAGCCAACATGTCGCATTACTGAAGGTCATAGAAGAGATGATTCCGAACTTTTCACACTGCTTATGCGATGATAGAGAGGCAAAGGCGTGGATTATCGGGCCGATTTGATCCCTTCACCAGCCATTGATGCAGGAATTTAAAGAATGCATCAAAATGTTCAACGTTCATAATGAAGTAGTGGTTCTATCCAATCGTCGTAGCTCGTTCCAGGCAAGGTGGACACGTATTTCAATCACCGGGCGCATCCAGCACACAGCTTTGAGTTTTTTTTTTCTTTTTCTCTTTTAAACTTTAAACACAGCTGGACATGGTACGCCTTGCAACAGGAAGTTGCAGAAGTGAATCAGTACTGCTGATTTGTTAAAAGAGTACCGCTACTTGCCGAAGGCTCTCTGGGCCTGGCATCTGTCCAGGAAGTCACAGCACCTTTAGCATCATTTACATTTGAATTCAGTTACATCTCAAAGTGAATAAGGCCTTAAACGCCCCCCACCCCACCGTGTGCTTCTCCTCAAACTCGGCCTCAGGTTCAGTGGTAAACGGAGGAGCGGCATGCCCCAGGATTTGTTCAAAGTAATAAAGTTCATGAGCGTAAACTTAACTAGCTAATGTTCGTCTAAAACCTGAAGGAAGCCTTTGTGATTTGCCGTTTAAATTGACTTAAAACACATGATGCTTTATATTAACACGTCAACATGTCACCGACACAGAAGATTTGCCTGACTGACAAATCCATCTACTTTGTAATCCCCGCCAGAGTCCCACTTATGGTCTTCTCATTTTTAAATTCAAGAAATCGTTTTCCGGCCCAGGACCACGTGTTTGACATGCGCTTAGATTTGTTTGGAGTACATGTACGAAGTCTCGACACAGCTTTGCGCCCCCCCCCGCCGCCTCCCTACCCCCCTGGAAATGGATTGATTTGAGTTTCAATCTGCACTCTGCTTCCTGTTGGAGAGATTACATGGTGCAGGACTTGTCCAGAGGATCCTGAGATGGAGCCGGAGGCTGCGCGGCCTGGCTGGTCTTGGGTAAAACCATGGGCTTCGGCCTCAAGGCGGGCGGTTTGAGTTGCACCCCCATGCGAGGCGCCACCACGGGCTTGAAGGTGCTCATGGCGTCGCTGGAGGAGCTGGTGCTGCGGCGGAGGGGCGGCTCGGAGTTGGCCGGGGACCTCAGCATGATGCCGTGGATGGGGCTGAGGGACTCGCTGGAGCTGGCCGGCGTGGGGCCGCCGCCGCTGCCGCCGCCCGAGGTCTGTCTCTGCTCCAGCGTGTCCAGCACCACGTCGGGCGCGTGCTTGGCCGAGCTCTGCCGCTCCAGCTCGCGCAGCTCATTCAGCGCGGTGTTCATGGTTTCCTCTATGTCCTGCGAGGGCGACAAAGAGACTGCGCATAAGTGGGTGTGGGAGGAGGACATAGGTGGGAAAGACGAGTGAGACGCCACAAGGTTGGGGGACAAAACGCTCAAACTAAAAAGAAAAAAATTCGAGCGAGTGGGAAAGAATCTAAATGAGATTCGGAGAAAAGACGTGAAGGATGGGAGAGAGGGTAGGGTTAGAAACCACGGAGAATGTTAACACAGGACCGCAGTGACAGGTTTGCGAAAAAAAACACCAAGATTGCCTTTGACGGGCAGAGAATAGGAGTGTGACTTTGTGCCGGCACCTCTCTCTCACTGCATGTAAGGGCTTTGGATTATGGAGAAAATGCAGAGATGACGCGACATGTTCATCTGAGCATGCACCCAGCAGACAGGTCGTCACCTCAGCGCAGTTGAAAGGGCTCTCAGCATGTTAAAGAGCCACCAACTCGTCCGCAGTCGTGCAACAACAATTATTTTGCATTAAGCTCCTATTTTGTATGCCTCCGGTAAATCTATGGCGAGGATTTCCACTGTCAGGCTACGCTCCCTGTTGTCTGCCTGTGAAGCTGTTGTGTGAATTCAGCACATGGACACAGAGGAAGCAGAGGACAGGGAGTGAGTGTGTTTTTACAGGGCGGGGCAGGGCTGTGATGGTGGAGGGAGCTGCGGTTGGATGGCCGCTCGTCCCGCGCTGACCTGTGCGATGCTCTCCGGATCCAGCGGCTTGCCGTCGTGGTGGTGGTGGTGGCGGTGGTGGTGGTGCGGGTCGGGGAAGCCCGTGTACTGGCCCGAGGAGGTGGAGCGGCGAATCGGGGGGCTCTCCATCTTCTTCAGCGACTCGTGGCGGCTGATGTTGGTGAGGCTGCCGTGCCCGGCGCGCCGCCGCCGCTCGGGGCTGTCCATGGGCAGGTGGTTGCGGCTCCGCAGCATGTCCCGCGGACTGAAGTGGCCCAGGACCGGGGAACCCATCTCTGGGGTGCCGCCGTGGCCGCCGTGACCCTGCTGGGAGGCGTGCACCATGCAGTGGACATCGCTGGGCCGGGCAGGGGGCCGTCGAGATGGCGGGTCTGACCTTTTCTTGTGCCTGCTGGGATAGAAGAACGGGACGAATGAGGAATATGTATTCATGCCTTCCAACATAACGCCACCTACCCAATCGTTGCTTTTGGGATTTTTTTCTTCTTCTTGAAATAGCTCTATTGTGCCACCTTCTATCTATCTCACAGAAGTGATAAACACAGACATAGACGTAGAGGACCATCCAAACATATCCAACTTATAATAATATTGTAAATAATATTATTTAATATAATACTCCAATTATTATAAATGTATTCCATTCCAACCCCCCGGGCACCTACACACTGAATCCTTATGAATATGTAGTCAATTTGGGATAAAAAAAAAAAATAAGGTCTGTATTGTGAGAGGAGCGTTAATGTCAGAGTGGGTAGAGTGGACCTGGCGGTCAGCCAGAGGAAGGAGGCCTGTAGTTACTCAGAGAAAGAAAACAAGCTCCATACAGCTGCTTCAAACAGTGACTGTCCTCTGTCTGAACCTGGACCAGCACACCACACATACACTCCGAATTCGACACACACACACATTCAAAAAAAAAGGTTCGACCGAGCATGGATGCATAACGTGTCCGGTCAGGCACACACTCCTTCATACTCGCACGGACGCCCGCTTGCCGAGGTACACGCGATGTTGCACCGCAGCCACGTCTAGTCCCTTGAAGCACTTGCATTGCTCAATAAAAAGCCCACAGAGCAACACATCCTCCTCAGTATGTGTCCAATAGGCTCTGCTCTGCACACCTAATGACTGTCGGCTCTTGAGCTGTAATATTTAATCAAAGCAATTACAACCTCCGTCATCATTTTCAATCTAGCAGCACGGTGACCTCAAAATACATCGAGACATGGATATTGGAATTTTGTCAGGACATTTAAAAAAATATATATATATAAATGATTCAGATTCATTACACCACAGACATTCAGCTGTACTTCGTAAATGCAAACAAGAGCCATATTTTTGTTGACAAAATTCATGTTCAACATGCCATTTGTTCCGCAATGTCAAAAACCGTGAATTATTACATCAACAACCTCTGAACGCCAATCGATTTTTAGAGACTTCCATCTGCTTTACTGCTTCTTTGTGATCGTAAACGAGCAGCGAATTGCAAAAGCAAATTGCCACGATTCGACGAGATTCGATGCGTGCCGAGCAAACGTTGTCTGAGCCATTGTCATTACATTTACCTGCAGTTACATCACTGTGCTAAATAAAACGTAATAATGAGTAGGGGCATGAGGGACTGTGGCGAACCAGAGATAATTTAATCCCAGGTGCAGATTTCCCTGTGAGGCTTTACAGGAAAATTCAGTGTTCTGCATAAAAAAAGATGTGTACTCAAGTGACACACTCTAACACACCCAAACCTGCTCACACCTTGCAAAGCACTCTGGAATCGAGAGATACATGTATACTATATTATTAATATTTATTTTTCTAACCGCAGTGAGAAATCTTGAATCGTTAACAACAGCAGCGGCTGTCGATGACCTGCAGGGGGCGCAGTCTGCCTTCCTAAAAGCATGAGGGCCTCTGGGCCAGTGTTTCACAGCCACGGATGCCTCATGACAGCGACAGGCCTCGAGTTGTACTCTGCAAAAGGTCACCACACAGCCCGCTCACGCTTTGTTTATTATGGTCCTCAGCGATGATGTAAACGACCAAACATTCCACGAGTTCCTCCACGGCAACGCGCACCGTCCACGACGGCAATGTTTGTCGTCACCAAAAGACACAAACACAACGGTCACGTTCACTGGCTCTCCGGGACTGCGACGCCAAAGACGGAGTTCCGATTTTGACAGTTTTCCTCTGTCCGTGCGCTGGGGGCGTTCTTGACTGAGAACACGGTGAAGGGAAAGCATCTAAATAAAGCTCAACATATAAAAGATTCAACACTTAAGGAGAATGTCTGAATGGAAGAGCAGGATAGCGAGTGGGTTGGGGGAGGGTGGTGGTGGTGGTGGGGGGGGGGGGTACCTGGGAGCTGATGACAGGTGGGGAGAGATGTAGATTGGGGGGGGGGGGGGGGGGGGGGGGGGTACCTGGGAGCTGATGACAGGTGGGGAGAGATGTAGATTTAGAGGAGGATCATTAGGCCCATGCGGCAACAGATGATTCACTCGGAGACGTTCGTCCTCTGCATACAAATACCTCCGGCGGTGTAAATATGGTCTCCGGAATGAATGGATAACATTTCAACAGCGAAGCAGAGAGGAGCGAGCGCCGCTCCGACTACACCAGCGTCTGTTGGCGTGTTTGGCGAGAGCCGGTGATAGACGTTTCAAGGTCGCAGGCTCCAGCAGAAAGGCAGCAGGGAACGGCGAGGGAAGAAGCAGGAGAGGACATACCGGCACACACGCCGGAGACGTTGCCAAAGGCCGAGGTGTGATTTGATGTACGCTCCCCCTGCGTCTGTGTCATTTCATTCTATGCGTGTATTAGGGTGGTAATTTTTGGAAGTTTTGAAATATCGTGCCCTGACCCTCCCATTCGTGATAAAATTTTGGGAAAAAAATTATAATAATTTGAGGTTGCTAAAAGATCTCGATGATTAGCAGATCGTAGTGTAATCGTATTTATGTGTAATCATGCACATAAGTCAAAGGTCATATTAAGACATGAAATGACTTTTTGCATATAATTTCAGCTGAATGACAGTGAGTATGTCAAGTTTGTAAAATCATTCATCGCCATGTTTCCAGAATACTGGTCCATGTAAAAAAATATACTCCTGCAGAGAACAGATCTCCAGTGCTTTGAGCAACCTTTGAGCAATTTCATGGGGGGGCTGGGTCAGAGTATATAAATATAGATATATAAATAATAATAATAATAAAAAAAGTTGTACTATTAAATAAGGACCACCCTTGTGTGTATACATAGTCACGCAAAAATAAAAAATAAAGGAAAAAAAAATGCATGCAAACTCATACAGGAGGAGGCAGATGTACCGCAGAGGATTACGTTAATACAGTACAACTTCCTGCGTTTCTTCAGAGGGCAGAAAAGGCAATCCAAAATAATACCGTCAATCTGCTCCGTGTGAGTTTGCAAAGCTCGTAAAAGGCTGAAAACACGAAGGACTATTTTAGGGAAATGCCATTTAAAATCAGTCCCTTTTCCTTTATGCATGCATCTCCCAACCTTTTCCAAACACACGTTAAACTCCTCGCAGAGGATGGTTCTGGGAAAAAAAAAAAAAAAAAATTGCAGAAACCAGGTGTTTCTAAAAAGCAAGTTGTAAACCTTTTGTGAACTGTATATATTCGATGGATGAAGTTAAAAGAAATTGTAAAAATTCATTGACATTACTGTCAAAAAAAAACCCAAAAACCCCAAACATACAGTAAGAGTAAAAAACCGACCTGGTGATGTAGGCCTCAGAGATCCGGATGTCAGTGGGTGAGCTGATGTCTTTTCCAGAGCATTTATCCTCCGCAGC
This sequence comes from Colistium nudipinnis, assembly GCA_016785305.1. NCBI lineage: Eukaryota > Metazoa > Chordata > Actinopteri > Pleuronectiformes > Rhombosoleidae > Colistium > Colistium nudipinnis. Next base: position 246,485 of record JAFBJU010000847.1, read on the forward strand.
GTGGCCGCTGCTGGCCTCGCTGTCAGCCTTCTGACTCAGAGTGTCGGAGAAGTTGTCATCTCTGCGAAATAGGAACAGGGTGACATTGAGACATTATAAAGAGCAAAGAGTCATTTTAGATAAATCAACCACAAAAACAGGAAGAAAAGGAAGTAGAGAGAGAGAGAGAGAGAAAAAAAAGGCAAATGGTCGATTTGCCTTTTCTTTTTCTTTCGTATTGGCGCTGTTCTTTGATGACAGGATTCCATATCAGTTTCCTGTGAGTCAGCCCCTCCAAGGTCCAGAGTGTCAGATGACTCATGTTCCCAGGCCTATCAAAATTCTTGTGGTGTACTGTGGTCGTGACACTAGCGCTTGCGCGCGCACACACACACACACGCGTCAGCTGTATGGGTTTCAGTGACGCGTGTGTGACTGGATACTGAAAAGATGAAGCGACGATAAACAAAATGCACAGGACCCCAACCTGGTCTTTGCGTCTTTTATTCTGGGCTTTTTCTGAAGCGGGAGCGGCGAAGAGCGCGACCCCGCGCACTCGTTCGCCCCTCGGCCCGTTTGCTTAGGTAGAGAGCAGGATGTTACTGCACTCAGAGACAACCCGTACAGCTGTAAATTCCGCTGCTCTTTCATTAACTAAGAAGACCTTCCCATCAGCTGTGGCCCTTCTGGTGAATTATTGATAGGGGCACAGTGCCGGGACAGCAGCAGGATGAGAAGGAGAAGCGGAAATAGGGGAAGGCATTCTGAATGGCCATTTGTCGGCCAGATACTAAGTGATTGGGGTGGATTTTGCTCCGGTCCCATCGAGACAGTGAGTGCGGTTCGTTAGGCACCGCCAGTCGTCGAGGCAGCGTGTGCTCGTTACTCATGAGAGTCAGAGACAGTGGCTGGAGGGTCGTTTGAGGACCCTCGAGGAGGGGAACATGCCGGAGCTGAGCGGGGACAGCAGGGGGGCGGGGGCAAACAAAGGCTGAAGGTCCTCTGTGCGAGGCCTCCTACACGGCAAAGTCAACGAAGACAAGTGGGATATTTAGGGATTAGTCTTTAAACCAAATCTCAAATGTTCCGGGTGGGGGTCTACTGACACTACTGTAGTTGAGGATAAATAATCGAGGGAATAGAATGTGAGATTTCCACAATTCACCACGTGTATATACAGTATATATGTATATATTTCTTTGCTTTAGCACTACAACATTCTTGCCAAAATATATGCAGAAATGCGTGCATATGCACGACATCATTTTTCTTTATAAATTTCTCCTTCGCAACGTTTTCACCAGACCTCAAAGGCACAGCTCAACCATTTGGAAAATATGCAGCGACGCCGTGTTGCTTGCCCAGCAACTGCTCCCTGCCAATAAACAGCCCGGCGCATCACTTGCAGCAAAACAAGTGATTTGTCGCTTCTACGTGCATTTGTCCCCAGGTGTCCCAATAGACAGGCGGCTACGGTGAGGGGGCTCTCACGAACGCGGATGCAGATGACATTACTTCCGCATTGTTTCAGAGGGGCCAGTTTGTCAGAACTTGGACAGTAGCGAGCAAGCAATGCAATGCATTTTTTTTTTTCATACAAGGTATAGTAGTAAAAACTCATGTCCTGCCGTTTTGGAGCAGCGCCCCGCTTTGCCAATGTCACACCTGATGGTGCTTCAGCACAGTCTGTCCGTATTGGAACACTCACATGTCCTGCACCACGATATACTGATGTGGCACCAGGCCATCGATGCCGTTGTGCCGTCCCTCCCACCAGTCTTCAGAGGCCCGCTGATAAAGGAGCAGGGAGGCTCCCTTCTTGAAGGACAACTCGCGGGACGAGCGCCCAGCGTAGTCGAACTTGGCGATGGCTTCAATGGGCTCGCCCTCTGCAAGCGGAGAGAGAGGATTAGACGGGTCCTGAAAGACAGGCCTCAAGCGGAGGTGGCAATTATTATACGTTTTAATCATAAATACAAGAGGTTCAAAATCTTCGTTTCAATACAAACTAGACAATACAACATACACTCAAAGGGTTTGGAACGGGCGAGGTGCAGGCGTGTTTACACACGTGGACGCACACTCGGCTGCACGCGGAGTTCAAAGTGTGCCGATCCAGTTGTTTATTCCAGTTGTGGTCGATACTCACCCAGCTCTAAAACACCAGGCCAGGGATACAACACGCCCAGAGGAGCTTTGGCAGGGTATTTATAGAAGGTGGTTAGAGGAGATCTATATGACTCAGAGGCATGTCACTCACTCTATGGCTCATTCGATTGGGTTGATAACTACTCCATAACTGTGCAACCTGAGCCCAGGATCAGTGACATGGGGGAAATAAATGTCGTAAAAGGGGAAAAAGAGGTTGTTAGAGACAACGCTACTTAATTGTCGCCCGAGTAGTCAATAATACAGCCTAATGGCCCTGATCCAAGTCCACTGCTTTTTCTAAATCACAGAAAATCTATTTGCTGTTGATGTTGCTGTCATAAAGGATACATCTGCTGTTCCAACAACGGCTCCAGCCGACTCTCTGAGCCGGCGTGCGTGCACTACAGCAACCCGAGTCTAAAAATAGCTTCTTTATCCCTCCCTCACTCCTGCCCCTGCCCTCCTCCGATCTCACTTCACGTCAGACAGGAGGTCCCTGGACAGACATAGCCTCGCCCGAACGCAGCCTATCTAAATATATAAACAGATAGGTAAGGGAACAGAGTGAATGCCCGAAGCTCACGTTGGCCACGAAAAGCCGGAGAGATTCATCTTTTACAGGAGCCCAAGAAATAATAAAAAAATGTATTCCCAAAGGAACAGAGAGGCCACGTGAGAGAGGAAATACAGGATCGTGACTCTGGGCGTTCTTTTTTTTCTTCGTGCTCAAGTGTTTTTTCCATCCGCTGCTCCATTTCCTTTTTTTGTCCGACTTTCAACTCGCCGCCTTCCTTGCATCGCTGGCGTGTCAGAATCGACGGGGTCGATGCAACATTGCTCCAATGAAATGTGACAAGTGGGGATTTACGGTCCAGATTAATTGGGCCGCATTGCTGGGGACAGGGCCGTTAATAAACCTGACAGTCCCCTAACCAGTCTTGAGGATTTCTATTTCCCCCTTTATTCTCTCCATCTCTCCGTCTTCTTCTTCAACCTGTCTCTCCTCCTTTGAGTCTGTAAATGTCTGTATGGCATCACTGCAGTGAGATGGCTGCGGCTGGAAGCAGCACGCTAAAAACTCTCACCCCGCTGCAGTAAAGGAACCCCTTGGTAATGCTTTGCAATCACAACTGAGTATTAGTTCAGACTCAACCACCCAAGGTTACGCACACTCGCACGCACGCACGCACGCACTCACTCACTCACAACGCAAGTGGAGTAGAAGAAGTTGAAGAAACGTTGAACCCCCAGAGCCGGGGCCCTGTGGCGTATGAGACTCAAACTGTCAGACGTCTTACACAAGCCAACGGAGCGAAGTTGGTGTGGATGTTGTTCTACATCCATGCACACACGCGGAAATAAGGGCAAATAAGCCTGGTGTGAGATGTGGTTATTATTTCTTGCTCTCTTTCCCCCCTCTCTTCTTTCCACATTGTTTCCCCTCGCAGACAAATATTAATCTGGTGCAAGCTGCAACTGATCGAGCAGGAGAGCCCAAGGTGAACGCGAAAAAGGTGAAAGCGGTTCAGACCGGATGCTTTATGATGAGAAAGGTCAACCCCTCCATGTACGGCAAAATGGACTGCCCCTTAACATGAGCAATCCAATATGTACGACGGGCCTGCTGGGGCACTTGACAACAAGGACATCCTGCTGTACTCCTGCACATAATCAATGTGCCAGTTAGTTCACCTCTGACCTGGTTGGGAATTTACCAGCGCATAGGAAATCAATGTATTGATGGTGAGGGAGAGGGCTCGGCTCAAAAATAGACTAAATCAATCAAAACTAAATGAAAAAAAAAAAAAATATGTATATACATATATCTTAAAAGGTATGAAAGCGAACTCTGTGACGTAAATACATTGTAATACGTAGCCACAAATAGAGAATGGGGTTTATAAAAGATTTAAACTCATGCTTCTTGTATGTTGATCAGGCATCAACACACATGACCCCCTTTTAATGTCTTCCTCTTCCACTTGACTAAAGCAACTGCACAGTTGTACGTTTTTATGTGAGGTGTCTGTGTAAATCTGGTTCTCTCCAGATCATCTACTTGAGCCAATAGGGTCCAACACTCTCCAGGAGACACCAACACATAGAATGACTGTATCTCCTCTCGCTATCTGGCTCTACGTTTGTCTGTCTGCTGTTTATTTAGTTTGAAGCCAAACAGGCCACATATAATTGAATACTTATAATAATAGAATAAAAACACATGCTTCATTTTCAAGAAAATGACTCCAGAGGGAGGGAGTCTGTCCCATTCCACTAAGGGGAAAAACGTTTGTATAAAAACCATGGTAGCAAGGGAATTCTATTAATTTCTATTAAATTGATGGCTCCCATCTGTGTTTCACAGCGGGAATGAACGCACACAGAAGTTTCCCCGTCTATCCAGCTGTCCTCTGTTGTGAGAGAGGACCTACTGGACATGATTTCTAAGTTGGAGGCAAAAAGTCGACCAGCTGATGAAATGAGAATATGTCAACCATACTCCCAAAGTCTGTCTGTGGAAACAAATGATGGATGATGACAAGGAGCCCCCGAAAAGTCTTCTCTGGGCGTGAAACAGGAGACAGGATGGGGGCGGCTCTTGTCACCATGGAAACAGGTTTAGGGGAAGTCTGTTACTAAGGAAAGACCCGAACACTTGGCTCGACCACAGGTTGATTCCTTTCTGCTCACGTTGTGCACATCTGGTGGACTCTATTGTCACAGATATTTATGACTTTTTAATGCGCTGACCTCACATTGTCTTTGTGCTAGAAAGGCAAGGCCTGCTCCTGTCTGGTTTCAACAAACCTATTTGATTTGGACCTGATCAACTGCTATCCATTTCACCCAAAATAAAGACCACATTTAGGATCACACAACTTTAAGGTATCCCACCCAGGACTGAAAGAAAGTCCACCATCTCCTCCGGTGGCTACACGAGCCTGGTGTTTATTTAATTTTTTTTCTCCCCAATTCAGATTTCTTTTGGACAGATGGAAAGGTCATTAAAACATAAGAGAAAACCCAGGCCGTGTAATTCCTGAAAAGCTATTAAAACGCGACACTCTCCATACACTCCATACACTTTTCTACCACTGATGAATAAAACAGACTTGAACCCCAAGGCTGTACACGTCGGAGCGAGATCTCATTTCCAAGGGGTCGACCGTGGAGATGTGCAAATGGGGGACGGGGAGATGTCCCACGGTCTCAGTGCAAGAGCATTAGAATATGAATGGCTATCTGCCACTGAACGGCCAGCTCCTCAGCCTTTCAAGGTTACTGCATATAACAGGCTGAAAGGCAGGAAGCCGAGTTGAACCCTCGCCCCACGGAAGGACATGGGGGAACTTTGAATTTGGACAATGTGTATCGACGACGGCGTCACATACGCCACAGGTGTTACGCAATGATGCACACGCGCGCACAGGAACTCACCGTCCTCGCTGGTGTGCGTCTCCGTCCCTCCCTCGTTCTCCACTTCCTCCAAGGCGCCGTGCTCACTGTAGGGGCTCTCACTGTGGAGACACCACGCAGATAATCTCTTATACAATTATTTGTTTTAATTGTGGTGCAGTTTGATCACTATGTTTCTCTGATGCCCTCATCAAATCTCAACAATCGACTCTCATTTCAGGGAAAATGAAAAAGAGGAAGGCAGGTCTCCACAGGTAACGTGGTCTACTTCAAAGAGTAGTCATTATCACTATGCTGTGAGAGGCTCGAATCTTCTGTCTTTGTGCTCAGAGAGTTGGCAGAAATGCAAACACGTCACTATCCGCCTCCTCTTCCGCAGCCAGAACAACAAACCTCCCCTGAGCTTCGTGAGCCTCCCGGGGGGGGGGGGGGCGCACGCCGGGGGAGGGGGGTCACGCCGAGACAGGTGATTAGCTCCATCCCTGTCAGTCTGGGATGATGCCAGAGTAAAGAAAATGAGAAACAGGGGCAGATAGGGGGGAAGAAGAAAGGAATAACAAGAGGAGGTGCGGCGTTGCGGAGGTTTGATCCGATTAGCCTCAGTACTCATCAAATGTATTGTTTCAGCAGGAGTTTGGCCCAGAAACACGCTCCGCCGTGTCATGTTCCTGAATAACAGGCGTCTAACTAGCGCGTGTAATTACTCATATTGACTCCGCAGAAGTTCTACTGACACAGCTGCTGCGGCGAGAGCGCATGCATACCTGCACGCTGAGTGAATCCCTAATGAAGCAGGGTTGGCTGCATGCCTTTGTTCCATTCATTCACGGTAAAAAAAAAAAAATTAAAAAAGGCAGGAATGAGAAAACCCCTGTTGCCTGTCCAACTATACATCTCATTGAGGAAAACTGCGCAGCTGCGTGAAGTGGCCACTTTAGAATGTGTTTTTTGACCCTCAGACACCGGTGACACAGCAGCCGCGCTTATTGCGAGTTGCATATTTTTCTCATTGCTCACCAATAATCTCCTCCGGCCATGCACTTCTCATAAATGGGCCCATCCAGCTCTTTGGCATCAGGGAAGATGGTCTCGTTGTGGACGATGATGGTCTTGACGATCTCGTTGACGTGGGCCTGGCAGGAGACCTGGTCCAGGGTGTCCGGCGTGGGCATGAGGGTGGGGCCAAAGCATATGGCCAGGTTGTACGGGTCCATCATGTTCTCGTCGCTGTACTGGGACAAACTGAGAGAGGGGGAGAGGCCAGGCAGGGAGGAAAAAGGAGGCTTTAAACGCGAGAACGAGAGCAGTGTTTCGGATGAAAACACAGCGGACAGAGGTGGACGTTCATGATTTAAGGCCTCGCGAAACAGAATGAAGGGTGGATTTACTGCTCAGTTCCCATCAACTTACTGGTTGAGGAAGGCGAAAAGGTAGCGCATGACGATGAGGACCGATCTGGGAATGGTGAGGAGAATCTTACGGATGTACAGGGCTCTCTCGTACAGGTTTTCTATTCCTACGGCAGCAAAAAAAATAAATAAAATCAAGACCAAATATGTTCGACACTCGCATTTTTGACAAATGAATTACGCCTGCTTACAGAGACGGGAATATTACCCACAGTCCATTCTTGTGCATCCCCCCTCTCAGATCAAATACACAACCATTAACTGCTGTATAGTGTCTCTGATATATGGGTAATGCACTTATCTGATGGTGTCCACCATATTGATCCTCAGCACACCACGTTTCCGAATATAAATACAGGGGCGCACTGAAACGCAGCCAATCACTTATTGGAACAGTTATGTCTCCCTGGGGAACCGGCAAAGAGCAGCGATATGTAAATTGTGTGTGTATGTGTGTATTTGTGTCGAGGCCAGTGGAAATGCGTTCACTCTGTGGTATTGACCTTCAGCTCCTTTACTGACACCGCGGAGAAGGCGAAGGACGTTCGCATTCTTCATTTAGCCACTACGCAGACAACAAGTTGTTTTTCCTCCATATATTAAAAATGCAGATTTAGGTAATTTTCTTAATCTTTCGCTCCTTTTTCCTGCTCTGCACGACCGAGGCTATCACTGATGACAGGGGCTCCTTAGCAGCAAACCTTCACCCTGCAACTTCACACGGAGGCAAAGCATTTTAAATCAGTCTAATGATGTGTTTTATCATCACGTTGGAGGATGCTAACCTTATTGTCTTTTATTACTATCACATGTGTTCCACCGTGGCACTCGAGGCAGCCTATTTTATTTGGCTGAGCTGGGGCTGTGCACGCTGCTAAAAATAGCCATGTCACCCTCCAGCCTCTCTGTGCCATCTGGGATTTGGGCTTCTGGGATACGTGCGATGCATTTCACTTTTCATGAATACCTAAGTCGGGAGTACTTCACAGGCTAATATTTTTAGAGATTTACTCCGTCGCACAGCCGCGCGCCGTCCCACAAACACCTGTGCCAAATGTCCAGGTTGCAAATCCCGAAATTAAAGGTATCGGGGGTCATAGCGAGCCACTGTTGATGAAAAAGCACGCAGTCAACTGAGAGGGGTTAAAGGGACAAGTGAGGGTGTAGCTGGTCCGAGCTGCTCCATGCGGAATGAGCAGAGGGCCTGCTGGGCGTTCAGCCCACACTGCAATCACTGGCATGTTGAGCTGGGGAATGTAAACAGGGAATCCCCATCACTCATCCTGCACAAATGGGTAAAAGTACACCCGGGAAAGTACACTCAGAACCGCTTCACACACTCGCAAGCACACACAAGCCTGCAGGAACATAAGACGCACAAGTAATTATGGCGGACACATACACAATCACATACTGCGTACACGGGACTGTGCATGCCGAATTTTTAGAGCTCACATCTATTCTTCTGAGGACTTGGGTGCAGAGACATTTCTGTGGACATTTAACATTCCACCACCAAGCCTGGCCAGCTTTGGGCAACTCATGACAGGTAGTATTCCTCTCAGGACACAGTATGATCACAATTAGCCATCATTTTGATGGATGACAAAAAATGTAAGCAGTTCTTACTGATGCAAGAGAGCAGATCGTTGAACCTCTCTTTGGGGAATAGAGGATTCTCCAGACCCCGGAAGTAAAGTTTGAGAACTCCAGCCACCGAGTTGATGTCATGATTGTCCTCATCATCTGTCAGAGGGTCGTTCCCTAAAACACGGAAAAAGTCAAAGTGTGTCATGTGGACACCCTTTAAAACACACACACACGCACACAACTAACTGTAAAATGGATCTAATATAACGCCAACTCAAAAATTCAATTGAAATATTTATCCGAATCGTTTAGCTATAAATAGCTTTATAGAAAATCTCGTACCTCTCTCAAATGAGTTTTTGATGTCATTGACTTCCAGGTGGGATCCGGATACTCGGAATATTCCTTGGTGTTGGAGGCCTGCGCACAAAGAAAGAGTGTGGATAAAGAGGTTGGAGGAAAAGGAGAAGAAAGACTTCTTTGGCTGGACTAAAAGGCACATCGTGTTCTTTAAGCCCCTTCACTTTTCAAATTAAGGATAATTAATGAGTGAGGGAGGCCTCCATCGTGCTTTGCTTAAATGTCCTCCAGCTAGGATTAGAGTGTACTTAGGGGAGAGGTCAAGGGTCAGGAACGACATTATTAGTCTGCCGTTTGCCTCCTTATAGATTTCAGCTGCTCACTGCGCGACAAGATGCACCGGACAACCCAACATACTGAGAGCTCGCTGCAGTCATATTTTAAATGCTTTGTAATGACATTTGAAGTCGTTACTTTGGCCGGGCTAAGTCGCATGTCCATCGGAGCCATTTGGAAAATACCACTGTTATTCGGATTAAATGGACACTTTCCCGCGAGCGGGACTGAGTTGGAACAAGCAACATTATGCAAACCCCCAAAATATAGCAGGTGGAGAGGAAACATTTAAACAAACATCAAGCATAAATCAATAACTTAGTTGCATACTGTACAATAACCAACTCACCATACAAATTGATGTATCGAATACAGCTTTCGACTATTCGTGGAATAGCTTGTCCAGAGTCCTTTGAAAGCAAAAAACATCCAATGTCAGACAACAAGTAATGTCGTTTTTTTTTTTATGCAAAGGAGCTAGAGCCCGACCAGTTTTGCATTTCTGTAAGTGATAGTAGAAACAAGGAACAATCTGTTGCTCAAACTTTATCAAGTATAAAAACTGAATATTTTTAATTTGTAATTTGAAGAAATAAATATAATAAACTAAATATACTAGAATGTGGATAAAGGCAAATATACATACGAAATGTGTCTGCAGTTAATGTTTTGCGTATCTGCAGACATACACACCAGCCCATGGTTGGTGTGCATGGTAAGCAAATTACATAAGCAGAAAAAGATCTCGGTCGGGCTCTAGTTTAAACTGATCAATGCAAAGGTGAAGTAGGAGCATGCACACACACAGTGAAAGGGGAAGCTTGTAGGATAAGATACAAGGCTGAGCTCATATTCTTGAGATCTGACTAAGACAGGCTGAGTTGACTTCAGTGGCTTTTTCTTTTTTTTTTTGCATCAATGTGCAATTGCGTGCGATTATTATTGTATACTTTTTTTTTTTTACGATAATCTTGGGTGAGATTAAACGCCCTGTTGTGCTGCCAATTGAGTGGGACAGTTTGAATTAGAACAAATATAATCTAAACAACTACCTACAGGTGTCAAAATGGATTATCACAGAAGAGGAGCTGTGGGGCTGACGGGCCTCGCCAGATTCTCTTCAATTCAGTCTGTCTATTCACATAGTTTAGTGGATGAACACACAAACACAAAATAGGAAGTGGGACGAGGTGTTAAGGCGGGACAGACGAAGGAATCGAATGCAGGCAAGCAGTATGGGATGGGCACCCCCAAGATGCTTCAAGGAGTCTACCTGATGTCGAGCGTGCGAGTTCCTTCGTCCACGGCTACAGAATTAGAGCAAGAGCCGGTGATGAGAAGAGAAGGAGAAAAAAAACCGAGGGAGAGAAAAAGCGAGACCCTGATTAGGACCACGGCAGCTGCCCACCAAAGCCTTTTACTGAGAGTAAAAAAAAAAAAAAAAAAACCCCAAAAGAAGAACAGTGAGAACTGGACAGGACCAGACAGGATTGGACTGGGCCGCCAGTGATTGACAGGGAAGGGGCAGGACTGCCGTCAATCCTGCCGCCATCCCTGGCTCCTGCTCCGGAAGAGGAGGAGGAAACGATATCTGCCGGAGGAGCTCAGCGATGCCAGGTCAGCAGTGAGTCAGGAGAGCTGACGGAGACGAGCGTTTACGCCATTCCTCCCCTCCCGCAGCCCTCCGACTCCATCAGTGCCACCCTTGCATCTCAGACGCACGCCGCCCAGAGCTCACTGACTCACGAGGAAGGTTTCCAGAAAGCCCGTCTTAGCAGAAAATACGTTGTTGATGTTTGTTGGCAAGGCGAAACGAGAGCTAGGGCGCTTTTTGGGGGGAACCCGCCAAAATGGCCAGAAAGACAGAGCAAGAGAGAAAATAGAGGAGGAGCAGCTATGTCGAGCGGGCAGACTGATAATCAATACCTTGATAAACGACTCCAAATTGCCATTAAATAACCTAACATTAAATACAGAGCGGGGCCTGGCCCGCCGGCTGGCAGTGTGGGTTTTGAGCAGACCATTGGGGTGTCTAGAATACAAACAGTGCATTAGAACAAGCAAACGAGGCAGTTATCCTTTCAGAGTTGTTGTCAGATTATTCTCCAATACCCGCGTCATTCAGAACATTAAACGGACTTATGTTGAAAGGGACTCTGGGGGTTATCGCATTCCTTATAATCACTTCTTTTTCTTTGTCCATTGGATGTCACTAGCCAGCATAATGCTAAGACACCAACCGGGCGCATCCAGCCTCTCTCGGGCTTGTTTGACAGCACACGCGTGTGAGCCTTAATTGAGTTTGTCTCCTCGTGGCCCGTAGGACCGAGATGAAGAGAGAGTCCGGGACACTTCTGCTGCTCAACTATAACGACAAGACAATTAGCTGGAGAGGCCCGAGGATGTTTTGAGTATCGGATCGTGCCAAAACAAAGGACTGCATGTGTGCAGGTGGACTAAAACTGTCACTGTGCATGCCGTCAACAACTGTTGCCGAGACAAAAATCAGACATTCGCTAACTGCTTGCAAAAAAGGCGTCCCCTCGTTTGATTAAAGATGAAGTGTTTGGTTATTTCTGATTACCCCAGTAGTCGTTCACCAACAATCACTAAACCCTAACCTAAATAATTTTGATTGGAACTGAAACTGAAAATGTCAGATTCATTATTTAACTCAGGGTACAGTATACAAGTAGACAGCATCAATCGTCGATTCCAGTAAATGCATTTTACTTTGCTGACTGAACATTCATGGCATTTAAATATATGAGGCACAGGCTACCTAATTATATAAATAAATATAATAAATAAACTTAAATGAATTTCACACTTGAACAATGACCCATTTGTTACTGTTGACTTATGCTATATTTAATCGCGACCAACCTGTTTCTTAATTAAAAAAATTCGCAACTTTATAGACTCCGACTATCGCTGATTAAGCCCAGACTAACAGCAACGTCGGAACTGTGAATTAAACAAGCGGCGCCACATGACACCAAATTGGGCGTAAAAACATGGCGGCCAGCACATCTGCTCCGTGTTTTAAAGGCGCCTTTGTTTCCCCGAGTCTAACTACGGGCTTTCGTGGTCACAGAGGACTCGTGAACTCCCCTGGCATAGTGTCTTCACCTCGATGAGCTGCAACACGTTAAGCTCCTGTGGCTGATGAAACAAGAGTGGAGTGGAAGTGTATCTGAAATATGCACAGGTCCTTAAGTTTGTGCGAGTGCGAGTGCGTGTGTGTCTGTGCGTGAGTGTGCACTTTACCTTGTGGTCATGTAGTCAGCTCTGTGGCCTGCGGGTGAAGAGAGAGAAGACAAGAGACGTGAGGGGAAGGCAAATTCGCGGACATGCCAGAACCTGTCTCTGAGGTCCCTGCGGTGCATTGTGCACACGCCTAGTAGAGCTTTCGAAGCTTGCCATCTGTCCGCAACCGCGGGCCTCTTGAGCGGCACAAACAAAACCCACACACACACCTATGTCCAACACCCACACACAAACACACGCAGGCAGGCAACACTTCAGCTCCATCCCGATTACAGTGCAAACAAACATCTACCGGACACATAGTTGTAGAGTTGGTAACTGACGCAGGCAAGCAGGCGCACTAATGATTATACTAATACACAGAGCCTCGAGTTTGGACAGGCAGAGCACAAAATAGCAGTATTTTGCTTTGTGTGACTATGTGCACAATCCGACCTGCGTGTGACGGACACACTGTACTCGAGCTCACTGACAACGTGATGAAGAAGCGCGTGGGGGGGAAAAAAGAGGGATTTTTTTGTTCCTCTTCCAAAGAACAGAAGAGACCACAGGGACTGCTGGTTGACACAGTGACTGACGGACTGTGTGGATGGTAGATCAGTCAAGGCCTCAAGGAGATCCCGCCAGTGCAGAACAAGGAGAGACCGCCACAATGACCACCACCCTTTTAATTCAGGGCAGTCCGTGATGTTGGTGGTAAATCAGTCACTAAAACAGATAACACCGATGCACAATCCCTCTCACCTCTGGCGTCCCTGGGTAAAACCCAGATTACCATCTAGGATCTTGCACTAGTAAAAGAAGTAGGCAAACAAAGGAGGACTTTGCCACAGAAATAGGCTGAATTGCCCCCGGGGGAAATAAAAATAACTAATTTGGCTGTTTAGACTGTGGGTGTGTGTTTTTTTTTTTTTTTTTTTATCAGACTGAGTGCGGAACCAAATGGATTCTTAAATGCAAGAAACTCAACGTGGCGAGAACAGTGGGAGCTGTGAGAGTTGGTTCGGAAAAAAGGGGCTGTCACTGTACCTTCACCAAGTGTCCTCTTCAGCAAGTCGTGTTTGGCCTGCAGCTTGGAGATGAGATTACTGCCCTCCAGAAACTCCCGGAATTTCTACGGGAGAATTAAGAGTAATTACACAGCTGCCCCGAGTGCCGGCCAGAGTGCCCGCACTCAAGACGGCAATCTACGATAAGGCAGCCACGGGCAGAGGACACTCTTAAAAGGCTTTATCAGAGCATGTCCATCTTCCGACTGGAACAGGAAAGTAGATACAGTTGTAAAATGGAAACATTCCAGGACAGCCAACCATCTAACAGCTGATCAAAGAGTGCTTGGTGCGAGAGATGCTGAGCTTTAGACCGAAATAATTTATGTGCACAGATTAAGCGCATTGAAGACAGGGGGGTGGGGGGGGCGGGAAGTTTCATATTCCCAGATTAATTTTAAGAGATTTTCTTTTCAGCCGCTATTAAATATGAAAACTGGCAGTTTGGCACCATCGAAAATATGCAATGCAAACTGGGGCATTACGTCTACAGGAAAGAAATATTTCTATTTTGAACACAGAAACCAGATTTGCTCAGAGTGACCACTCACCATGAAGTAGAACTGCTCCGTCTCCTGCTGGTTGGCCCTCCTCTTGGCAATGCTGGGTTTGCTGAGGTACGTCTCGGACACAGCGGACTTGACGGACTCGGTGGATCGGCTGTGGTGGAAACACTCCGACACGTCGTAGTCCTCGATGGTCACCATGTCCTGGATAGTGGTCAGCGTGGCCTCCGACGTCTTTTTGATCTGGGGGCACAGGGAAAGGGTGAAGGTGGGGAAGACTTTGTCAGTATGTTCGCCCATGCATATAGTATATGACGACATCAGATGACACATGGTGTGAACAATGAAGTTATAGAACAGATATTATTATTATAAATAAAGATCTGCAGTTGATAGTGGTGACGGTAGATTGTAGAGAAAAACTCTAAAACTGCCCAGTTCACTAAAATAATATTAATAAACTGACTCCTAGGGACTCCAATTGATACATCGACTAAAGGATGTTTGCACCATGAAACAGATTTAACAATATTATAAAGGAGTCAATCAGACAAGGATGAAGAGTTAAATGACAAGCATGAGCATGAATCACTGATGTGAAAACTTTGTAGGGGGGGGGGGGAAAGGCCCCAGCTGAAAAACTAAAAATGCCTCTATGGAAAGATCCAGCAAAAAGCGAGAGAATGGTGTGAGAGAAAAAAGCAGTTCCAGTGTGTTAAGCTTTAAAAAGGTGGGGGAGCCCACAGGTCAATGAGACCCAGCTGGGATTCCTCCGAATTATTCTTCATGGTCAGGAGGTATTGACCCCGCTCCCCAGTTATGAAGTGAGTCTGACCTCAGTGCTTATGAAAGAAAAAGGCAAATCCCTGACGTGATCCTTATAAACAGCGAGACAACGGTGGACCATATTCTGCTTGTTTAAGCTGCGTGACCTGGGGAAAGAACAAACCTCAGCTCAAAAGCAAGGTGGACTCTGTTTGCATGCGACGTTGTGATCGATTACATAGCTGACATGTGGATATAGTTACAGTGCCATCCATCCCATACAGTAGAAACACATGGTAGGTTTCAACGTGGCTAATAATAGTGTCGAAAACTAAATGGAAGGATTACGCTATGATTAAACTTCACAGACATATTATCATGTCCTGTGACAACAGTGATGGATTGTCAATTCAAATGGATTTTAAATATTAATTCAATTCAATTAAATAATATTAATTCAATGTCTCCTTTTGTTTTCCACGTTTGCATTATGCACCTAATCACCCAAGCAGATCCGTTGTATGGGAAAACCTACTTGACAATAAACCCGTTAGGGATTCTGATTTCTGCCATTTTAACCAGAGCCTAGATATCTCTAGTAAGTTCTTTAAAACAAGTAACTTAGTGAGATACCCGTATCCCAGGTGGCCCCTGCGGAGGCATGAGGCCCAGCTGTCATCATGGAGACAGGAGCTGTGCATGCGAGAGAATCGCTCCCTGCGAAAAAGCTGTCGAGCCCATTCATTATTCAGCGGGCGAACAGTTACCGGCGCACGCGGCAGGACTCGATGACAACGGGGCTGTTAGGGGGACTTTGTGGACATGCCCATTAGTCACCGCAGCCGGACAACAAACCTGGAGAAAGTCCCCGGGATCAAGTTAGGCTTGTTTGTTTTTAATAAACAACCACGATCCAGGTATTTTTCCGATAGACCAGTGTTGACCCGAGGGGCTCAGTCGGCGATCGAAATACAAAATAATTCCACTCGTCTCGACTCTCGGTGTTATCAGCAGGGCAACATCATCCGGTTATCTCCACATCCATCCTCCAAACTGCTGTCAATAGCTTTCCAAAAAAAGACTCTGTAGTCAGTGTGTAATCTGCTGAGCATTCAGCACACACACACACACACACACACACACACACACACACACACACACACACAAGCAAACAGAGACACACACACAGACACACAGGCTTTGATGTTCCGCCCTGAAATGTATCTGAGGGAAAACAAACAGTCCCTGCGCAGACGATGGTATTAGCGTTCCTGAGTTTGGTGAACAACCGGTACTTGTGCTTGCTCTTCTGACGAGACAACGAGAGACAGCGGGAGGGAGAAAAATCATTGCGTGTGAGCACCGGTTCAGACGGAGGCAAATGAGATTTAAATGTTCTCATCATTAAATCGGGGGGGGAACAATGCCCTCAGAGCTTTTTTTTTTTCGTGTGAGCACCGGTTCAGACGGAGGCAAATGAGATTTAAATGTTCTCATCATTAAATCGGGGGGGGAACAATGCCCTCAGAGCTTTTTTTTTTTATAAAAAAAGAATTATAGTCATTTCTGCTTCAGAGGTAAGCTCCAACAAAACTGTTACGAGTCTCCGGGCCCACGTCACAACCCACGCACCACCGTCCCAGTGTCAATTATTCAGCAATGCTTTCTTTCTGTGTTTCAGGAAGTCAACCTGGTTTGGGGGAACCAGCTGCGCTTCTATTAAGCACGGCCCCGCAGCTCTTCCTGGCCGAATAAAGACGCACTCTCTCTCTCTCTCTCTCTCTCTCCGCTGTACATTTGACAGCCGCGCTTGTGGGTCTTGCTTTGAGAGTTTGTTTTTCGAGGATGTATCTGGCACGCTGTTCCCAGGAAGGGAAGGCCATCTGGCGCTCCCAACACAAAGCAGCAATGCCCTCCAATTCTGACCCACCAGGACATCCACTTCAGTGACACAAGGGCTTGTCACCCCGCGCACGCACCACGCACGCACGCATGCAAACACATAACTGGTCTGCATAAACTCACTGCTCGTATAATGATTAGAATGGACGCAAATATTTATTCTTTAAGATGTCTATAAAATGTAAAAAAATAATAATAACATAACTGCCTGTCACCATCATTTCACTCAGTGCATTTCTTGCCTTTGCCTTTAAAAAAAAGGAGGGGGGCTGCTTAAGGATTGTGCAGACACATAAGAATAAAAACAGCCCGAGATGCATCTCCGATGTCATAAACAAAGCAGCACAGGGCAGGTTTGTGCAAATAAACGCGAGAGAGTGAATTCTACCATTGGGAGCGAAAATGGAATGGCTTCACAGAGATGGTTCGATGGCTACCTGCGGGGCATGACAGCGAGTGTGTACGGCGGGTACGCGTGACAAAAACTTAGTTAGAAGTTAACTTTCTTTGGTCGCTTCAATACTCTGCAACTGGGAGAATGTCACAGAACGGAACAGAAAGAGCAGAACAATGCGTCTCCCGCCCTGCTGGCGTGGAACATGACTTAATGCATTAAGCATGCAGTATCTCGAATCTGTTTTTGCATTATTTTTACCTCTTCGTTTTCAATCTTCAGAGTGGCGAGGCGAGACTGCAGCTGCTGGAACCTCAGGATGAGCTCTCCATTCACTGGAGGCTGCACTGAGACATGACACACCTGAGGAATGAAAAGAAAAAAGAAACAGGAAAAAATGACGAGAAACCTGAAACTCGCATTGACAGACGATCACCTAAGGCATCCAAATTCTTCTTCAATTGCAGAGGAAACTACTGATATTTCTGCCAAGTGAATGCAGACGGCCGCACAACAACAACAAAAACAACACAGGCATGATATCACCGTAGATAGTGCCAGCCAAACCGTAAAACACTTGGCGCATGTTGAGCTCGAAGGGGGAGAAGTAACACATTATTTTTTCATTATAATACTCCATAAAAACCCGAACCAGCAGCCCAGATGCAGTAAAAGTTAGACACCACTCACTCCCAGAGTTTTTATGAAACAATACCAATTTCACTTGCATGTCGTTCCCTCTAGCCGTCATGAAACAGGTTAGAAGTAGATCTACATTTTTTTTTTTTATTATTATTATTATAAACTTTAATTTCATCACCGCCACAACTACCATCGCACCAAACTACGCACCTCGTCTCCCATGTGGGGCTGGAACTCAAACTTTGCCGGTGGGCAGAAGGCCGAGGGGTACATCTCCATGAACCTCTGTCGGTCGCTTCGGGGGTCCAGGCTGTCCACAGCATTTTCGATGATGTCGAGACCCTCGTGGCGTGACGTCTCGAGGTTGTATTCGGCGGACAGGTAGGTCCGCAGGGCCCGGTTTAGACTGGCGTGGTAACCCAAGTCACAGCACTGGAGGGGAAAGGATCAACCGAAGACCAAAAAACAGCAAATCAACACACGCGAATTGTTTAAGTCATATTGAATATTGAAAAGTCATCAAACAGTAGAGGACTCGATTTCCGCTCATTGAATAAAGGATCATTTCTTTCAGCCTGACACAAGCAGACTAAAGACCAACTACTAGAAATGCAATTACACCTGTTATTGGCTTGTAAATGGTGAAAAGCTGGCATTTTAAATACGAGAAACTTCCTCAGTAAACAGTCGACTCTGAACCTGCAGTGCTGCCTCTCTGTGTTACACAACCTGGATGTTACATCATGATCTAATGCCGATTTTTAATAACTACAACCTTGGCCAAGGTCTCCCCTGAGAAGAGGCACACCTCCCCAGGCACCCACTTATACAGACAAACACACACACGCACTGTTACACACAGAAACCAAGAGTTGTGTGCCTCGTCATAAAATATTAAAAGTCACCATCACCAATGACCAAATGTGTGTGAGGTTGCACCTGCAGCTCACACAGAGTGCATCCTGCACATGTGCAGACTCACAACCTAGTGGGACGTGAAGGCTTGTGAGCAAAGCGGGGACAGGGCTAATTTCAGCTCCCAGCATACCACTGAATACAGGTCGCATTTCTCTTCTCCCGCAATCCTGTGTGGAATATTAAACTCCAAAAAGGGGGCCACATCGCTGCCTTATCATGTTACCTTAGATATGCCACCGAAAACGGTGCTTTCATTCCGATAACGAAATAACACCAACCCAGGTGAGCCATACTATGATTAACATGATATTAAATCTCTTCCAAAGAGCTGTCGAAAGGTGACGAGCACAAAGAAACATAATATAAGCTACCTTGGTTGGAGAGAGAAAAAAAATTCTAAATCATAAAAGGAGGACTGCAAAGTGGGAGTTCTGCTTGTTTAGCACCATCGTCAGAAAAAATAAAAATAAAATCCCCAAGACTTCTCAGAAGATCACTGGCGGAAGCGTGTGGTTTCATACTTACATCAATCAAGTCCGACAAGTCGTGGATGTAGTATTTGAAAACGGAGGAGTTTGTTGCTTCCAGCGTCAGTAGGTACTCGTTCCGCGCTTTGATCGACTTCAGCTTGTTCTCCGAGTACTTGGCCTGACGCTGATGAGAGAATTAGAGGCAGACAACAACTGAGGCGTGAGGGGAGGAATTGCCTTTTTGACAGGTGGTTGTGCTTTTAGGTTTCTACGGCCACTGCACAACACACAGCTGTTGGTGGGTTAGGGGGAAAAACAACAGCTTAAATACACATATCGAGATGTGAAAGAGATTCTGTTCAAATTGGCAAAATGGGGAACAAAGAAGGAAAATCAATAGCCTTTACTCAAGAAAAAGGCCACTTCAGCTTTGATGCCTCCATGTAAGGCATGTGTCTTAGTTTTACACTTCCTCTCTCCCAGACAACCAGAAGCCTGTTAGTCACCATCAACTGACCAATGGGCCCTGACTCACATGCTCCAAAAATCATGCCGAACCCAACACTTCCTAAATGTGATTCAGGAAGAGTCATGTTTGAAGAAAGCTATTCCTGAAACCGTCCTTTGTCTGAGATTTAATTGAAAACAGGCCTCTACAGAAATCATGCTCATTTGGCTGGGTAAAGCTTACAGTGTTTTTTTTTCCTGGAAGAAGCAAACATGCCACACTGGCTGGTATATAATAACACAGAAATCCAGAAAAAAAAAATTAAATACTCAACAGTGAGAGATGTAACTACTAACTCACGTTAAGTTTAAACTGAAATGGCGCAACATTTCCGAGCGCCTGGCATTCTACCTTTTCTTTCATCTTTTCGATCTTCTTCACAGAGCTGCGCCGCGGGTTCCTATCCTCCATTCGGATGCTGAAGACGGGATCCCCCCTGCCTATCTGCTTCTCCTCTTGCTTCTCAGCCTCCTTCAACTTGCCCTCAGCGCTGATGCTCTCCGAGTGGTACATGTGGTAGGTCTTCATCACCTGAAGAGACACAGAGGGTGGCAATAAGCTGTGAACAAAAATGGTCTTTAAACTATGCAAGTTAACTTACACAACAAATCTTCGAACGGCCTTTTTTTCCCTCCATATTTGGGGAATGTTGATCTGTAGGTCAGTTTCTGTGAGGTCAAAGGTGATAATACTCCCTCTTTATAGTCAAGACTGACCTTTCTTTATTCAACAACTAAAGTGTCCGTTTTTTATGACCCACTCTTTCATCACAAATCAATTCAACTCATCTCCCAGCAGGATGTTAGTCTATTTCCAAGCCACAAACCAAAGACAGATTCTCTCCAGCCTTTTTATTTGAGAGGCTCATACGACCAACACAGCCACAAGTCACTGTAGCCAAATCCATCATGCATTTAATAATAGGAGACTCAGGAAGTAGATCTGTTCGTCCTCTGGTCTTTAAATTAGACAGAGGTTGCCTGCTCCTTTTTAAACCTTGATTGACAAAGCGAATGCATTGAAATAGGCTTAGCAACAAGGGGACAATTCGAAGGCAATTTATTCAAATGGGAAATAGTCATCAATGGACTTGCGGGAATCGAGAGATGAATTATAGAGGACACACTCAATGCATGCGGAGCAGATCTACGTCACTATATTCTGAGCATGCACACTACAATTACATTTACATTATGACATCTATGCAAAGAGAAAAGCTTTTCTACGTGCACGTGTTGATTTCTAAAAGGTGGCGGACCTCCTCACATAGCCTCTCTACAAAGTCAGCGTTATTTTTGGTTGGTTTGAAGGAGTCCAAAGCACGCACGCCCGCCCGCACTAATCTTACCACCAACCCTATTTGGAACTTTGTTTGAGTTCGCAGCAGTAAATAGATATACTCGCACATGGCCACGCAGGCATTAGCAGAACCTCGGGTATTCTGGGAATGCAAACGGGAGAATACTTATTTCAGTCATCATTATCATCAGAAGTGGTTGGAGTGCGAGTGTTACTCATGCATGCTCCCTAGATCCACTAAGTGCTGACTCAATTCTAAAGTAGCAAATAAACCACAACACACAAAAGAATGATTCCGTCAGGGACAGAGTGGGCCGAGAGATTATCAGTCCAGATGCCACTGCAGGTGAAGTGTTGGCAGTGGGAACAATCGAGCCAGCCCTGTGACATGTTATGCAATATTTGCTTTTTTTTTTTTGCATTAAATTGTTAAAGTAACTAGTGTGTGAAATCTATAGTCAAACTTTTCTAAACATAGATTTGGTGTTGTATAAATCTATGTAAGCTTTCAGTCGTGGCAGTTGGCTAAATATTCTGTATTGAGAGTCGGAGCTTAAAATACATACAGCGCCCAGGGGAAGGAAGCAGTACAGTATACCAGCGGTTTAACCTGGACTAATTCGGCTCCGGTAAATTACAACCACACAACCTGTGCATGCGACGCACTCGTCTGGGCAAAAACCTCAACTTCAATTTAAACGGACTCAACCGTCGCCAAATCTAAACATCTTTCACCCAGACCAAGTTATTTCTGTGCGAGTGGAGCAACCGGGAGGAAGCCTGATTGGTCTGGAGCCTTCTCCCCTTTGGTGGGGTTTGGCCTAACTGGAACTGGTTTAGAGATGTGCGACTGACCTTGGCCCTGCACTCCTCACTTACTGGTCTGCAGTCGGCCACTGGTGTGTTTACTTTGGTGCTTCTTTTAGAGGGACATATTTAGCGATGGAGCAAACCTGTTATTTCATCGGCAGAGGCCGTGGCTGCCTGATGCAATACCTACACAGCCTGTGTGTGTGTTTTGTATGTGCATTTCCTCCCAAAGGAGCTAAACCAGGTCATATCTAGAGTGTGGAGTGTGGAGAGAGTGACACAGACAGTGACTTTGATGTCAAACATTGAGGAGTTGGGAGCAGAAGTTCAAGCTCTGTATCCCTCCATATTGTGTAACTGGAGACTCTATAATCAACAGCAATGAACAGCTTTTGACTCAATCTCTTGGGAAGGAATGACAACTGCCTCGGCCTTGTATCGCCATCTGTGTACATTCCAGGTTGGTTACTATGACATTGATGAGGAAGCTGATACAATGCTACCAAAATGTGGTGAAGAGGTATGGCTGTAATTCACTGGTCATTTAATTCTCCAAAACTTACACGACAGCTGCTATGAGTGACACAGGCAGCTGGTGTGATCCTATGAACCCTGGGCAATTGTCTATATACAACCTGGAAGGTGAGTTTCCCCGGCCAATCAAATTTGAGAACAACCCTGTCTAACCCAGGATGGATTATGGCAATTAAGGCAGTATAGTTACCTATTAATGTTTGTGTTCAATAGTCTAATGACATTTTATAAAGAACCAGAAAAAGTTTAACCTCTGGGTTCAAGCGTCTGCAGACAAAGTTTCCTTTACATTGTAATGTAATCACAATGATTGCAGATAAGATTCCAACTGGAAAATCATAGTAACTTGTAATCTTCCCCATCCCCACATTCTCTATCTGTGTGTTGTTTAAGCTATATAATAAAGGCAAGGCAAAAAAAAACAAAAATAAAATCAGGAATGAAAAACAGGTTTGGCAAAGCTGTTCATGTCGAGAGTGGCTTTGCAAGAATTCACAAGAAAGCAAGAAAACACAGCTGATAAAGACATAGAATATCATCCAAACAGAGATGGAGCTCATAGTTAGAATGGTCCGTTCGAGAGTGCCGTATCAAGTATTTTGTGTTGTAAAGGAAGGGGAAAAAGACTATCCGAGAGTTTGAGGAATCACCCATAGTATCTGTTTAATTAAATGCGTCATATTGGATTCCTAAGAAATGAGCTAAGAATGAGCAAAAATTGCCATAGTCTTACAAAGGGTAGTGAGTTGGCTTGGTCTTGGAAGGAAGACGACTGTATTTAAGTGCATTAAATAAAAGACGTCATTTCTACTTACGGTGTATAGCTCATTCAGGACCTTCATCAAGTCTTCTTGGACTTGAAAGGCTATTTCCTTGCTCTGAAAAAGAAAGAGAAATGGGGACACAATGAGACCACAGTGGTAAATCACAAATTTGACTAAATGATATATCCAGAAAGTTTTTCCCCGCAAGCCAAAAAAATAATACTTCATAACCGTCACACCAAGATACTGTTTTGTCAGTAGTCTGCCATGTTCATGTACCATTACAAACACTGCAGTAACGTTAAGCAAATGCGCAGTGTTTATTGTGGGTTAGGTTTCGTCCGAATGTGCCCAGTCACCAGACCCATGACCCCGCACACTAGTCCGAATGGAACAAGCGCAAAACTCAAGAGTGCACTTATCCCGCCGCGTGAAATGCGGGGTGTCTGTGCGAAAAGGGGGCATCGGCGTCAAAACGCTGTTTCCACTCGAATCATTGAGCGCGGCTCGAGTTTCACTGTTCACATGCTTAACGCATTATCTGGCTTTTATGGCCTGATGCGAAAGATTTCGCACAAATACGTTAACTCAATCGGCCGTACCACAAGGCTGACTCGGTAATACTATCACACACACACACACACACACGCCTACGGTTGTGGGATACAGTTTGACACAGATTTGGTGGGGCTTTTTTGCTATTAATTTCGCCGGGAAGCGCCCATATCTCCTTCACACCGACTCGTATACTATATCATATGTTTATGAGATTATGAGTCATGAAAGTAAAATTGTGATCTCTCCTTCTGCGGTCGATAATGCACACTGCTACCTGGAGGATGTTGCGGTGGTTGGCCCGCACTCCGGGTCTTTGTGTAAACCAATTATGCACAGACAAATTCCATTGCGGGAGCCGCTCGCAGCAAAAGGCTGTGAGAGACTTCTGAGAGGTCGTCTCGCCCAACGAGAGCCTTTTGCTGCCGATTGAGAAACTGTCTACATTACCTCCAGTAGTGGATGTGAGCAATACTAGACCGTGACTTCTGGCGGCATCTGAAATGGTATTCTAAATATTCTCAATTTTATGTCTGGGAATATTCTTAGAGGGGAACGCTGCACACGTAATGCCACTAAATAAAATGTTTTGATTAAATTGAATTGATGAGAATTTTGTCATGGTTATAGTTTTTGGCGTGCCGAATGTGTGAGCGGTTTATTTGCAGGCATCATCAGAGTCACAAAAAGTCAAAAAGTGTTTTGTTGCTTTCTTTTACATCGCCTGTTTTCAACACAATCGCAAATTGCACTCGGATAACCATCAAATAATGTATTGAATTTCCGGACTGGAAGGTGCAAAGAATTTAAGAGCAAACACACACTACCTCTCACTCGTTCAACAAGTCAACCCCAGGTAAATGGGAATAAGTTGAATAACAGTAGGGAATAAATGGCGGAGAGGATTAGACTCTCGGCCACCAGCTGCCAGCCCGGTGTCGGAAATTAGAGTGTGGTGCCGAGTGACCTGGCCGATCGGTAACATCTTTCTGACACCACCTGGCTCTGTCAGCTGCCCGATGTGTAGCGCTTACCTAATCGGAGGAGAAACAGCCTATAATCCTGGATAACCAGAGCTTTGGATGTGCCTTGGCAACTAGTATCCTCAGGCATGTCAGAGAACAGCGTGTAGATAAGAGAGCCACAGAAAGGTCCAGAGGTTTTGGTAAATTATAGGGCGATCTCGTCCCGGAGTTTATCTTAGATCTCTAATTATACCTCACGGAATATGACAGTACCATATTTAAAATCACATTGCCTATTAATTGGATTTTTTTTTTGTGTTTGCATATCAAAAGGGCCGCAGGGTAAAATAGCCTTCTCCTGTGGGAAAATCTATTAACAACTGTCAGCGCAGAGGACAGAACCTTTGACTGTCTGTCGAATCTAACCCTTGTCAGCGCCTCCCCATCGAGGAGGCCGGGAAGAGAGCCAGAGCTTAATGAAAAGCCTTCTCGTGATCATCACATGCGCAGCCACAGAGTTTGGGTGAGAGAAGTTACGGCGAAGATGAAAGTGGACGGGCGTTACATTCAAGACATGTTCCGAGTGCTTTCACCATATGAAAAGCTTCACCTGACATCAGACGCCTGCAATAATCTCGGGTTTGAAACTTCAAACTGCGCCGGTGAGAGTCGTTTACGCAACGCTGTGACACCAATGCCATTGCTTTAAGGCCGAATCTTGTTTGGTTGGGGTCCCCATCCTGTTTTATTTATCAAAAACGGGTTTCACCCATTTAAACTCACGCCATCTGTATTCCAGCCACATTAGAAAGATGAAGCGACCCTCAAAGGAAGGCAACCAAGTCAGCTTCTTGGGAGTGGTGAATCCCACGCCACTAATCAATCGTGACATTGTAATAGTACACCATGCTGGTCATGTTTGTGTGCGCGTGCGTGTGTGTGTCTGTGTGTGTCTGTGTGTAGAGTTTTGTCTGTAAAACACATTTACAGTTAAGACATCCACCAAATTAATTGTGTATGAGCTATATGTTATTATTGATAAGCTGTTAATCAGACTTGGGCTTGACTAGCATATGTTTACAATGCTGCGATATGCAAAGTATGAACATGAAATATTTGTCTTCTACTGGTGCCATTTGCACATCACCTTGCTAGGGCCTCCCAGAAATCTCAGTCCGATCTGATAGGTCAGCTAGCCTGCTCTTTCGTGATTGGTCAACCGGGGAGGGCAGGTATCAGAAAGGCATTTGAGAGCCTGCCGTGCAGAATACTGGAAGCGGTTTTATTCACTCATCATTCATTTACTATTTATATGCTTGTTTTTCCTACTAGGACATGTCAAAATGTATACTGTGAAAAGGCCTTTTGAACAGGAAACTCTATCCAGCCAATACTTTGCCTGTGGAAAAGCTCGAGACTGCCTCCAGCTCTGAGAAATCCACCTTGGAGCTGCAGCCACATAACGTGACTTCCATAAATAAAACACTGCAGAGTAAAACAAAGAGCATGTTGTATGAATAATGAAAAATGCGATAAAATCTGTCCAAGCATAAGGCAAAGAGGGGTCCAATAGTTGACTCTCGAGTTCAAACTAGAAAAAAAAAAAAAAAAAGCGCAGTCAAAATGGCATGTTTTCAAAGGAATGTGTGGCCGCTGCTTTAAAGAGTGACCACAATGCAACTCTGCAAAATGAAATACACATGACAAACGACAAAACATGTGGACCAGGGGATGTTGACATAGACACCGGGGCCACTCTGATGTTCTTCTCTGCTGTTCCATCTTCACAGCATGAGACCCGAACAGACATGGAAATAAAAGCACAGGTCTTTGATGTGCCGGAAGGATGACAACAATACAGCTGTCTCCTCGGAGCTGTGAGGGAGACTGTGTAACATGGGGGACCTCTCGTTACTAAAGCTCGGCTGAGATCAAACACTTGGAGGCTTTAATTAGAGGGCCAGCCAGGTTTCAGGTCTCCTATGAACTGGGACCACCCACCAGGCTGCCGTTTGTCTCCATATTATCACCTGGATCCACTAAGAAAGTGCATCATAAACTTAAATTATAAAAGGACAACTATTAAACGGTATGGGACAGCGCCGTTATTAAATGTATGGCAGTTTGGATCCTCAAAGAAATATACGACACAATATCTGTATATACAGTGGCCACCCGTTGGTGTCCTGGAGAAAACATTCTTCAGATATCTCCAAAGTAAGCAAGAAATTCACCAAGGATGAGGATAGTGGACCAAATGTGTCACTTTTACTTTTTCTAAATCTCAAACTTCACTCTGCAGGGCAAGAAAGGAACAAAGAAAAGCGAAAACTGCGGCATAAAAAAGGCCGTGAGCTAAACTGACACCGAGGCACTCCCCTCTGAAGAAAAGCCACTTTGTAATTTCAGCCTGCGGTGAGTCCATGTGACTTCTGCAGCATAGGAGCTCATAATCTACTTGGGAGTAGTCGTCTTTGTGGTGGAGCAGGCAAGCAGGGGCCCGGTTTTGGTCGTGGAGCCACGGTCTGGATGGGAGAGCGAAGGCGCACTGATCTGAAACCCTGGTAGCTACGGTTCCTTTGCAAAACTCCAATTCACAAAGCGAAACCACAGGAGCCCATCAGAGCCGCGCGCCATCAAAGAAATACTTCGACACAAATGTATTCTTCATATATTTGACAAGGTATATATATAGCTGCGAGACGTGCAGCATATGTATATATGCGCTGCACATCTCTTTGTCAAAGAAATGGGTTAATTGAAAGTGAAAGAGCGTTTACATAACAGGAGTGACTGGGGACGTTGCTGCCTGAACTGACCACCATGAGCAATCTGGACTGTGTTAGTGGTGCCTTTGAAGTTTTGTTTTGTTGATCAAAGAAAAGACACATCTGACCTTTTCGGGTAGAGGCAGTACAGAGGAGGGGAATTTTAAACAGCAGTGTCGGAGGTTGACCCGAGATTTAAAGGGCGAGAAGGGGGGAAATTGAGAAAGACCAATTTTCAGTCTTCTGTTTATTTGGAGATTATATTCAAAATTAAGCAAATCTGTTTCAAACCTACACACATTAGCGCAGAGTAAAGCAAGCATAGAGTGTTGCTGTGGGTAATCAAAGGACTCCAAAGCAATGTTCAATTTTAAACCAAACAAGGTATTTACCACTAAGCAACCTGTATGCGAATATCCAAATAGTAAATAACCAACGTAGTCGTCCACGCACCTTCTTTAGTAGCCGCGTGGAGTCCTCACTGATCTGCATGAACCTCATGATGACGTTGTTGAGGTAGATGTCACTCAGTGTGGCATGGTCCTTACTCTCCCTCCTCACCTGGTTCAGCAGCAGATACCAGCAGTTGACTGGTGACAGCAGGTTCTGGTCTTTCCTACATCGGCAGAAAAAATAAAATAAAACGAATCAGGTGTCAAGCAAGCGGAAAATGTACAACATGAAGAATTCACTGAGATCGTTTGATCTCTGTTAAGTTGAATGTCTAATTCATTTGCCCATGTGTCACGTAAAATAAACAGCTGCACACTTTGAACTACTAAGCGAGTATCCACTTTTTCAGAGAGTTAAACCCACTCTCATTCCCTGCCATTTTGAAACACCTGTAGGTGTTTAATGTCATCACCAGTGCATTTGAACATTTTATTGTGTGCTTGTGTGTGTATATAGACAAACGCGTCAGACTCTCGGCCCTTAATTCTTCCGGCAAGATTTGCAATTTCCATGAACAGATTGCGACACTTCCGTGAAAGGGAGGATGCAGGCGAGGATCTCCTGCGCAACCCCGGTGCGCACCGGGGCCTGTTACTTAAGTGAAAGACTCAGGCATATTGGGCCTTTCCCTTGGTGTTAAATGCCCCACATACTGCTGGTTCTGGGCCTAAAAAAGACTCCCCGTACACTACATGGACTATGCAGCTAAGCTGGAAATACTTTGTACGGCTGACATATCTGGGGCAGAGCTCCGAGCCAGGCTGACTACCTAAATACACGCAGTGGAATGAAGCTGGAGATGCAATGAATGCACTTTAAATCGAGCTCTAAGGCCGAATGATATATTAACTGTGAAGGCAGAAGACAAACGCGCAAAAGGGAAAGAAGTTGTGTTCAAGGGAAAAGATGAAAATCTGAGAGCACAAGAAAAAAAAATTAACTAAACGGGAAGCCCGAGAAGCGTTTCCTGTGCTGTGTGCCTGCTGCTTCCAACCCAACTGTGGGACATTGTCCAGGCCAGAGCAGGCTGGGGCCTTGTATTAACACTGGCCTGCAGGCCCACTTCCTCCAAGTTAATCTATAACATTCCTACTGTCTGCTTTACAGCAACACAGAGCATGCGTGTGTGCGGTCTGTGTGCGAGTGCGTGTTAGGGATAGGTTTTAAGGTTGGGTCTTTGGGTCAAGTCCTGCAGGAAGCTCGCAAAGCGAGTTTGCATAGACAGGCAGCACTTGTCAACACAACAGGTGAAACTACGCACGGGGGTAAGTGACCCAGCCCTGAACTGGCCTTCAGCTCTGGCATCACATCTGCTGCAAAAAGCAAAAAGCAGGGAATGTCGGCGAATGAGAAACAGATACAAACATACAGACCAGCTGAAATGCTCCCGGAGTTGGACGCTAAAAACAGGAAGTGAGCGACATGTGGTAAAAGCGGGGCCAAGCAGGCTGACACGGGAAAAACATCCGACAGTCGTTTTTCAAAGACACCCAGAATTTTTTTTATCTGATTTAGCAAAGAGATGAGAGACGTACTGGTGCCACATGCCCGGGCTGCAGGACACGTGCAAAGGAAGAGAAAAGCAAGAGAAAAAGAAGAAAAAAAAGTAATGCAGTTACAGCAGCAGGAGTGCTGGACAGTATCATGCAAGCACCCACGCACACACACGCACGCACGCACACACACACACACACACACACACACGCGGTCAAAGAGCAATTACCATGAAATCCGCCCTGCATTATGTATCAGCGGGATGCACTTTTTCCATGCTATGGCCCTGAATCTACATATTTATTTTGTTTATTATTAATTCATTCACTTTCGCGTGTGCAGATATATAGTGTTCAGGTGGCCACTGACATGAAGCTAGACAGGGCTTGTGCAGAGTCCTGGAAAGGGTTTAAAAATAGTATTTTTTCAAGAAATAGACACCATTTTCTCTTGGGTATTAAAACGCCCAATTTTTTCAGGTTTCCAAATCATCAAAAGTGACAACATGCAGGGAATTTCTTTGTCCGGACTTGAATTTCCAAACTATTTGCTTCAACTCCGCCTCTTCACAAAGCACTGCCGGACTCCTTACAATACAAAAACAGTAGCCAATTTGTCACTGTATTCAGTACATAATACAGCTGACAGTCTGCAAGCTGCAACACTTTGACATGAGCTTCATGAATGACCCAGAATTCATTGTTAGTCGCAGAATCAAAGTAAAACTTTCCAATTTCACATCAGAGTCAACAAAATTTCTAAAATGAAACTCTTGAGAAGTCACGGACGTGCTCGGGAGGTCCATAAAACACATAAACAGTTCCTTGAGCCGGGGATTTTCAACCCTTCAGCTGTGCCCTGGGAGCTCATCAGGTGTGCCTTGGGAAATTATCCAATCTCACCTAATTGGCCCAAAAACATTTATTAGTTAGAGCAAACCTTCTAAACAGGCCCAGATTGCACACTAAGTGAGTACAAAGAAGTCAACAGACTTAATTGTTATTATATATATACTGTATTAAACCAAAATGTACAAGAATTTTGTAAAATTTTTGGTTGGTGGTGCACCCCAGGATTTCTTTTATATAAAAGAAATGTGCCGTATCTCAGAAAAGGTTGAAAAACACTATCTTAAGCACCATAGCGGGCCATTAAATCAAACTGGAGGCCTGCAGTGAAAGGAGGACGGAGAGGCCAGTCACGGGCCATGGCGACAAAATAACCTCTGGGAGTTGCTTAGCCCGACATAATGGCAGGAAAATCTCTCAATGTCATCATTTCCGCCCCCCCCCCCCCTCAGCAGGGGCAGGAACTGGGTCAGACACACTCGCAGACTGATAGACCGGCCTCCAAGGGTTCAAACGTAGGTAAGAAAGGGGAAGCAAATGTACAGGCTAGAGATGGGGGGGGGGGGATTCTGGGACCTTATTAGCAACCAACTTCTTACTGTCTATATGTATACGTGTGAACATACTCAAACAGTATTGTGCTGCTGATGGTAAAATATAATTGCCTCTTTGAAAAGAAGGTAATTATGGCAGGATCTGCAGAGTTTAAGTGGTTAAGTCCTTGGTTAACATCCTTTTTTTTTTATTATTATTATTCATGAGCAGCATTGGCAGCTTTTATAGCTGCAGCACAGTCACAAATATGTGCAATGTAGTCAAGCTGCTGCTGGCAACGCAAAGTGATTTATTATCTAAATGTACGCCCTAAGTGGACAAATCCGTTGGCGCGCAGGAAGGTTAAACATTGACATTAAAAAGTAGGCAACCGGTGGTCAAAGCTTAGACTTAAGTCAAATGAGACTCTCATCAACAACCCTCTCCAGTTAAATCTCAAAATTCAGCACTTTCTACGCCGTCATTATCCTCACAGACAAAGAAAGGAAGTCCTTTCACCAGAAACTTAATTCTGGGTAAGAGCGGCCCATTTAAGCTCCCGGCTGTGGCTTTGACGATATAAATAATGCAATGCCTCCTCTGCTCACATTCTCTGTGTCCCTCCTTGAACAAACTTTGCATAATACAGTATATGGCTGTGTGCGTGTGCGTGTGCGTGTTCTGCAAACAGCCACGGAAACACAAATGGACAAAGCAAAGAAAGGGCTGAATGGCTCTCTCGCACACTGCCGCTGCAGCCTCCGACAAAAGTGTTGTTTTTGTTTTTTTGCGTCGCTTTGTTTTCCCACAGAGAGGCATAGATGAACAGTATGAGAACAGCTTTTGCAGCTGTTTAAATTGTGGAGACTATGTTTCTCAGCAGGTAGAGCGGACCTGCACCGAACAAGAGCTTTTACATGTGCACGCTGCTATGTTAGAGTTAGGCCGGTGAACAGGGTAAAAACGGCATTCAGAAAAGAATGCATGGTGACCTCTTATGTTATATCCCTGAGCAGGAAAAATGTGCATTCTTATATCCATAAGAGCTACTGTCACCATTCAGTAAAAACTACTATTATTACTAAAAACTATTTTGCAATAATAATAATAAAAAAAAACAAAAAACACACAAAAGTAGCACCAACACCAGCATCTCATGTGGTGCGAGGGAGAATTGTGTACCAGTCACATTTCCAATGACACCCGCTGTGCGTTTAAAAATATCCATCTTTAATGTCATCCATCATCCACTGCCGTCTGCACCGATTTTGTCAAATTTCGACGGCGAACAACCACAGTACACGGAGCACGTCCCCTGAAACGAGATCCTCTCCTGCGGTGAGCCGGTGCAGGGTTCCCACAGGTGGCACAAAGCCGGAGCTTTCTGACAACCACAATCTTCCTTTCACTGCTGACGAGGATCACGGGCTGAGCTCCTACTGTGTCACGGCGTTATCCAACTTGAAAGAGCCAGGGAGAGCGGCAGATTTCAACGAGTATAAAATATGCCAAGATATCGGCACACCGCCGACCGACACCTCAGCTCAGCTCAATCCCCAGTAGCTAAACTTTAAGGATGGTGATGCCCGTGCATCACAACTAACACAAAAGGCAATGCCAGTGTCTTCGTAGATGCAATTCAAAGATATTATTTAAAAAAAATAACATCTGCTTAACAAACTAAAGAGAGATGCATCTGAAAAAAAAAATATCCATCTTTAATGTCATCCATCATCCACTGCCGTCTGCACCGATTTTGTCAAATTTCGACGGCGAACAACCACAGTACACAGAGCACGTCCCCTGAAACGAGATCCTCTCCTGCGGTGAGCCGGTGCAGGGTTCCCACAGGTGGCACAAAGCCGGAGCTTTCTGACAACCACAATCTTCCTTTCACTGCTGACGAGGATCACGGGCTGAGCTCCTACTGTGTCACGGCGTTATCCAACTTGAAAGAGCCAGGGAGAGCGGCAGATTTCAACGAGTATAAAATATGCCAAGATATCGGCACACCGCCGACCGACACCTCAGCTCAGCTCAATCCCCAGTAGCTAAACTTTAAGGATGGTGATGCCCGTGCATCACAACTAACACAAAAGGCAATGCCAGTGTCTTCGTAGATGCAATTCAAAGATATTATTAAAAAAAATAACATCTGCTTAACAAACTAAAGAGAGATGCATCTGAAAAAATTTATACAGATTAATCTGAGCTTTTCATGGTTCTTTACGCTTAACGTTGCTGCCCATTGAACATTTTGCAGCTCAACCACCATGTGAAAACTGGCTAAAAGCCACGGCCAACACTAAAACTGGCCTTTTCACACCACAGACAAGTCTGTCCAATGAAAACAACCGAGGGAATACGGCGAACACAGAAGCCTCACTGTGTGCCCGCTATTCACGCGAATATAGGCCTCGTGATTTAAAACCCACAGGAGGGTCTGTAATGGTATTCATACGTCTCGTATTTACTCAAAAAATATGCTCCTCTGCACTTGCCAAATGCTTTTTTTTCTCCTGCGAATGAAGTGACCGGACTGTACATCACGCGATGCAAAACCACAGAGCGCCATACCAGAGTCCCCTCACCAGTCAGACAAACGGGCACACACAGCTGCTAGAGCCATCGGAGCCTCAGACAGACAGTGGGAGCTATTTGCAGACGGCGAGAACAAACGTGCGTTTTTATTTTTGTTCCCACCACAAGTTCAAACAGTATACAAATGTCTGCTTTTACACTGCACTGTGCAATAAGGCAAAACAAAAAAAGAGTACAGGAAGCCAAAATGGGGATCCTTAAAAAAAGGCTCCAAGTCCAGAATTATCATTCTGAATCGCAAATACTTCCCAGGTTTATAAATGAACCCATGCCAGACTGTAAACAAGCAGAGAGGAGACAAACGCGACGCAGTGCGTTGACTCACTTGTACTGCTGGTGATCCTTGGTGCTGCGGGTCTTTGCCATGAAGCGTTCAGCCAGTTTCTCCAGGTTTCTGGAGTATTCCATCTCGATCTCGGCCTTTTTCCTGAAAAAGTCCTGGAGGTCCTGCAGCAGCTGGACCCTCATCTCCGTCTGCTGGTCCAGACATTTCTGCTGCTCCACCAACTGGGCCCGGACCTCTGAGGAAAAGCAAAAACACACACACACACCAGGATGGATGAGGACAAGGAGGTGTATACATTTATTCATATATTAAATATCAAATTGGTATCGAGTTGGTTGTAGGCTGTGAATAGTGTGAACTGCGCACGTCTTTGCACTATCTATCCATCCATCTTTGAAAATAGTCTAACCAGGCCAGAGACACTTTTTCCAGTCATATCATAGTTTGGCCAAACGAAAGATATTATTTATCTATCGGTAGGATTCAGATTCCATGTTTAGAGTACAGCCCATGTACACACCAGCGCAACACAACAACCAAATGCAGCTTGTTATCCCTAAGTTATGGCGTTGAATGCTTGTGGGGATGTGAGGTTGGCAACACTGGTCTCAGGTGTTTCATTAAGGCTAAAAATACCTCCAAGAATATGGCAACCTGATTCCTACCTCACCCAGGGTTAGAGTGCGTGCGCGCACACACCCACGCACACGCACAGACCCACCCTCATCAGTGCCTGAAAACCCAAGCCACTTAAGAGAGCAGAGGAGCGACAGCGGGTCTCGCCAAAACAAGCTGGATGTGAAGGTAAATTACTCTCCGAGGTCTTCTCTGAGGAATTCAGCATGTCACAGTGCCCCATCGTTTACACTCACATCCTCATGCGCGCATGCATACTGGCACACACACACACACACACAAAAATAGTTTCCTCTGCGTGTCCTGTCTAGTTGAGGCCACATTAAATCGAACGGTCCTTTTGGAAAGAGGCCCGGACGAGACTCTTTCAGCAGAGGAAACAGATTAATGAGATGAAGTGGAGTCACACGGACACCAGTAGAGATGGTCGCGGTGTGATCGTTCATATGAAAGAGCTGGAACATGCCTTCACAATTTATTTGTGAAACTTACTGCACAAGCACCGACAATCAACTGCCGACTCGATCGGTAAGCTTCTGAAGATGGATGAGTGCCGCAGTAGTGTGTGTGTGTGTGTGTGTGTGTGTGTGTGTGAGAGAGAGAGAGAGAGTGAGCATGTGTCCTTAATGCAGTGATCAAATTAGAAAAGGGGTCCGTCCCATTCATCAGCAGTAAATCTTTCCACAATCTCAATAAATTAGCGCTTTACATCAGGTATTTTAGAAACGGTTCATTACTTTACAAAGTCCCAAGAAGCAGCTCTTACTTCCTGGCGCTCCTAAGGAAATAAAGCACTTAAAGGCAGATGGGACGCAAGGGAGGCTTCTCTCTAATACTAAATCTGAACGGAAGCTTATCACAGCAGTTAAACGCTCAGCCACAGTGAACCGCAAAACCCATTAACGTGGGATTCCGACGGCAAAGTAGACACTTGACTGAAATAAAGAACCTGAACACGAAGAACACTGGGAGACCACCAATGAGACCACTAAGAAAGAGGTGGGTTGTAAATGTGACTGGATTAAAATCCACTCAGCCTGTTCTGGGGAATGAGCAAAAACGTGAAATTGCTTCCATCTCCAGAGGATCTGAGGCTTTAAAAACAAAGCTGCCACGTCACTAACACAAAGGAGCGTCCTGGATCATTAAACACAATTACAGTCACGACTGCACACGCAAACTCATTAAATCATTCATTTTCCAAGTCCAACTTTAGCCACTGACGCTGCAGCCCTGAGCTGTAGTATGAGGAAATGAATCCTAAAAGGCATCCACTTGACAGAGGAAATTACAGGTCTGACATTTTCTCATAATTGGGATCATTTGGGACAAGAACTACATTTGGGATAAGAAAACGCGTTCTTACTTTCATGCCAAACCACATGCAGGTCATGTTATGCATTATTGGTGTCATCTGGTAAGAGGTGAAATGTGTGTGTGTGTGTGTGTGTGTGTGTGTGTGTGTGTGTGTGTGTCTTACAAACACAACACAGGGGGTGATGAGAGCACCTGAACCTCGCGTGAAAACCGTGAAAGAAACAGCGGTGTGTTCTGTTTCCGAACGATAATTAAGGCCGTCTCTCTGCGTATCTACAGAGCAGGCAAAAAGTCTGACAAAGCTCTGCGGGCTTGTATAACCATATTCAGGTTGGCTTGCAGAATTAAAACCGGCTCTATAAAAGCTGTCAGCAACAAATCCAGCTGACTGATGGACATCCAGTCAATGTGAACCGGCGCGCATATGTCAACATAAACAATGAGGGAGCCCTGGCTGGTCTTTGCGCCGATCGCTTTGGACCAGGGCCCTTTTGTTTCTCCACTGGATGTTATCCAATTGCTCGTTCGGAGGCTACGTCCCATACTTCCCATAACCCCGTTCCTGGCGACAAATATGTCCGAAGTTGCAGTGCGTCAGGGCTCCTCTGATTTGCCAGATAGGCCTGTTCTATTGGAAAAAAAGAAACTGCTGTGTCAGCCGGATGGGCGCTGACCCACGGCGTTGACCTGTGGAGTTTGAGCAGCCGGGCTCCAGTAAAAACAAGTCGCCCACTGTAAGAGTCTGTCTCTATCAAACAACCTCCACAATGATCATGAATGAATCTGCCTAATAAATGCATCTGCTACTTCCGCTCACGGCAGCACTGTACTCCACGATGGGTGCCATAAAAGAGGTTCACCAACAGATATCTGGGACATGACGTACCACACGAGTCCCATGGCCGCATATCCACATTCAGAGCGGCTCATCAGCAGCACCTGAAATAGCAGCTGACGCCTGGGGAGACACGATGCAGGACGGCGTCCGACCCCGCCATCTGTAGCAGAGCTTAAAAATGCGGGACTCTGGGAGTTGTCTGTGCCTTTTCTGGGGGCTGGATACAAGTCAGGATAAATATCATCAAAGGTAATTACGAAACACTCGATCAGTTTTTAGCGGAGCACACATTTTTTCAATTACAGATGGAGGGGTGTGGGGAGACAGATGCCAGAAACAGCTGAGTGTCTACGGCATGTCTTCCTCTGACATTTTCGGAGTATTTGTATAATCCAACAAGGCCCTACTGCCATACTTAGTTATAACGAGGCAATCAGTCATGTTATTGCCTCTTTGACAAAAGCGTACCATCTGGTACAAATTATAGAAAAAGTCGTTTTCTTCCAATTATTTGGATTGGTAAAACATGTGCCTACCACGTTGCTAATTTCCAGTGAGCACGACTCACACTGCATCAAGTTGCGTTTTAACCGGGGGATCTGTTGTTAGATCTGGTCTACGCAACATCTTTTTAGGACCTTTTTCTGAAAAGAGACTTATTTCAATTCCTGACAAGCCAGGAATGTCCTCTTGCGGTCTGAATTATCGGTGCAAATAGTGCGACAAGGCCACGTTTATATTAGATGTTACAAAGCGCAAGGACGGGGGACGGATCACAGATAGGAATGTGGAACACATCAAGTTGGACTCATGCCGCAACACGTGGCACACACATGTGCCAACGAAGCCTCTTGGTTAGATGCTCAACCCCATATGCCCAACTGCCCTCTCTTTCTCCACATCATAATGACAGGTAGACACTATTACTTCACTGCAAAGAAGAGCCGTCAACTCAACTGCGCTAAAGAAAAATGGAACATGTAACACATACAAATGTTGGCTTTGTATCAAGAGAGTAATGCTGTAGGTTCAAAAAGGGCAAATGGGGATCAAAACATGCCCGAGTCCTACAATACAACCGGCGATACAGAGGACGTCTTACACAGGCCTCATTCAGATAAAAGACAGCTCTCTTCTTCGACGTAATGAGTCACGCACATACACATGCAGAGGCATTGTGCATTGACTTCCAGCCGAAGAGGTCACGTGACACGCTTGTGAAGCGGGGGACTTGTGTGAGGTCTTCATTGCGTCGGTGGGATGAGTAAGAGAGTCCTCACGTGCTTGGTATGTCATACATTGTGGGTCCCTGCCACCACCCTCGGCGTTACAGCTGGCAGTGACGGCTGGATTATGTCACTGACTCCTATCCTTGTTATCTAGGATTACCTCACCGTTGGATTGGGATTACGCTACTGGTAGGCAAATCTTGTATTTACCGACACGCGCCGTGCCCGCAATGGGTGAGAAAAGGATACAGGGCACCGAAGAGATGAATGCTCGTTTGGATGAAATAACGGCAATTGAAGACACAGAAGAGGGTGGAGAACAGTGAGAGGGCGTTCACTCTTGCCAACAAGACTGGGCAGCTTCTCTCCAATCACTTAAAGCACGGCCAAAGTACACACGACATGCTGCCAACTCTGCTTAAGTATTTTATCTTAACATATTACAGAACTGGCAAAGTGGGGCCCATTACGGCATCTGACAGACATGTTAGCAGCTTCCAAAACCACAGAGAGGCTTCCAATGGCAGCCCTGCAGGCTACTGTGATCAGAGAATGACTTAATTCAGAGTCTAAAAGAGGGTGGCCCATAATCCTCTGCTTCTTTCGAACGCTGCGAACCGAGTCAACTTCCTATGGGATCTTCTTTTTTTATGATCCAATAGCATGGCTCGACTCATGTGAAGGTGACTTAAAGAGGTGTATCCCACAGCTGCACCCTTGCACGCGAGTTAACAGACACGGGTGAAGACGACAAAAACAAACAAACGCACACACACACCTGCTACTTCTCTCTACAACTCATCGACAATCTACAGAAGCAGTAGCTGTGATTTGTGTTTGTGATTTTTGTGATTCGGAAGCAAAGCCAGCAAACAGCAAACTGTATTTACTGTTCAAAGAAAAGAAAGTGAGGCAAAGGTCTGACCGAGGAAAATACACACACATCGTCCATTTCATTTAGTGAGGTAATATTGTTTTGTGTTACATCAATAGCTCTATTGCAACAATCTCAGTCAGTTAGATTCAGCCCTGCCAAGCGGCAAACGAGCCAAAGGGCCATGGTTGTTATGGCAACCCCCCCCCCCAAACAAATGAGAAGCCCACAATGAGCAGCAAAGAGAGATCAATCACAGCTGACATGGCGGTGGCCCCGCGAGGACCATCAATTTGATCCAAATAAAATAAGAGTGAGGAGCTGAATGCTGGGATAAGTAAGCTCGCTTTAGAGGCCGAGCTGTTAGCTCAGCTGCTGTATAACATTCTGTTTGATCTGGACACCAGTCTGATGTGTTGGGTCCCGCTGAAATTTGCGTGGCTGGATGATTAGTTTGCATATGTGGAGGTCTGCAGGTCTGCTCCTTTGTGTAGGTGAGCTGATGCATTTTTTAATGGCGGTGTGAGAAGGCCTTTATTCTGCAGGCGCTATTGGACAGGTTTTGCAGATCTTTTTTTTCCCGATGCAACTTACTTACTTCTGGAGCGTCTTTTTTTAACTTCAGTGAATCAAAGCATACCACAGCTGCCATCCTCTAAAGGAGCCAACTGCACACTTTTCAAAGACACCATTTAGCCCCACGGGGGGGAGAGGATTTGACACTCAAACATTTTGGGCAGAGTAAACCTAATAGGGTGAAAGAAAAAAAAAATGATAGGGTCCGCATGCACTTTAACGCTCCATGCCGAAGACGATTAAAAATATGGACGAGTCATGCGGAGGACAGGACGTGGTTACGCCCCTGTGGCTCAGCATCAGAGAAAAAAATCTGTGAGAGATTCATTGATCTCTCTCGGTTCTTTCTGTCTGTTGCCCTAAAGAGACCAGTGTGTGCATGTGTGCGAAAGAAATGAGTCCTACAAAATCTCTCTGCTCATAACCAGCCCAGGCAAAGGACCTCAGCTTGTATTATTTGAAGCAAAAGGTTTAGAGAAGCACACTGGAGCCACAGTATCTAGATATCAGATGTGCAAACGACTTTTTCCAAATGAAAAACGACACCTCGCCTTGCACCTGGCAGGCCTATGTGCTTTTGTTTGGGTGATATTAGTGATGGAGGAGATAAAGGAGCTTAAGCTCATATGTCAAGCCGGCCTGGTACCTTCTCATCATCCACAAAGCTCACCTCGGGCCAAAGACTTGGCTGGGCAGGCCAGCAGCACTTACAGTTGGGATGTTTGTTTGGGGTCAACAATACTATAAACATTTTGCGGTCAGGGCGGCGGAAGAGATAAATGCCTGTTTAAAAAGTGTGTGCGTGTGCGAGAAACATCTGGAACGGAGGTGCACACGCTTTCATCTACAGGGATATGATTTCTTCCCCTTTGCAGTAAACACATGCCGGCAAGGGCTTGAATAATGCACCCTGTGAAAGACGAACCTAAAGAATGGAGGAGCGGTTATGTGGCCTGCGGGGATAAGTGTTTGAAGGAAGGGGCCGTTTCTGAGAGACGCTGGATGCGTTCCCCTCCTTGCGGGCCCCACCGAGACAGGAAGGAAAGAAGGAGAGCAGGAGAGCACATAAATGAGCACAACGTGGCTCGTCACCCGTGCACCTGCATAGTCTCCCAAAACACAGAGACGGCTGGGGGGGGAACAATCCCAGATTGTCTCCACCCCGCACGTGTGCCTACCTGCCACTGTCGCCCAGCCATCTCTCCCTGTGCCATCTCTCCCTGTGCCATCTATGCAGCTGTCACTCGGACCAGCTGTCGATTCAACCGCGGTGTTTGTACACGTGCCTTCTTCCACAGCATGCAGGCTACGGCGCTATTTTAAAGGCCCGTTTCTTCCGCGCGTCTTCCCACGCAGCAGTGTGGAGAGAGCCGAAATGGGCAGGACCTCGGCGGCGGGGAGCCAGCCGGAGCCGCTTCCAGTTTGGGTTCGTCAACGTGCTCCCACAGTCCGGACGCCGTGGCACCGACGGGCCAGAGGAAAGCATAGAGGGGGAGAGCGGATTTACAGTGCGCAGCTATGGCAGAGGTGTTCCCCGGCGATTGCGGGACCACCCTAGCCACACGCCACCAAAAGGGAAGTACAATGCACTAACTGTAACTCAATCAAAGTGCCAGGTCGCCAGTAACCACATCCTGTGAAGCGACAACCTCTCCTTATTGTTTCAGTTCAATGCACAACAATTACTGAATAAAAACAAAAGACACGTTTTTTTTTGGTGACAGCAGAGGGGTGCGTGCGAGTTGGGCGCGTGCTCATTAAACTTGGTTTGACCCTGTAAAAACAGCATTCTGTCCTTCAGAGCCAAGAACTTTGTCACAGTTTGCAAAGATCCGATTTTTGCAAAGCAGATCCTCCCGTTATTACTATTACCGATGAAAGCAAGCGAATAATGAGGGATACCGTTCCAGAGCATAGAGGGAGCCCCGGTCTCACCGACGTCACTTCCAAAAGGCTACCAGTCCCTTGATTACAATCTCCATAACTACCTGCTTCTATGCGTCTCTTCAGATCCATCAGAAAGGCTGAGCGCCTTAATGCAATTTCAGTCGAGGGCTCTGCTGAGGGATTCTGCATATAATCACAACAGAGAGGGAGAAGCACGCCTCGGGCGGCTTTTCGGTCCTTTTCCTCGCGCACAAACATTCCCGCTTTTCCTGCGTAAGGAAAACAAATACCACCACCAAGATGGCCCCCCTGTTATTAGCTTATTCCATCTTTTTATGACAATTAAAGATCAGTAAATGAAGGGAGGCTGTGTACTTCAAAAAAATTATGGTAATGGGAGAACAGGTTTGAGCAAACAAACAACTTGAGACATCAACAGTGAGTAATGAGCCAGCTCTGTGCTGTTTGGGCTTTAATAAGGGTATGTCCTGCACTCACTGCCTGCATCCTCACTCTGTGAGAACTGTGGCTATAGGCATTCAAATATTATTTTTTCCCCACTGGTTTCAGGCTACGTCTGAAATGACACAACCTCCCTCTCTGAATCTCTGTAGAGGATGTAATCGCACAATCGAGTTACTACTAAGTTACTGACTACAGATGCGCCTCAATAAATGAATGAAAATCAGGAAGAGGATCGTGAGGCTTATACTATGCTAGGCATGCTGATGTCAAGTATAATGATCACCATCTTAGTTAAAAAAATTGTTTCCATATTTACTTATTAAAGTACTTATAAATAATCCATCCATTATCTATACCCTCAGAGGCAGGTCACCGGTCTATCATAGGGCCAACTCACAGAGACAACCATTCACTCTCACAGTCACAGCTACAGGCAATTTAAACTCTCCAGTTACCCCAAACACAATGTGCACGTCCTTGGAATGTGGGAGGAAGCCGAACCCCTCGGAGAAACCCACCGAGCAAAGTAATCAAACTCAATATTCAATTCTAATTCAAACACTCGGCAACATAAATCATTTGACAGGAGCCCATGTAGCAGATGCTGAAATATATCAGGATCAAAGTGGTGGGCTCGTTGACCAAATGCATCTCGCCTTCATGAACGATGGGAAAAAAAGGATAACTGCCCCCCCCCCTCCCCTGACACCCCCCTTCCCTGACAACATGGGGTTAAAACAAGGAGCATTTCTTTGCAAAAAGCAATACGTTGATGGGACGTGAAAGGGGGAAAAAAAGTCACTGCAAAAAATACAAACTGTATGTGGTTACTTTCCTACAGTGGGAAGGGAAATGATTTATCTCGATTGATACGGTGTTTGATCCCCACTAGTTTTTGCCTGTGGTTGGGTCGATGATTGATCACACCTTCATCAGAGGAAACGGCCAGCCAGCATGTGTGTGTGTGTGTGTGTGTGTGTGTGTTCCACAGCTTTTTATGGTTGGCAATGGCTAACCTCAAACTTATACCGCGGAGCACATTATGGCTTACGTCAGAGGGGTGCACAAATAACCTTATTTCAAAGCACAAAACCCACATGGGAAACATCAAGCACCTTTACACGATTTGTACAAATAGGGATTTCTCTAAACGGAGTAACGGGCACCGCACCCCCTTACTCGCCTTCTTACCAAAATGCCAATTAAGATGTCGACACCTAATTCAATGTTAATCATATTATCCTATAGTGATAATAAAAAAATGTGTAGAATAAAATGGACGGACGGACGGACGCACGCACGGACACACGGAAATGCCCTCACACTCAATTTTTCAAAGAGGGGAAAAAAAAGGGTACATCATAGAAAACTATCATTCCCCCCGCTCATGCGTTTTCTTCCTTGCTACTCACCAACCATCGGACCACCACACACACAAAAAAAAAGCACCTCGCAGGATGTGTGGTTTCTGGTCCTTTTAATAGGGTTAAGCCAGCAGTGGAGCTGGAGGGACCGCGGAGGAACAACCCTACCATTCAAGACAAGGCCTGTAATTCCGGAGGCATGGACATATGCTGCAAGCCACCGAGGCGACGGAGGGAGGAAGAGCAACCGAGGGAGGCAGAAACGATGGGAGGCTGGTTATTAGTTGTTAATGGACTGTAGTGGACAGAAAGTTGAACAGAAAGTTGGTTAAATTTAGGGCTCCACAAATCATAGTCTGAATTGCATACAAAAGCTTCCATATGTTGCTCTTTCAGCTCTCAATCTCAAGATTGGTTTAGAAGATTTTTTTTGTCCCTTTTTCCCCCTTCATTCTGCTCATCCCCGAAATTCATCGTACGCATGTATTTTCTTGTAAAGACCTCCTGAAAAGGGACAAGAAAATACAAGTCTTTCAAATCTTTAATCCTCTTCCGACTCAAATCCAGAAGTTCTAGGGCCAAGTTTAAAAAGAGAAAGGGCGACATTCAAGGTCAAAAATAATGGGTAACTTATCGCTAAAGGAGCAGCTGGCTGAGACAAAGCGCAGCTTACAGTTTTGACTATAATGTATCCGCAAACACATACCCATTTAGCCTCCTTAAAGATACTTTTACAAACCACACTGCCTACACAAAGGCAATACTGATTATAAGGGCGATGCCTTTAAAGTCGTCTCTAAGTAGCATACATTGTCCTTGTGTGCTGGCCTTGTGGGTGTTAATAGGGCGCGCTAATTGAATATGGAATGACTGGAGGGAGGGTTTGTGAAAACCTTTTTTTAAAAACAGAAGCAGAAACTTCCTCAAAACCTGAAAAAAAGGGTAAATTCCCACCTGGTGCCGAGGTTGTGACAGCTGAAACAATCCGCTCATGGAGACGGCTTTAGACTTATAACTCACTTTGGGGAATGTGGAGTCGGAGTGCTTTAAGATATGTCTTTCAACGCTGCTAAAGCAATGAGAAATGATTTTTTGCGAGGAAAATTAGCCAAATAGGTGCAAATGGGTAATAATAAGCCCAAGGACGTGAATGCATGTCTGCATTTCCTCAAACTCGACAGTATCTGAGTTTGTCTTTTTCCTAATGGAAATAGTTTATCATTTCAATTAATATCATCGGTAATAAGACACATTGAATATGATAAAGAATTTGGAAAATCTTTATGTTATCAAGTTAC
This sequence comes from Colistium nudipinnis, assembly GCA_016785305.1. Lineage (NCBI taxonomy): Eukaryota > Metazoa > Chordata > Actinopteri > Pleuronectiformes > Rhombosoleidae > Colistium > Colistium nudipinnis. The sequence goes on from JAFBJU010000847.1 coordinate 290,486, forward strand.
TCATATAAAAATATGAATTTTAACATCGTTTTGGACCAATATGAGTAAGATATTTATAAAAACAATGTGTGGTTTTTAATAGTACACGCAAAACTAAATCACTGAACTCAATCATGGGGTAATCCTTTACATATTTTTGAGTGATGGCACGGGGCACTGTACCAAATTTGACATTTAGTTATGGCTACTCACGGCACAAGAACCGGAAACCACTAGAATACCCCAGTGATGTGGTAGGATGGGTGTTTGGCCGGCAATAATGTACGTCACTTATGTGAGGTAGTTAGAGCAGCACGGCCCAGAAAGGGGGGAAACGTGTCCAACATCTTGTGGAATACAAACCACAAAGAAATAAGGTTGTTTTTACAGAAAGGGGAGGCCCTGCCCGGTAATAATAGGAAGTTCAAACTCAAAATTCCTCACTAAGCATTTATATATACTTCAAGAACTTTTTTTTTTTTTTTTTTTTAAACAGACAAAAACTTCTGTTGCATCCAAACTCATTCAAAAAACACCAATCAATAAGGATACAGATATCTATAGATATATATCAGATCTGCTGACACCTCAGCTCAGTCGCCAGCATGACTAAGGACTGCACAGTCTGGTTCATCACATGCACGGGATTGAGGACACGGGGGTTGGAGTAAAAGTGGGCAGGTGGGGTGGGGGGGGGGGGGGGGGGGGGAAAGGAGCAGGTGGGGGGGGGGGGTTACAATAATGATGTGCATGGATGGGTGAGCTAAAGCTGGGATTGAAGATTGTAGTTGAGAATGAAGGGCAGGTGGAGGGTATCTTGGTGGGGGGCTGTCGAAGCAACGGGGGTTTATATAGAGAAAGAATAATTTCCCATAGATGAGATGCAATAGCCTTGTTTAAAGACCCAGCGCAGGCAACGGTGGAGGGTATTTTCCTCTAGACAGAGGGAAAACCGTTTCCTGAGAGCCAAACTTCAAAGCAGTGGCGTAATCTAAAATCAAAGCAATGTAATTATGCTGATTTGATACACTTTCAACCAAATATGCATACATGCATTTTTAATGTCGGTTTAAGGGCTGTTCATGAATCATCAGAAACCGAGAGAGAGAGAGAGAGAGGGACCCTATTCAGCCTACAATCATTGCGATTTGCGCTTAAGTTGGAAATATTCTGAAACTCGGGCGGAATCCCGTGTTTGATGTGTAACAACTATTCAAAATTACAAATTGAAAAAAAAAAGTAAGGGGGGGGGGGACTGTTTGAATTTCCTTTCGAGTCTCCGTCTGATGCAACGACATCTGTAAATCCAAAGCTGCACGGCATGGGCATAATAATGAGGCTGCCTTGGTCGAGACAGCTCCCCGCACTGCAGCTGAATTTGGGGGTTTAAAGTGAAGCAGGGATAAATATTTGCCCCGCATTCCACTTCCCAAGATTCAACTTGGAGATCCTCACCTGACATTGGAATCTAGAGGGGGGAGGAACCAGGCACGATAATTACATGTTTGCCATACAGAGGACTACATTGAAAACAGAAGCAGCTGGGCAAATTTAAAATAATAAATCTCTGGGGCACCAATGTCACAGATATGGCTTTAGTTTCTCCCCCTGAATATTACGTTTTAAATCACACCAAATACCAGAGTTTAGATACTGCGTTTCCATCATAACCACCAGCAATGCAGTAGGAAACTTTCAGCAGCATTTTTACCTTCTGCTGAGCGTTAAAATTTCCTAGTGGCTTGTAAACGAATTAAGCATGCAGACGTTATAGTTCTAAAACATGTGAATTTCAGTAACCTTCAAAACAAAAGGCTCCAAATACACAAATTACAAGATGTGCGAGATTAACTAGGTTAGAGTTGTGATATTTCAGTGTCAGATGTCCTGCAGTGTATGTAGACTGTGGCAGCTTGCAATATTTCTTCTCCATTTGTCCCATCAGTTTCATAACTTCTGTGACTTTCCAAACTCCACGCCATGATGACCATCTACCCGAGCAGATTGATGGGAAAGGCCCTAGGGTTTGAACTTCCCATTGTTCTGTCACTACCATAACGTAGATCTTTCCTTCGAGTCGTGCTCTGCTTTAAAAAAACCCCAGACGTGGCTGTAATTCAAATCACTTCCTAATCTTCCCCCTCGCTCTAGTTTCAGACAGAGCACCCACGCTATATCCAACGTCGTAGCCCGAGAACTAATCGGTCTCCGGGTCACAGTCCAGCTCCCAACCAACAGGGATTGATTTGCCACCATGCATCTGCCGTGAAATCCAAGCTGCGGAGAATGAGGAAGCCAACAATAAGTAACCCCCCCCCTTTCTACCTTTCTCAGAGGGCACCACAAACCAACATGATCAGCTAGAAAACACACAGACACACACACACACATACACTGAGAGAGAGAGATTTGCCACCATGCATCTGCCGTGAAATCCAAGCTGCGGAGAATGAGGAAGCCAACAATAAGTAACCCCCCCCCCCCTTTCTACCTTTCTCAGAGGGCACCACAAACCAACATGATCAGCTAGAAAACACACAGACACACACACACACACATACACTGAGAGAGAGAGAGAGAGAGAACGAGGAGGTTTCACAGAGACCTAATTTCCAGATAATTATACAGGAAGCCAATACAGAGGAAGTGACAGCGAGTTACGCGTTGTTATCTCCTGCGACCTCCCCTCAGGGAAGCTTTAACTGCCAATCATGTCCACTTGTTTAGGGCTCACTCTCGGCCTGGCTCTCGGCGGCTGAGATGAGAAAAAATGCCTGCCTTGACTCCAGGAACACAAACTCAACATGGCATGACGAGACAGGTGAAACCGAAATAATGCCAGCTTTGCCTGCAGGAGGACAGGCCGCAAAGTTCAGCCCGGTGCCCGCGGTTGACCACATGAGAATCGAGTGTGGCCTGAGAATGCAACTGACCCCGGGGCAGCTGCCCGGAGTGCGAGAGCGAGGGACAAAGAGTCCGAGAGGAAAAAAAGAACACACAGATCAGCTTTCACTGCTCTTTGTTTCTCTACACCACAGTGAGCAGCACTGATGTTTTTTTCTTCTTTTCGGTCTAGCAAAGAGCCAGGAGAAAGAGGCCACCCTTTATCGTGTGTGTGCGTCTCGGTATGCGTGTGTGTGAGTCCACAGTCCAGTCATGCATGCTCCACACACACCTAGCCAGGTCTCCATGCATCACGCCCCCTCTGACACGCCATTAACCTGGACAAATCACAGAACCCCTGGGGAAACGGTAGCTTCCACCACACTGCCTGATTTAAAAAGTAAGATGTATGAGGCATGTCCACAGTGCCCGTGTCCTCACCGAGCAGTACACACACAAACTGTGACACGTTGAACTGATCTTAACAATCTCATTTCACAGATGTGTGTGGTGTCGGATGGGCTTTGCAGTATTTGAGGTTATCAGAGAAGGGGCAGATGAGGACAGCATCCCACTCGTTCCATTTTTCGGAACCAGCCTGATATTGGAAAAAAAAAACATCTTTGCTTTGCCCCTCATGCCACTTGTATTAGACTATAATACAATACAATACAGTACAGTACAGACTATAATACCTGTCGGGAGACTACAGGGACCTCCACTTCATCTTAACCTAAAAGATCTGCCAAAAAAAGAAAATACATTTTTACGTTTTTCTAGTGCCGAGTAGAGCGGCATTGCAGTTTTGTCAGGCCTGTCCCTTCAGGACACAAACCATGGGTGCTACTGTTATAAATACTTGGACAATATTCGCGGATGACAAAGAAAGACATGCTTCCTCAATGGTTTACTTATGAAACAGGGGAACGCCAATTCGGATGAGATAGAGGGAGCAGGTTACAAGACGCCAACAATCAACAATCATGAGAGTTGTACCACAATTTCACAAAAAGGACATGTTTTTGTAATGCGTTATCGGACTAATTTGCCTGAGCTTCAAGGTCCTTAAGAAGTGGCGGAAACAGTTAAGTTGTTGTTTTTTCCAGGGACACATTTTCCGGCTACCAGTAGACAAGTATTTTTATTTACAGTACAACTCAAAAAGCAATGGATTGAAACCGATTCACTTTTCATAGGAATGGCCAGCGGGCATCCATGATCCCTGCTCTCAGCGCACATCCATCTAATTGACCGGACCCGGCAGAGCGGAGGGCCGAGGACTCGGGGTCAGAGCTCAGTGGTTTGGCTGACCAGAGGGTCAAGCTGGCGTGGACAGACGGCCGCCAGCAGGGTCGTCGGGAGGATGGAGAGAGAGGGGCAGAGAGCAAGGAAAGCCAATACTATGGAACACTGGACATTTTATCAGATTCTAGTTTTTAAATCATGCTGTCCTGTGTGCCAGTGTGTAAGCGTGCCAGCAATAGTTGATGACTCAGCTGGAATTATTTGCTTTCATCTGACTGCAAACCAGGGGCAAAAAGAAGTTAAGAAATATATTTTTTTCCTCTGTTGCGCAATAACAACAGGACATGCAGTCTCATGACAACAATTGTTCTATTTAAGGAAACATCCGACCAGCATTTAGAAGAGGTTTCCAGAGTTTCCAGGGGAATGCAAAAGCTTCATAAATGCCCCCAGAACACAAACGAGGGATAAAAATACACTGCTTCATCTCCATCTTGCATGAAATATTTATTTTCAAGTTGACACGAGCCATGGACTAACTCTTCCTGGAGCTTTAACATGCGAGTGAATGTAACGGGGCCCGGACTGAGACTTTCTCCATGTGCGACCACTGGCAGTGGGAAACAATGAGTTGTAGGAGGACGTGCCTGCCAGATCTTTATCTGTAAGTGGCCTTTTTTTTTTTTCTTATTTTTATTTTCTTTTTACCCCAGCACCCCACAAATGCGTGGCCACAGTTTCTATCTCGGGGATGGGCGGCCGCTCAGACACCAGCGGTGGCTGCGCCCTCGGACCAGGCCTACTGCAAACCCACAATGAGCCTTTATTGTGAGGGTGATAAGCTCGGAGCAGAGACCATGGGAACCTCTGTTCGGCTCCTCTCTGCACTGCAGAGGACAGAATGAATGCACTGAGGGGAACCACAGACAGAGGGAGAGGTGTCCACATTAAGCGGTGTGAACATTTCGGGAAGTTTGCAGGAATGGGACGGTGTTATCGTTTCATATGACAGCCAGAGGTGGCTACTTGGCTTTAATCTATATCTGGTCAGACAAAGAGATTAAGAAAAAAAGAGATGCCGCCATGACATGATACTTCACTGACCACCTATTTTTCTATTTTACCTCCCCCCTCTCTCAAAGGGCTTTCCTCAGGCCAGCCCAACATGGCGGCCGTGCCTTGAGGGGCGGTTCTCTGGCTATTGACGAGGACAAGGACAAGATAGACGAAGGGACAATGGGGGGAGGACAAGGAGGACTATGCAAGCTCAGTAAATTAAACCTCCGTTCATCAGTGTTACGGGGGTGGATAGAGAAGGGAACAGTTTATTGCGGAGGGAAGGGCTGCTTTGGAGAGCTGTGTGCGTGTGAAACCTCAGAACTGCATTTTAGGCCTTTATTTATCTGACCTAAAAAGGCGTTTGAATTTGTTTGTGTGTATCAAAAAAGCTGGGTGGGCCGGCCACTGGCGGTGATCAGAAGTACTGAGCTATACGGACACAACTGCAGGCCCAGTATCAGATAAGGTGAACAGAGTGCTTTAAGTCGTTACTAAGAGAGTGCTCAACTTTGAGTTTTAAATGAGGCTTTTATGTAAAAACACCAAGGCCTGTGATTAACCGTTTTCTTTTAGAATGGTGCCCCATCGCTGTTTCCAAGCACAATGGCTCCATTTTACACCGAATCCAGCCTGGAAGCAATACTACTGTATCCATCTTCACACCAACAACACATTTGCATCCATTTTAAGTTTTTAAGAGTTGTTGCCACTCTTTACATGCAAACGGCTTGATTCTCAGTCTAACTGTTCAATTTGTTCATTTAGCCCCCACAATGAGCACTGTTCAGGCCTTTCACAGCGGGAGTACGCGAGTTCACCCCAGCCTCGCTTCCCAGAAGGTTAATTAGAGAAGAGACGGGAGTACCTGAGCCGTTCAGCGAGCCACGGCTCGTGAGGGTAAGTAAAACCTTTGACACAGAGAGAAGGAAGGGCGAAGCAGCAGATGTCACATTGTTTAGGTGAATGCAGGAAGTGGGAACCAGCAATGGGACTCTACTCATAGCATGTTTGCCCTCCTCTTAAAAAGCTTTCGCCACCGCTTAATGCATAAACGGCTTACATCCGGCAGATGAATCGGATGAACACACTCACAGACACAGATTAAAACCAAGTCAGAGCTTACGACATCCGCCTTCACTTATTCCCCGCACTGACCTCCTACCGGCCCTTCCCATCCCCCCCGGTCCACTTCCTCCTAATCCAGCCTTACTGGGTGGCGGGGCGAGCAGCAGCATGGCCTGATGGTCAAACTGTGCCTGTCTGCCTTCCCGTCTGTCCATCTGCCGGCTCCGAGCGGTGGCTCAAAAGGAATTGGCCAGAAAGTAGCCATGTCACCTCATCACCGTCAACTCTCGCTTTTTATTTCACGTCTTCCCCGAAGTTTTAATTCGTCCGTATTCACTTTTTAAGAGGTGTCCGATTCAATTAACACCCAGCACCTCCCATTAGTGAATGCAGTGTAGCTACGCACCGCGTCTCATCCAGCTCATTACCGGGCGCTCAGGTCACACACACAGGAATTCCTGTCCGCGCCCCAACGCCTCCTGCTCAGCGTGCGTTTGGCGCGACAAGCGGCATAACCGGACATGTTTGAAAGCGTAGTAGTATGGACTGAATTAACCAGTGTCTGTTACAATTGGAGAGAATGCCCCAAGCTTCTTGTTTTGTGTGCAACTGCGATAGTGAAACATGAATTGTGGCCTTATTGTTTGGTTTGAGATGCGGGGGCAGGGACAGGGTTTTAGTTGTTTGTTTTGGGGGGTGGGGGTGGGGGTCAGGGGTGCTGCAGCAGTGTCCTGGTGGCCTTCTGAGGCAACAATGAAAAGCACAGCGGGAAAAGTGAAGCCTCGCTTGTGCTCAGCAGAGTTTATTAAAATTGCGAAAAAGGGGCGAATGGCCGCAGATGGTGGCGTCAATAATTATTCGCCCAACCATGCAAACGCGAGCCCATGCGCAAACGAACCCCTCGTGCCACACCAGTGGGGCAGAAACACGCTACAATCACACACGCTTTTAGAAGGAGGGTTAGTAAAAGCAGATGGTACGTGTGTGAATGGATGTGTAATGTTTCTCCAGGAGGTGTTAGGATTCCATTAGCTTCTGGGCCTCTCGCCTCGAAGAAGCTGCTCAGAAAAAAAACATCACAGGTCCACTGATATCTAACGCGGCTTATTAGGTAAAACTTAACTGCAGTAGGAAGAGTAAAATAGATCCTCACTGGCTTAACGATTCTATGTAATGTGGGTGGGGGGGGGGGGGGGGGGTCCCATAAAACAATGTTTGGTGGCTTTCATGTAGCTGCGCAAATGAATTCGTTTTTTTATCCTGAGAATTTATAGAACACGAATATTCAGTACTCAAACCAAAACATGATGAAATGGCGAGCTATGGTAAACATCAAGATGCTGTACCATGCCTAAAAACTTAAAGTGTCTGTTGCAACGTGTTGCATGCTGCGTGGTGTGAGGACACATCTGCACACATAATAAACTGGATTTATGTCACTAAAAGCCACATAAGACCATTTTAAAACCGAAGAGGGCTCTCGCGGCGCTTCACCCAGATGTCACCAAAATATGACATCTGGATTGTGTAACGGACAGTTATCAACATATCCGTGCACACGCAAAACCTATTAATGGGAAAAACGAGCACAAGCGCACCACCTGAGAGCGGTTTCCTGCCTGTAATCATCCCGCATACAAACATTTGGAGGCCGCCGAGTTTCAGTTTGCAGAGTGGCAGGGCTCTGATTTCAAACGGCAGTGCAGGCGGGTCAAAGGGGGAACTTTTTATGATGATCCCGGGGAGGACCCCTGTGAGAAGCTCGAGGGGCCCTGCCATCAGAGTCACGACCCCCGCTCACAACCAGCAAGCCACACGCCGACATCAAACCAACACTTTGCCCAGGAGAAAACAAGGCAGTGTTTCTATCCCCCGATCCACAAAGAACACAGCCACATACAGAATACCAACCGTCCCCTCGCTGGTTTAAAATGACTGAAAATTGAGTGCAGCTGATGCGCACAGTGAAGCATTCCAGTGTCTTAACCAAATCATCTTAATGTTTTTGTTTTTCCAAAACAAGCCAAGTCTTGATGTCAATGCCAATTTAAGCAATTAGCAGAAAAATAATCGTCATGCCACAGAGCCTTTTCAATGACAGGATGATTTTTCCTTCCACGGACAAAAATGACATTAAGCTTTATTCTACAGTGAGAGCTAAAAAAAATATATAAGATACTGTTGGACGCCATTTTATAAATAAATGACAAGTGGCTCCAAGTGCCAGAAAGGCTTTCAGATATACGTCACCACAGAAAATGAGATTGAATTTCTGACATCCAGGTTACAGAGATGGTCGCATAAGACGAGAAAGATGGCTGTCAGGTATTTGTCCATACATTGCAAGGATTAAACACCTTTTTTAAACTATGAGTGAAAAAGACGCGATGCAGGCCAAAGGTTCCAATATCACTTCCAGCTGTTTTCTGGGATGCTTGTTCAGCTTCTTGGGGAATCATTTTCTGTTCACGAAAATCTACCTCTGGCTATCACAGCTACACTGCAGCTGTGTTCCGACTCATTATCACTGCAAACTCTTGACTCATAAAACACTTTACAGCTGCAAAATCAGGATCGGAATTCTTTGTGTTGACTGAATTGCAGTTATTGTTCCATTTAGACAGTGAGTGTCTGTGTTTGTCAGACGTTCTGCAAAAAGCTTAAATGTGTAAGGCTTTGTAAAAATGACTAAAATGAAATTAACCAAAATATGCTGTGTTTGAAAACAGTTATGCAATGAAGACATTGTGTTGTTTGTTTGTTTTTTTAAATCAGTGTTACATGTGAAATAAAAGATGATACCTAAATATCCTCCAAGATGTCAACATCTAAAAATAAATAAATCAAAGCTACTTTGGGGGGAACTGACTAACCACCAGATATTTGCATTGCAAACATACAAGTACCGTATTTTATGCAAACATCTTGGCACCCTTGTCCACCCCCCCTTAAAACAATTTTTCTTCCAAAAAATATTTGCAAAGCTTTGCGATTTACTCTTAGATTAAACAAAATGCCTTCAAATATGTATTAAGTGGGGCTACATTGATTTTATCATGCAACAGCTATTCTCATCAGCATCAGGTTGTTGTTATTGCCCTGCTGGGTTCTGCATGACAAATGGGGGGCTTGGTAATCTCTTGCTCAGCATCCCCTATGACTGTGCATCATCCTCTATTATGGGCTGAAAGTCCTTAGTCATTCTCACAGAAAGAAGAAAGGGTGCCGAGCATTCCTTGCAAATGAGAAATTCAACTTGGCCACATGTGGTCTGGTAAGTCCTCAAATGGCACCGGTCCCCTCTCTGGCCTCCACCCCTGTAAGCCCCCCACCGACCCATGATGCCGCCACCCCCCCACTTGTGGATTTTAGGTTAGAGAGGGGACATGAATGGGTGGCGTTTGGGCTAGCTGAAGAGCAGAGCTGATGGGCTGTGGGCCAAATCCCCATGGTTACCTTTGGAGCAGGAACTGTCCCCGTCCTGTGTTGGTCTGACTGGGAACAAACTACTGAAGCTTGCTGGGGGCCATCGCCATGGTGTCTGGCACACCCATAAATCGGGTCATGTGTCAATCTTATGAGTTAGATTGTGTGTGGGCTTGTGACATCTATCAGGTCCCAAAAAATGTAAACTCAACAACACACCACAAAAGTCTCTCACAACAACTCAGGAATAGTGGAAAAAGCCCAGTCCACCCAGCATCAACAGTAACATGACTTTTTACACGTTAACACAACACAGGAAACCATGTGTTGGAGCATGATGAGTGCTAGAACCGGATTGGACAAACTAAGCTGGAGCGACGCCTTCATTGGCTACACCTGTGGAAGGTGGCGATCTCGGGGGGCCTGGGATAGAAATGTGCCGAGCCCTCTGATTTGTTAACACGTGCAAACCTCAGAACACAAAAGCCCAGTCCTGGCCTTAATTAGCAATCTTTTTATTTTGCTAATCAAGTTCACCCCATTCAAATGCTAACATACATACGACTAAGAGCCTGCAGTTCCCGTTACGTTCATACTAAGACAGACACGGGTCATGTTTTACAAACTTTTGGTTACCATTCAATGCAACATAAAACATAATGACTCACGCAGGTGGTGATAGACGGACACACACAAAAAAGCGAATTTAACTGCCTCTTACCTTTCACTTGACTTTCGTAATCCGCGATGATTTCTTTATCCTTTTTAAACCTCGGCGAAGACATTGTTCCACTCTTCTTGTGTTAAACTTTTTGTGGGAAGGAAAAAAACGGCCAAAAAGCGGGATCCTCAAAGGTGCCGACGCATCCCACACGACCGAAGAAAACCAGAGGGAAGGAACCGAGACGCTAAATGACTCTTTGAAAAGACTTTGACTAAGGAACGAGCTCGACTTGGGGCGAGATGGAAACGTTTAGTCCGTCATTGTTCCTCTCCCCCCGTGGAGAAGCGGTGGATATACAGCCGGGCCGATGCGCAAATCCTGCTCCCACCGGTGGATCCAATCCTCGGCAAGAGCTGTTGCAGCTGCCTCGGTGGAAGGGGGAAAACACTCAAGCAACTTTCGGCGGCTCCTTCTTCTTCTTCGCTGCGCCCCCTAATGTAGTGCCAACAAAACCCGTCCGTCCAACCGACTCCTCGGAGGGTGTTGTTCACCGAGGTGCTGGTTTCCAGTTTGGGACCCGCGCGCTCACACACTCACTTCTTACCCCCTTGGCTCCCTCGATGGTGTCCCCCCCCTTCCTCCTCCAACTCCCAGCAGGCTCAGAGGCAGACAGAGGGCAGGCCGACTGCAGCACACCGCGGCCAGAGCCAGGCAGGGGGCGGAGGGGAGGGAAAACGCTCTCTCTCTCTCTCTCTCTCTCTCTCTCTCTCTCTCTCTC